>JADMLD010000636.1:0-131285 GCA_017589585.1 Phylloscopus whistleri
AATAAATATAAACATAACCCCACCAAAATATGACATAAAAGAAACAGAAAAATTAATACGACACCCCAAAAATTCAAAATAAATTCAAAATAAATTCAAAATAATTTCAAAATAAATGAAAAAAATTAAACAAATAGTTATGATTGAATAGATATAAAATATAAAATACAAAGTAAATTTTTTAAATATTAAAAGATAAAATAATTTATTTAAACATTAATTAAAATTTTAAAATGAAGATAAACATAAAAAATGGAAGCGAGTGTAAAAATAGGAATAAAATAAAAAATAAAAGCTACTAAAATGAAATCTGAAAAACCAAAATAGTAAAGTGGAAAAAAAGAATTTTAAAATAAAGTGCAAATAACAGTCAATAAAAATAAAAGTTAATTTCACCATTTTAGAAATATGATGTTTTTAAAGTTAAAGTTGAAATAAAAGTCTAGAGGAGAAAAATAAAAATTAATTTTAGATTTTTAAAAATGTGTGAAGAAATAAGAATGTCGGAAATTAAAATCTAAACCCGAGAGAAATTAAACTGAAAAAATTAAAAATAAATTTAAAAATTAAATTAAATTAAAATTTAAAATTAAAAATATGAAAAAAAATAAATCACTGAAACCCTTCCAAGCACGAATCTGCTTTTTCCCAGGTGGCATTCCAGGTTTTGGGACGGAACACCTGCAGAGGAACCTCGACCCCCAGCGCTGCTTCCCCCACCTTGATCCTCCAAAATTCCCGGGAGAAACGGGGAAAACTCCCAGCCTGGCGTTCCCAAAGGAATCCCAGGCATGGAAGGAATTGGGGTTGGGATACCCAGAATTCTGGGGAATGTTGGGGTTTTGGGGTGATGGGAAATGTCGGGATTTGGGGTGATGGGAAATGTCGGGATTTGGGGTGATGGGAAGTGTTGGGGTTTGGGGTGCTGGGAAGTGTCGGGATTTGGGGTGATGGGAAGTGTTGGGGTTTGGGGTGATGGGAAGTGTTGGGATTTGGCAGAGGGGATCAGGATGGGGTGGAGGGAGGGAGAAGATGGATGAGATGGGATTGGGGTGGGATTGGAGGGTTGGGGTGGGATTGGGATGGGATTGGGATGCGGATTGGGATGGGATTGGGGTGGGATTGGGGTGGGGTTGCGATGGGATTGGGATGAGATAGGATGGGAATGCAGGATTGGGGTGGGATGGGATGGAGATAGCATGGGATGGGAATGCAGGGCTGGGACTGGGATGGGATTGGGATTGGGATGGGAATGCAGGATTGGGATGGGCTGGGGATTGGGGTTGGGATGGGATGGCAGGATAGGGATGGGATGGGATTGGGATTGGGTTGGGATGGAGCAGGACTGGAATTGGGATGGCAGTGCAGGACTGGGATGGGATTGGGATTGTGATGAGGATTTGGATTTGGATTGGGATTGGGATTGGGATTGGGATGGGAGTGCAGGACTGGGATGAGATGGGAATGCAGGATTGGGGTGGGATTGGGATGGGGTGGGATAATGCTCTGGGATGGGAATGCAATGGGATAACGGGATGGGATGGACGGGATGGACAAGGGATGGACAAGGGATGGAGATGGATGGAGGTGGAATGGGATGGGATGGGAATGCAGGGTTGGGATTGGGATTGGGATTGGGACTGGGATGGGATGGAGCAGGACTAGGATGGGATTGGGATTGGGATGGGATAATGGGATAATGGGATAATGGGATAATGGGATAATGGGGTGGGGTGGGGTGGGATGCAATGGGATTGGGGTTGGGAATAGGGTTGGGGTTGGGGTTGGGATTGGGACTGGGATGGGATAATGGGATAATGGGATAGTGGGATAATGGGATGGGATGGGACGGGATGGGACGGGATGGGACGGGATGGGATGGGATGGGAAGGAGGACAGAGATGGGATGGCGTGAAGATGAAAATGGGATGGCAGGAGTGAGGACAGGGATGGGATGGAGGGAGGGAACAGAGATGGGATGGAGGAATGGATGGAGACGGGATGGGATTGGGACGGAGATGGGGATGCAGGGATTCGGGATGCTCCCGCCGCTTTCCCTCCTTCCCCGTATCCAGGGATTCGCCGTGGGAGGATCCCGGGCCGGCCCCCGCTCGCCTCCGGCTCCAACGTCTCCCTTTTGTTTTCCCTCCTCCGCTCTGGTTCCTAAGGAGCTTCCCGAGAAAATGGTGGGAAACCATGGAAACCACGGAAACCACCCGCTCCCCCGGCAGATCCCGGGCAGGAAAAAAAAACAGGGAAAAGGGCAGGAAAAGGGCAGGAAAAGGGCAGGAAAAGGGCAGGAAAAGGGCAGGAAAAGGGTAGGAAAAGGGCAGGGAAAAGGCAGGAAAAGTGCAGGAAAAGGGCAGGAAAAGGGCAGGATGAGCCACCCAGGCCCCTTCCCTTTCTTCATGGAACCACCTGAAATCCCAAGGAGCCACCTGGATTCAGGAATCAAACCGGTTTGGGTGGGATTAACTCCCGATAAAAACTCCGAGCTTCCTCCGTTTCCCAACCCCGAGGGCACTGGGATTCACTGGATTCCCAGAGCTGGGAATTCAGGGAAAAGCCCCTGGGATGGGGAAAAGGGTGGAGGAGGTGGGATGCCCCCAGGGATGGTCCCTTGGGTGTTTTTTTTTTTTTTTGGATGCACCTCTGGTCCAAATCATGCAGCCAAATCCCGTGGGATTTTCCGAGAGCAGGGATAAGGATCGTCGTTCACCGCAGGGATATCCTGGATCCCTGAAAACTGCAGGAAAATCCTCAAAACGCTTTAATTCCTTCTTTATTAAATCACGGCAACCCCTTCTTCCCAAAGCCGTCCCAGCTCGGCTCCCTGACGGAGAGGGGCAGGAAAATTCGGGATTTGGGAACAGAACCAAACCAAACCAGGAGGAAGAGTTCATTAATATTTATTAACGATAAAAACCCGAGGCATTAAAAACAAATATTACTTTTATCCAGCCATCCTTCCGTGGGATTCTCCATGGATCCACCCATGGATTCATCCGTGGATCCATCCCTCCATAGATCCTTCCATGCATCCATCTATCCATGGATCCATCCATCCATCCAATAATGGATCCATCCATCCATCCATCCATCCATCCATCCATCCATGGATCCATCCCTCTGGATCCTTCCATGGATTCATCCATAGATCCATCCATGCATGCATGGATCCATCCCTCCCTCCAACCATAGATCCTTCCATGGATCCATCTGTCCCTCCGTCCATGGATCCATCCATCCATCCATCCATCCATGGATTCATCCCTCCACGGATCCATCTGTCAATCCCCATCCATCCATCCATCCCTATCCATCCATGCATCCAATCCATCCCTCCATGGCTCCTTCCACGGATCCATTCATGGATTCATCCATCCATGACTCCATCTATCCATTCATGGATCCACTCATCCCTCCATCCATCCACCCCTATCCATGGATCCACCCCTCCATGGATCCATCCCTCCATGGATCCATCCATGGATTCATCCCTATGCATCCATCCCTATCCATCCATGGATCCGTACATCCGTCCATGGATTCATGGATCCCTCCATCCACATACAACCGTCCGTACATCCATCCATCCATGGATCCATCCATCCATCCCTCCAGCCACCTCCAGCCATGGATTCTTCCATGGATTCATCCATCCAATCATGGATTTATCCACCAGTGCATCTATCCATCCATCCATGCATCATCCATCCCTCCATCCACCCCTGGATTCTTCCATCCATCCATCCATCCATCCATCCATCTGTCCCTCCATCCATCCCTCCATCCATCCATCCATCCGTCCCTCCATCCATCCCTGTCCATCCCTCCATCCATCCATCCCTCCCTCCATCCATCCATTCATCCATCCACCCATCCATCCATCCCTCCATCCATCCCTCCATCCATCCCTCCCTCCATCCATCCATCCATCCATCCACCCACCCATCCACCCCTCCATCCCTCCATCCCTCCATCCCTCCATCCATCCATCCCTCCATCCATCCATCCATCCATCCCTCCATCCATCCATCCATCCCTCCATCCCTCCATCCATCCATCCCTCCATCCCTCCATCCATCCCTCCATCCCTCCATCCCTCCATCCATCCATCCCTCCATCCCTCCATCCATCCCTCCATCCCTCCATCCCTCCATCCATCCATCCATCCATCCATCCCTCCATCCATCCATCCATCCATCCATCTATCCATCCATCCCTCCATCCCTCCATCTATCCATCCATCCCTCCATCCCTCCATCCATCCATCCCTCCATCCATCCATCCATCCCTCCATCCATCCCTCCATCCATCCATCCATCCATCCATCCATCCATCCATCCATCCATCCATCCATCCCTCCATCCATCCATCCCTCCATCCATCCCTCCATCCATCCCTCCATCCATCCATCCATCCATCCATCCATCCATCCATCCATCCATCCATCCATCCATCCATCCCTCCCTCCATCCATCCATCCATCCATCCCTCCATCCATCCCTCCATCCATCCATCCATCCCTCCATCCCTCCATCCATCCACCCATCATCCATCCATCCATCCATCCATGGATCCATCCATCATCCATCCATCCATCCCTATCCATGGATTTCTCCCTAACCCACGTCACCCCTGGGAATTCCACATTCCCAGCTTTCCCTTTTGGATCACAACCACCTCCCTTCACTTCTCCAACCCCAACCCAGGCCTATCCCAGCTCCTCCTTTCCCGTCTTTCCAGACCCTTGAGGGAAGGGTCCATCTCCACCTTTCCCACCTTCCCACCCCTGGAGAACTCCACCCCGGCCCTTCCCGGCTCCTCACCCGCCGTGATGTTCTCCAGCATCTTCTTCCAGGCCTTGTCCTGCAGCGATCCCAGGTACTCGGCCACCTCCAGGAGCATTCCCGAGGGAACGGCTTCCGGCTCCTCGGCCGTGCAGGCGATCCTGGCCCAGGGATTGACCACGGAGGAAGGATTGGGATGAGGTTCCCGGCATCCTGGGCTCCAGCAGGAGCTTCCCGGCACCTCCTGAGCTGCTTCTCCCGCAATTCCCACAAAATCTGGGATCTGGCGCTTCCCACAATCCCTGAAATTCCGCTCTGTGCCCACCCAGGGGATGTCCAGCACCTCCTGGACTTGGAGGGGACGCTGGAATTTTCTCGGAGCAGGAGCTTCAGCAGGAGCTTCCTGACACCACCCAACCTGGTCCTCCCTCAATTCCCACAAAATTTGGGTTTCGATGTTTCCCACAAACCCTGAAATTCCGCTCTGTGCCCACCCAGGGGACCTGGACTCGGAGGGGACGCTGGAATTTTCTTGGAGCAGGAGCTCCAGCAGGAGCTTCAGCAGGAGCTTCCCGGTACCTCCCGAGCTGGTTCCCCCGGAATTCCCACAAAATCTGGGATCTGACGCTTCCCACAATCCCTGAAATTCCGCTCTGTGCCCACCCAGGGGATGTCCAGCACCTCCTGGACTTGGAGGGGACGCTGGAATTTTCTCGGAGCAGGAGCTCCAGCAGGAGCTTCCTGACACCACCCAACCTGGTTCTCCCTCAATTCCCACAAAATCTGGGATCTGACGCTTCCCACAAACCCTGAAATTCCACTCTGTGCCCACCCAGGGGACCTCCTGGATTTGGAGAGGACAGTGGAATTTTCTTGGAGAAGGAGCTTCAGCAGGAGCTTCCCGACACCACCAAACCTGGTTCTCCCTCAATTCCCACAAAATCTGGGATCTGACACTTCCCACAAAACCTGAAATTCCACTCTGTGCCCACCCCCTTGGAGCATCCAGCACCTCCTGGACTTGGAAGGGACGCTGAAATTTTCTCGGAGCAGGAGCTTCAGCAGGAGCTTCCTGACACCACCCAACCTGGTCCTCCCTCAATTCCCACAAAATCTGGGATTCGATGTTTCCCACAAACCCTGAAATTCCGCTCTGTGCCCACCCAGGGGACCTGGACTCGGAGGGGACGCTGGAATTTTCTTGGAGCAGGAGCTCCAGCAGGAGCTTCAGCAGGAGCTTCCCGGTACCTCCCGAACCTGGTTCTCCCTCAATTCCCACAAAATCTGGGATCTGGCGCTTCCCACAATCCCTGAAATTCCGCTCTGTGCCCACCCAGGGGATGTCCAGCACCTCCTGGACTTGGAAGGGACGCTGGAATTTTCTTGGAGCAGGAGCTTCAGCAGGAGCTTCCCGACACCACCGAACCTGGTTCTCCCTCAATTCCCACCAAATCTGGGATTTGATGTTTCCCACAAACCCTGAAATTCCACTCTGTGCCCACCCAGGGGACATCCAGCAGCTGGACTCGGAGGGGACGCTGGAATTTTCTGGGAGCAGGGACATCATCCCAGCCGAGCAGGAGAACCCCATCCAGCCCCCCGGGAACGGGCTCGGCCATTCCCAGATTCCCGTGGATACGGCGGGATCGGGACTCACCTCCGCTTGCGGTTCTTGTGGGCCTGGAAGAGAAAAGAGGAGACACCAGGAATCAGATCCCACGGGAATTCCGACAGCCGACGGATCACTCAGGGGAGGGCGGGATCCGGAGCGGGATCCCAGTGGGAATTACGGGATCCCGGTGGGAATTATGGGATCCTGGCAGGAATTACGGGATCCCGGTGGGAATTATGGGATCCCGGTGGGAATTACGGGATCCTGGCGGGAATTACGGGATCCCAGTGGGAATTGCGGGATCCCGGTGGGAATTACGGGATCCCAGTGGGAATTATGGGATCCCGGTGGGAATTACGGGATCCATGTGGGAATTGGGGGATCCCAGCGGGAACTACTGGATCCCAGCAGGAATTACGGCATCCCGGTGGGAATTACGGGATCCTGGCGGGAATTACGGGATCCATGTTGGAATTACAGGATCCCGGTGAGAATTACAGGATCCCAGTGGGAATTAGGGGATCCCAGTGGGAATTATGGGATCCCAGTGGGAATTACAGGATCCATGTAGGAATTAGGGGATCCCGGTGGGAATTACGGGATCCCGGCAGGAATTATGGGATCCCGGTGGGAATTAGGGAATCCATGTGGGAATTACGGGATCTATTTGGGAATTACGGGAACCCGGTGGGAATTACGGGAACCCGGTGGGAATTACGGGATCCCAGCGGGAATTACGGGATCCCGGTGGGAATTACAAGATCCCGGTGGGAATTACAGGATCCATGTGCCCCCAGACCCCAAAGTGTCTTCAGACCCCACAAAGTGTTCCCAGACCCCAAAGTGCCCCTGGACGCCAAAATGTCCCTGGAACCCAAAGTTCCCCCAGACCCCAAAGTTCCCCCAGACCCCAAAGTTCCCCCAGACCCCAAAGTGTCCCCAGACCCCAAATGTTCCCCCAGACCCCAAAGTGCTCCTGGACCCCAAATGTTCCCCGAACCCCAAAGTGCCCCCAGACCCCAAAGTTCCCCAGACCCCAAAGGTTCCTCAGACCCCAAAGTTCCCCCAAACCCCAAAGTGCCCCCAGACCCCAAAGGTCCCCATTGGCCGTTCCGCTGTCAATCAATGGGATTTGTCCGCGCTGGCTCCGGAATTCCCGGGATTATTTGGGATCATTTGGAAAACAGGACCCGAACGAGCCCCGCCCCAAAAAATGAGGTCAAATGCCAAAAGAAATCCCAAAATCGGGATAAATCCCCCCCAAAGCCCCTGAAATTTGGGGAAAAATGAGGAAAAAAGGGAAAACTGAGGGAAAAGGGTGAAAAAAGCAGGAAAATGGGGAAAAGTGAAGGAAAAGGAGGGGAAAAGGGGGAGAAAGGGAGAAAAGAAGGGAAAGGTGGAAATGAAGGGAAAAAATGAGGGGGAAAAAAGGGAAAATAAATGAAAACAGGAAGAAAAATTTGGGGAAAAAAGAAGAAAAAAAAGAAAAAAAAACAAAAAAGAGAAAAGAGAAAAGAAAAAAGGAAAAAGAAAAGAAAAAAGATAAAAGAAGAAAAAGAAGAAAAGAAAAAACGAGAGAAGAAAAAGAAAAAAAGGGAAAAGAAATATGAAGAAAAAGAAAAGAACAGAGAAAAAAAAGAAGAAAAAAAAGAAAAAAAAAGAAAAAAGAAGAAAAAGAAGAAAAGAAAAAAAAGAGGAAAAAGAAGAAAAGAAAAAGAAAAAAAGAAAAAAAGAAAAAAAAGAAAAAAGAAAAAAGAAAGAAAAGAAAGAAAAAAAAAAGAAAAAAGAAAAAAGAAAAATTTTTAAAAATAAAAAAGGCAAAAAAGAAAAGAAGAAAAGGAAAAAAAAAAAACAACCCAGGATGGATCCGGGAATCCTTTGGGATCTTTGATGGGATCAGGGCTCCCCCCCGGGCCGGGATCCGATCCCGAAATTCCTTTCCGGCCTCCGGGACGATCCCAAATCCTCCTCGGGGCTCCGGGACCGACCCCGACTTCCGATTTTGGGATTCCCGGGGAGGGAATTTTGGGGCCTTTCCCGTGGATTTTGGCCGCTCCGGGGATCGCTCCCGATCCCGCCCTTTAGAGGGCGGCAGCGGCTCGGGAATCGCATCCCCGGCAGCTCCGGGAATTCCATCCCGACGTCCCGGGGATCCATTCCAGCCCCGATTCCCGGGAATATTCCCGGCCCGGTTCCTCCCGTCCATGCCCGGGTTTTTCCCGGTTTCCCCTATCCCGGTTTCCCCAGGAGCAGCTCCCTCCCCGTTTTTCCCGGTTTTTCCCGTTTTCCCCTATCCCGGTTTCCCCTATCCCGGTCTCCCCTATCCCGGTTTTCCCCGGTTTCCCCTATCCCGGTTTTTCCCGGTTTCTCCTATCCCCGTTCCCCCGGAGCCGCTGCCTCCCCGTTTTTCCCGGTTTTTCCCGATTTTTCCCGGTTTCCCCTATCCGGGTTTCTCCTATCCCGGTCCCCACTATCCCATTTCCCCTATCCCGGTTCCCCCAGGAGTTGTTCCAGCCCGGTTTTTCCCGGTTTCCCCTATCCCGGTCCCCCCTATCCCATTTCCCCTGTCCCGGTTCGCCCGGGAGCCGCTCCCACCCCGTTTTTCCCGGGTTTTCCCGGGTTTTCCCGGTTTTTCTCGGTTCCCCCTATCCCGGTTCCCCCGGGATCTGCTCCCAACCCGTTTTTCCCGGTTTTTCCCAGTCTCCCCTATACCGGTCCCCCCATCCCGGTTCCTCCTATCCCATTTCCCCTATCCCGGTTTCCCCGGGAGCCGCTCCCGCCCCGTTTTTCCCGGTTTTTCCCGGTCCCCCCTATCCCGGTTTCCCCTATCCCATTTCCCCTATCCCGGTTCCCCCAGGAGCTGTTCCAGCCCCGTTTTTCCCGGTTTTTCCTGGTCTCCCCTATCCCGGTTTTTCCCGGTTCCCCCTATCCCGGTTCCCCCCGGACCCGCTCCCGCCCCGTTTTTCCCGGTTTTTCCTGGTCTCCCCTATCCCGGTTTTTCCCGGTTCCCCCTATCCCGGTTTTCCCAGGAGCTGCTCTCGACCCGCTTTCCCCGGTTTTTCCCGGTCTCCCCTATCCATTTCCCCTATCCCGGTTCCCCTATCCCGGTTTTTGCCGGTTTCCCCTGTCCCGGTTCCCTCTATCCCGGTCTCCCCTATCCCGGTTTCTCCTATCCCGGTTACTCCAGGAGCTGCTCCAGCCCCGATTTTCCCGGTTTTTCCCGGTTTCCCCTGTCTCGGTTCCCCCAGGCCGCTCCATCCCCGCTCCCCGCCCCCGGCCCTGCCCCTCTCCCTGCCCGGGGCGTCTCCGGTGGGGCGGGGGCGGTCCCGGTGGGGCGGGGAAGAGGCGGAGGCGGTCCCGGTGGGGCGGGGGTGGTCCCGGTGGGGCGGGGGCGGCTCCGGTGGGGCGGGGAAGGGGCGGAGGGGGCTCGGGTGGGGCGGGGAAGGGGCGGAGGGGGCTCGGTGGGGCGGGGGCGGCTCCGGTGGGGCGGGGAAGGGGCGGAGGGGGCTCGGTGGGGCGGGGAAGGGGCGGAGGGGCCCCGGTGGGGCGGGGAAGGGGCGGAGGGGGCTCGGGGGGCGGGGAAGGGGCGGAGGGGGCTCGGGGGGCGGGGGCGGCCCGGCCGACAAAAGCTCCGTCCCGGGCGGGCGCCGCTGACAGCCCCGGGACCCCCCCGCAGCCATGGGCAGCGGCTGCCGGGCCCCGCCGGGGTCCGCCCGCCCTCCTCGGGCCCCGGTACCGGGCGGGACGCGGCCCGGGGAGTGAGGGAAACCCCGGGAAGAGGCCGCGGGGAGCTCCGGGAATTCCCGCGGGTGAGCGGGGACCGGGGAGGGGAAGCGGGGTGGGGGAGACCCCGAGAGCCCCGGGGGGTGGGCGGGGAGGGAGAGGGGAAGGGCCCGGTTCTCCCGGGGGTGCTCCAGTCCCGAATTCCCGTGTCCCGGTTGTCCCGGGGGTGTTCCCGTGTCCCGGGGGTGCTCCTGTGTACCGGTTGTCCCGGGGGATGCTCCAGTCACGAATTCCCGTATCCCGGGGATGCTCCAATCCCGAATTCCGGTGTCCCGGAGTGTTCCAGTCCCGAATTCCGGTGTTCCGGGGGATGCTCCAGTCCCGAATTCCGGTGTTCCGGTTGTCCCGGGGGTGTTCCAGTCCCGAATTCCAGTGTCCCGGGGATGCTCCAGTCCCGAATTCCGGTGTCCCGGGGGATGCTCCAATCCCGAATTCCCGTGTCCCGGTTCTCCCGGGGGATGCTCCAATCCCAAATTCCTGTGTCCCGGGGATGCTCCAGTCCCGAATTCGTGTCCCGGGGGTGCTCCAATCCCGAATTCCCGTGTTCCAGGGGTGCTCCAATCCCGAATTCCTGTGTCCTGGTTCCTATCCCGGTCCCTGTCCCGGTTCCTCTCCCAGTTCCTATCCCGGTTCTCCCCATCCCAGTTCCTATCCTCGTTCCTGTCCCGATTCCTATCCCAGTTCCTATCCCGGTTCTCCCTGTCCCAGTTCCTATCCCGATTCTCCCTGTCCCAGTTCCTATCCCAGTTCCTATCCCGGTTCCTATCCCGGTTCTCCCTGTCCCGGTTCCATCCCGATTCTCCCCATCCCGGTTTTCCCGGGGGAAGGCCCTGCCCCGAATCCCGTGGGATTTTCCTGCCCCGGCATTCCCAGGCGTTGCTCCCATCCCGGTGCCCCGGGGAGAATTCCCGGCGGGAATTTCTCCTCATCCCGGTTCCCCCGGGATGCTCCCGCCCCCTTTTCCCCATCCCCGTTCCTGGGGTGGAATTCAGGGATGGAGTTTCCCCCTTGGAAGCGGGAGCGGTTTAATTGGGGCGGGCGTGGCCGGGCTCCAGGGGCACAACATTCCCAGGGAAACCGGAATCCATGGATCTGTCCCTGCTCCGAACCCAGCCCGGCCGGGAATTCCTTCCCAAGATCCCACCCCGAGCTCCCCTTTCCCACTGGGAATTCCATCCCCTGGCTCCCGTTTTCCCAAATCCCGGCTCTCCTTTCCCTCCCAGGATTCCCTGGATCCTTCCCTGATCCAGCTGCACATTCCCAGCTCTCCCAGCCTGGGATTGGATCCAGCCCCATCCCAGCTCCTCTCCGGGAAGGAATTTCGGGATCCAGGGGCTTCCCTGGGAATTTGGGACTCCAGGAAGGGTCTCCCTTCCCTTTCCCATCCCCGAATTCCATAAAAACCCTCGGGATGGATCCTGAGCATCCTGGATCCCAGAATCCCGGAATGGTTTGGGATTTGGGATCCGTGGAGCTTCCATCCCATCCCAGGGACACTTCCCACCATCCCAGGGTGATCCAAACCCACCCTTGGGCACTGCCAGGGATTCTCTGGGAATTCCAGCCCGGCCGGGAATTCCTTCCCAAGATCCCACCCCGAGCTCCCCTTTCCCACTGGGAATTCCATCCCCTGGCTCCCGCCCCTCCAACCCTTTCCCAAATCCCGGCTCTCCTTTCCCTCCCAGGATTCCCTGGATCCTTCCCTGATCCAGCTGCACATTCCCAGCCCCCGGAGCAGCTCCGTGTCCCGCTGGTTTCGGGATCTCACAGAGCTGGGCAGGATGGGCCCGGATTGGGATCCCCCCGGGATCCGGGCCCTGGGACATTCCCGTTTTCCCCCCCAGGATGGAGAGCAAGGCCGTCTATCTCCGCACCTTCTCCGAGCGGGAGAACGGATCCGTCCTGGAGGAGCCCCTGGAGGGGAGGAGCCTTTCCAAGCTGAACCTCTGCGAGGACGGTGAGGGGGGATCTGCCCCGGGATCCAGCTCCGGATCCAGCTCTGGGTCTGCTTCGGGATCCACCTCTGGTTCCTCCTCCAGATCCACCTCTGGATCCACCACTCGATCCAGCTCTGGATCCAGCTCTGGATCTACCTTGGGATCCAGCTCTGGATCCAGCTCCAGATCCATCTCTGGATCCTCCTTGGGATCCACCTCTGGATGCAGCTCTGGATCCACCTCAGGATCCGCCCTGGGATCCTCCTCTGGATCCACCTCCAGATCCACCACTGGGTCTGCCTCTGGATCCACCTCCAGATCGAGCTCTGGATCCAGCTCCACATCTACCTTGGGATTTATTTCTGGATTCTCCTCTGGATCCAGCTCCGGATCCATCTCCGGATCAAGCTCTGGATCCAGACCAGATCCACCTCAGGATCCACCTCCAGATCCACCACCGGATCTGCCTCTGGATCCAGCTCTGGGCCCACCTTGGGATCCACCTTTGGATCCACCTCTGGATCCTCCTATGGATTCTCCTCTGCACCCTCCTCTGGATCCAGCCCAGATCTACCTCTGGATCCACCTTGGGATCCACCACTGGATCCACCTCCAGATCCACCTTGGGATCCACCTCAGGATCCATGTCTGGATCCTCCAGATCCTACTGTGGATTGTTCTCTGGATCCACCTCTGGATCCACCTCTGGCTCCCCCCGTGGATCCCTGTTGGGAATCTCCCAGGGAGATCTCCCAGGGCAGCGGTTCTTGGGGAAGAGCTCCGTGCTCGGATCCGGGATCCCGGGATCCGGGATCTGTCCCGGGGAGCCCCCGGCACAGCTTTTCCAGGGATCCTGTGGCTCCCCCATCCCTGGCAGTGCCCAAGGGTGGGTTTGGATCACCCTGGGATGGTGGGAAGTGTCCCTGGGATGGGATGGAAGCTCCATGGATCCCAAATCCCAAACCATTCCGGGATTCTGGGATCCAGGACACTCAGGATCCATCCCGAGGGGTTTTTATGGAATTCGGGGATGGGAAAGGGAAGGGAGACCCTTCCTGGAGTCCCCAATTCCCAGGGAAGCCCCTGGATCCCAAAATTCCTTCCCGGAGAGGAGCTGGGATGTGGCTGGATCCAATCCCAGGCTGGGAGAGCTGGGAATGTGCAGCTGGATCGGGGAAGGATCCAGGGAATCCTGGGAGGGAAAGGAGAGCCGGGATTTGGGAAAGGGCTGGAGGGGCGGGAGCCAGGGGATGGAATTCCCAGTGGGAAAGGGGAGCTCGGGGTGGGATCTTGGGAAGGAATTCCTGGCTGGAAGGGCTAGGCTCAGCTGGGAACATCCAGCTCGGGATAAATCCCTGCCGGGAATGCTGCGAGGGGCTCACGGAGGTGACTCCGAGGCGATTCCCAGCTTTGGATCCAGAGGGGGAATTTCCCACCCGGGAGCTCCCTGAGCGCTGATCCCATTCCCAGAGGTTGATATCCCGGGAAGGGAGGGCCCCCATCCCGCTGTTCCCAACCTTTCCCAGCTGGAAAAGCCGGGAGGGATCGGCCGGAGCCCCCCGGCACCAGAATTCCCGGCAAACCCCTTGCCCTGGGAAAGGCTGGAGGCGCCTCCCCGGCTTGGGGATTTTTATGGAATTCTCGGGGCTCATCCCAAGGCTGACCCTGCAGGGAAAGCCCATTCCCACGGGAGCAGGATTTCTGGGAAAGGGACACCACCCGGATCCCGCCCGAATTCCTGGAAAACTCCCGCCGGAGCATCCATGGGGAGAGGAGGGATCCAAACTTTCCCAGCGTCCCCGGACCTTTTTCCAGGCTTTCTGGGGACCCCAAATCCCGGGATCCCGGTTGTTTTCCTCCTCCAAACTTTCCCAGAGTCCCTGGACCTTTTTCCAGGATTTCGGGGACCCCAAATCCTGGGATCGAGGTTGTTTTCCTCCTCCAAACTTTCCCAGAGTCCCCGGACCTTTTTCCAGGGTTTCGGGGACCCCAAATCCCGGGATCCCGGTTGTTTTCCTCCTCCAAACTTTCCCAGCATCCCCGGACCTTTTTCCAGGATTTTGAGACCCCAAATCCCGGGATCCCGGTTCTTTTCCTCCTCCAAACTTTCCCAGAGTCCCTGGACCTTTTTCCAGGATTTCGGGGCCCCCAAATCCCGGGATCCCGGTTGTTTTCCTCCTCCTCCCTCTCCCCGGAGCCCGGGCAGGGGCGGGAAGTTTTGGGTTTTCCTTGGATCCCGGCCCTTCCCGCGGGAATGGGAGTGGGCGGATCGGGGCTCCCCGCCAGCTCCTCCCGGAGCCGCTGGATTTGGGAAACGCCGGGAAAACATCGCCGCTCCCCCTCATCCCGCAGCTCCGGGAATTCTGCGGGTCCATCCCGGATCCATCCCGAGCCGGATTCCCTCGGGATCGCCCCCCGGATCCCGGAGCCCCAAATGAGTTTCGGGATCCGCCCACCGTGACCCTTTCCCGGCTGGAGGCTTTTCCCAAACATCCCCGTTTTCCCGGGATGGACGCGCGGGAGGGCTCGCGAAGGAGAAGGAAAAGGTCCCGGGAATTCTGGGATCCCCCCACCCGTGGGATCCATCTCCCAGAATTCCAAAGGAGCAGCTGGATCCCACTGGGATGGGGCCAGATCCCAGCTGGGCATGGCCCGGCAGGGATGGGCCAGGCTGGAGCTGGGAATTCCCAAATCCCGGCAGGGATGGGCCAGGCTGGAGCTGGGAATTCCCAAATCCCGGCAGGAATGGGCCAGGCTGGAGCTGGGAATTCCCATGGGATGAGATCCCAAATCCCAACTGGGATGGGCCACGCCGGAGCTGGGAATTCCCAAATCCCAGCAGGAATGCTCCAGGCTGGAGCTGGGAATTCCCATGGGATCAGATCCCAAATCCCAGAGGCGCCCACGGCTCCAGCTGGGAATTCCGGGCTTTTCCTCCATCTTCTCTCAGAATCTCCTCAGGAAAACCGGGATCTGGGGAAGAGCAAATCCCGGTGGCGCTGCCCGAGCTGGAATGCGAGTGCCGGGAAAAGCTGCTCCCGGGAATCCCGTGTTCCTGCCAGGATCCAACGGGGAATGGGCCGGGTGGGAAGGGAGATCCTTCAAACTCATCCCATCCCAGGGGCTGGGACAACTCCCACCATCCCAGGGTGATCCAAACTTTCCTTGGGTGCAAATCCCAGGGATTCTCTGGGAATTCCAGCCCGGCCGGGAATTCCTTCCCAAGATCCCACCCCGAGCTCCCCTTTCCCAGTGGGAATTCCATCCCCTGGCTCCCGCCCCTCCAGCCCTTTCCCAAATCCCGGCTCTCCTTTCCCTCCCAGGATTCCCTGGATGCTTCCCCAATCCAGCTGCACATTCCCAGCTCTCCCAGCCTGGGATTGGATCCAGCCCCATCCCAGCTCCTCTCCGGGAAGGAATTTCGGGATCCAGGGGATTTCCTGGGAATTCGGGACTCCAGGAATGGTCTCCCTTCCCTTTCCCATCCCCGAATTCCATAAAAACCCCTCGGGATGGATCCTGAGTGTCCTGGATCCCAGAATCCCGGAATGGTTTGGGATTTGGGATCCGTGGACCTTCCATCCCATCCCAGGGACACTTCCCACCATCCCAGGGTGATCCAAACCCACCCTTGGGCACTGCCAGGGATTCTCTGGGAATTCCAGCCCGGCCGGGAATTCCTTCCCAAGATCCCACCCCCAGCTCCCCTTTCCCAGCAGCTCCCGAGGATCCCAGAATTTTTTTTTTTTTGGGAAAGGACCTTCAATCCCATCCCATCCCAGCCCCGGCACCATCCCGGGCGGCTCCAATCCCATCCAACCTTTCCCTGGATGGAAAATCCAGGATGGAAATCCTTCCAGGGGTGGAACCCCCTCACCCCGGCGGGGCCGATCCCGCGGAATTCCCGGGGCCGGGCTGATCCCGTCTCCCGGCTCCGCCCCGCAGATCCCGGCCGGAGGAGGCGGATTCCGGGGATCTGCGGCCGGCTGGGCTCGGTGGCGGCGCTGCGGAATTCCGTGCTGGGGCTCTACCTGCTGGTCCTGCTGCTCCTGGTGGGAATCCTCGTCCTGGCAGGTGAGGCCGGGCCCGGGAGATCCCGGGAATTCCCAGGGGAAAAGGTGTTCCCAGGGGGGGGAGGGAGAGTTGGGATCCAGCGGAAAACCCTCGGGATCCAGTGGAAATCCCTCGGGATTGAGAGCTCCGGGAGGTTCCGGCTCGGATAAAACCTCCGGAATTGCTGTGGGGTTTGGGGATCGGCTGGGATCTGGGAATGCCGGGGCTCGGGAATCTGGGAATGCTGGGGCTCGGGAATCTGGGAATGCTGGGGCTCGGGAATCTGGGAATGCTGGGGCTCAAGAGTTTGGGAATGCTGGGTGGGATCTTGGGAAGGAATTCCCGGCCGGGCTGGAATTCCCAGAGAATCCCTGGCGGTGCCCAAGGGTGGGTTTGGATCACCCTGGGATGGTGGGAAGTGTCCCTGGGATGGGGTGGAAGGTCCACGGATCCCAAATCCCAAACCGTTCCGGGATTCTGGGATCCAGGACACTCAGGATCCATCCCGAGGGGTTTTTATGGAATTCGGGGATGGGAAAGGGAAGGGAGACCCTTCCTGGAGTCCCAAATTCCCAGGGAAGCCCCTGGATCCCGAAATTCCTTCCCGGAGAGGAGCTGGGATGGGGCTGGATCCAATCCCAGGCTGGGAGAGCTGGGAATGTGCAGCTGGATCGGGGAAGGATCCAGGGAATCCTGGGAGGGAAAGGAGAGCCGGGATTTGGGAAAGGGCTGGAGGGGCGGGAGCCAGGGGATGGAATTCCCAGTGGGAAAGGGGAGCTGGGGGTGCTCTCCCTGACCATCCCCAGGGATCTCCTGGACCTCCCCAGGAGCTCTCCCTGACCATCCCAGGAGCTCTCCCGGACCTCCCACCTCTCCTCTCCATCCCACCCCAGTGTCCCGTCCCCGCCCGTCCCCCGAGGATCTCCAGGCTCTGCTGGGGAAGGTCCAACGCCTCAACCAGACCTTCCGGGACCTGCAGCTGCAGCTCCTGCACCCCCCGCCCCAGCATCCCGACCTCCTGGAGCACCTCTGGAGGCTCCAGGACCTCCTGCAGAACCACTCGGACTCTCTGCTGCTGCTGACCGCCTCTCTCCGCCGGCTGGAGGTCACCCTGGGCGTCCTGCGGGGCCAGGCCGGACAGACGGACGCCTCCCTGTCCGTCCTGCGCGACGCCCTGGGCCAGCAGGGCGAGGCGGCCCAGCTGGAGCTGTCGCGGCTCTGGGTGGAGGCCAACGGCAGCCGGCTGCTGCTGGAGCACCACCAGCACCTGCTGGGCCACCTGGGCGGGGCGCTGGAGCTCCTGGGCGAGCAGGTGGCCGGGCTGGCCGGGGCGGCGGAGGTCCTCAACCGCAGCTTCTCCTTCGAGGCGCGGCTGCAGCGCGGGCGGCTGAGGGACCTGCAGGAGCTGCTGGCCAACGCCAGCGGGGAGGCGCGGCGGGCGCGGGCGGAGCGGGCGGCGGCGGAGGGGCAGCTGAGGGTGGAGATGGCCCTGCTGGAGAACGTCACCGAGGAGCTGCGGCTGCGGCACTGGGAGCACGCGGCGGCGCTGAGGAACGTCTCCGTGGTCCGGGGTGAGCCGGCGGGGGGGTCGGGGACGGGGACACCGGTGGGTGCTGTGGTGGGGCTCGATCCGTCGGGAGTTGGAGGAGGGTGGGGCTGTTGGGGTTGGAGAAGTTCTCCAAGGCGCCCCAAGGTGGAAATGTTGGGGTTGGAGAAGCTCTCCCAGGTGGATGGAGGTGTTGGGGTTGGAGAAGCTCTCCCAGGTGGAGGTGTTGGGGTTGGAGAAGCTCTCCAAGGTGGATGGAGGTGTTGGGGTTGGAAAAGCTCTCCAAGGTTGGAGCTGTTGGGGTTGGAGAAGCTCTCCAAGGTGGAGGTGTTGGGGTTGGAGAAGCTCTCTAAGGTGGTGGTGTTGGGGTTGGAGAAGCTCTCCAAGGTGGAGGTGTTGGGGCTGGAGAAGCTCTCCCAGGTGGATGGAGGTGTTGGGGCTGGAAAAGCTCTCCAAGGTGGAGGTGTTGGAATTGGAGAAGCTCTCCAAGGTGGAAATGTTGGGTTGGAAAAGCTCTCCAAGGTGGTGGAGTTGGGGCTGGAGAAGCTCTCCAAGGTGGATGGAGCTGTTGGGGCTGGAAAAGCTCTCCAAGGTGGAGGTGTTGGAATTGGAGAAGCTCCCCAAGGTGGAGGTGTTGGGGTTGGAGAAGCTCTCCAAGGTGGATGGAGCTGTTGGGGTTGGAAAAGCTCTCCCAGGTGGAGGTGTTGGAATTGGAGAAGCTCTCCAAGGTGGAGTTGTTGGGGTTGGAGAAGCTCTTCAAGGTGGTGGAGTTGGGGTTGGAAAAGCTCTCCAAGGTGGATGGAGCTGTTGGGGTTGGAGAAGCTCTCCAAGGTGGATGGAGGTGTTGGGGCTGGAGAAGCTCTCCAAGGTGGATGGAGCTGTTGGGGTTGGAGAAGCTCTCCCAGGTGGATGGAGGTGTTGGGGTTGTAAAAGTTCTCCAAGGTGGTGGTGTTGGGGTTGGAAAAGCTCTCCAAGATGGTGGAGTTGGGGCTGGAGAAGCTCTCCAAGGTGAATGGAGGTGTTGGGGTTGGAGAAGCACTCCAAGGTGAATGGAGGTGTTGGGGTTGGAGAAGCTCTCCAAGGTGGTGGAGTTGGGGTTGGAGAAGCCCTCCAAGGTGGATGGAGATGTTGGGGCTGGAGAAGCTCTCCAAGGTGGAGGTGTTGGGGTTGGAGAAACTCTCCCAGGTGGATGGAGGTGTTGGGGCTGGAGAAGCTCTCCAAGGTGGTGGTGTTGGGGTTGGAGAAGCTCTCCAAGGTGAATGGAGGTGTTGGGGTTGGAGAAGCTCTCCCAGGTGGATGGAGGTGTTGGGGTTGTAAAAGTTCTCCAAGGTGGTGGTGTTGGGGTTGGAAAAGCTCTCCAAGATGGTGGAGTTGGGGCTGGAGAAGCTCTCCAAGGTGGATGGAGGTGTTGGGGTTGGAGAAGCTCTCCAAGGTGGGGCTGTTGGGGTTGGATTCCCAGTTTTTGGGGGTGCTGGGATCACTCCCGGGGGGGGATGTTGGCTCCCGATTCCCATTTTTTGGGGGATTCTGGGATCTCCAGGAAATCCATCCCCCTGGATCCATCCCCCTGGAATCCCAACAGCTCCCAGGGTCTTTTCCCTCCTCCCTGGGGGATGCTGGCTCCCAATTCCCAGTTTTTTGGGGTGTTGGGATCACTCCTTGGGGGATGTTGGCTCCCGATTCCCAGTTTTTGGGGTGCTGGGACCGCTCTGCTCTGAGGTTTCCCGCTTTTCCCTCCCCTCGGATCCCGCTTTCCCCTCCCCTCGGATCCCGCTTTTCCCTCCCTCCCCCCTCCCCGGGAATGACCTCACCTGCCCCGGGATGCGGCCGCCCAGGGCGGGATCCCTTTTCGGGAATCGCCTCATCCCAAAAAAACACAAAAATCCCTTCCCGAGGGCCGGATCCGTCGGCCCTGACACATTCCTGGCACCCCCGGCTCCCCTCTCCTCCCACCCCCGGGAGAATTCCCGGGGCCCCGTGCCCGGCCGGGCTCATCCCGGCTCCAGATGTTCCTGGGATGAGCCCCTCCTGTTCCCGGATGGATTTGGCTGAGGAATCCATCCCCATCCTCCCAAAAATCCTCGGCCATCCCGGATCCCGATCCGGCGGCTCGGGAATGTCCCCGGGCTCCCCGGGATGGCTCCGAGCAGCTCCCGCGTCCTGGAGCAGGAGCAGCTCCGGATCTCGGGAATCACCGGGAGGGAGAATTCCCGGGATCTCCCCGCACGACCCCCGGGTGGGATGTGCCAGAATTCCCAGGATTTCCCACCCGGATCCACCCGCCCGATCCCCTGGGCGGGATGTGCCAGAATTCCCAGGATTTCCTACTCAGATCCGCCCGCAGGACCCCCGGGTGGGATGTCCCAGAATTCCCAGGATTTCCCACCCGGATCCGCCTGCAGGACCCCCCGGGCGGGATGTGCCAGAATTCCCGGGATTTCCCACCCGGATCCACCCGCAGGACCCCCAGGGTGGGATGTGCCAGAATTCCCAGGATTTCCCACCCGGATCCGCCCGCCCGACCCCCGGGTGGGATGTGCCGGATCCCGCTGGGGTTGGAGCCCGGGAAGCGGCGGGAATGGGAATCTCCCCGGAGCTGCGGGGTTTGGGAGCAGCCGGGAATGCTCGGGAGCCTCTCCCGGCCGCCCTTCCCGGATTTCCTCTGGATTTCCACGGCTGCTCCCCGTGCCCCGTCCCAGGAGCTGCTCCTGGCCTGGGACCGGCCCCGGGAGGATCCCGGGAAATCTGCGGCTGCCCCATTCCCGTCTGGAAGTGCCCATTCCCAGGGTTTGGGATCCAGTCCCAGGGTTTGGGATCCATTCCCGGGATCTGGGATCCATTCCCAAGGTCCGGGATCCATCCCAAAGGTCTGGAGTCCATTCCCTGGGATCTGGGATCCATTCCCGGGATCTGGAGTCCCTTCCCAGGATCTAGAGTTCATCCCTGGGATCTGGGATCCATCCCAAGGGTCTGGGATCCATTCCCAGGGTCTGGGATCCATCCCTGGGATATAGGATCCATCATTTGGATCTGCCATCCATTCCAGCAGTCTGGAATCCATTCCCAGGGCCTGGAGTTCATTCCCTGGGATCTGGGGCTCATTCCCAGGATCTGGAGTTCATCCTTAGGCTCTGGAGTCTGTTCCCAGGCTCTGGAGTTCGTTTCCAGGATTCAAGGTCCATCCCTGGGATCCAGGATTCATTCCCAGGATCTGGGATCCATTCCCAGGATCCGGGATCCATTCCCAGGATCCGAAGCCGATCCTTCCACCCCCCCATCCCCCGGCGCTGTTCCTTCCCCAGGGAAGGGTCAGCCAGGCCCCGGAATTCCGCAATTCCCGTCACCCTTCCCTACCCCCGACCCTCTCCAGCCCCGGATGTTTGGGATCCCAGACCGGATCCCGCCGAACATTCCCAGATCCCAATTCCCGATCCATCCCCGCCCTGCTCCTCCTGCCCCTTTCCCATCACCCCCAGCCCTGGTCGGATCTCAGCTTCCTGAATTCCCGGCTTTTAGGATTTCTGGGAAAACAATTCCCAACAATTCCCAAAACAATTCCCGATCCTGCCCCCGGACCCTTCCCCGTTTTCTCTTCTCCCAGGAATTTATTCTTTTTTTCCCTTTTTTTTTTTTTTCTCTTCAAATTCCTTCTTCCCATTGTTTTGGCTCCCGATTTTTTCCGGATTTTGGGATTTTTTTGCAGGACGAGGGATAAACCCCGGGATCGGGATCTCCTGCTCCTTCCTGGGGTTTTACCCTGAGGGATCACCCCCAGAATTCCCGGAGGATCATCCCGGCTGGACAAACGGAAAGTGTCCCTGCCCCTGGGGGATCCTTAAAATCCTTTCCAACCCCGCCCAAAAATCCCGGGATTCTGCGAACATTCCCAAAATGTTTTTTCTCCTATTTTCCCTGATTTTTTTCCCCTATTTTCCCTGGGTTTTTTCCATGTTTTCCCTGATTTCCCTGTGATTCCCGAGTCTGGGATATGATTCCCAAATCTGGGATGTGATTCCCGAGCCCGGGATATGATTCCCAAATCTGGGATGTGATTCCTTAGCCCGGGATGTGATTCCTGAGCCTGGGATGTGATTCCCAAGCCCAGGATATGATTCCCAAGCCTGAGACGTGATTCCCAAATCTGGGATGTGATTCCCAAACTCGGGATGTGATTCCCAAGCCCAGGATGTGATTCCCGAGCCCGGGATGTGATTCCCAAGCCCGGGACGTGATTCCCAAATCTGGGATGTGATTCCCAAATCTGGGATGTGATTCCCAAGTCCTGGATGTGATTCCCAAGCCCAGGACGTGATTCCTGAGTCTGGGATGTGATTCCTGAGCCCAGGATGTGATTCCTTAGTCCGGGATATGATTCCCGAGTCTGGGATGTAATTCCCGAGGCCGGGATGTCATTCCCAAGCCCAGGATGTGATTCCCAACTCTGGGATGTGATTCCTGAGCCCGGGATGTCATTCCCCAGCCCGGGATGTGATTCCCAAGCCCCGGATGTGATTCCCAACTCCGGGATGTGATTCCCAAATCTGGGATGTGATTCCCGAGTCTGGGATGTGATTCCCAAATCCAGGATGTGATTTCTGACTCCAGGATGTGATTCCTGAGCCCGGGATGTGATTCCCAAATCTGGGATGTGATTCCTGAGCCCGGGATGTGATTCCTTAGCCCGGGATGTGATTCCCAAATCTGGGATGTGATTCCTGAGCCCGGGATGTGATTCCCAAATCTGGGATGTGATTCCTGAGTCTGGGATGTGATTCCCGAGCCCGGGATGTGATTCCCGAGCCCGGGATGTGATTCCCGAGCCCAGGATGTGATTCCTGACTCCAGAATGTGATTCCTGACTCCGGGATGTGATTCCCAAATCCGGGATGTGATTCCTGAGCCCGGGATGTGATTCCTGAACCCGGGATGTGATTCCCAAGCCTGGGACGTGATTCCCAAATCTGGGATGTGATTCCCAAATCTGGGATGTGATTCCCAAGTCCTGGATGTGATTCCCAAGCCCGGGACGTGATTCCTGAGTCTGGGATGTGATTCCTGAGCCCAGGATGTGATTCCTTAGTCCGGGATATGATTCCCGAGTCTGGGATGTAATTCCCAAGGCCGGGATGTCATTCCCAAGCCCAGGATGTGATTCCCAACTCCGGGATGTGATTCCTGAGCCCGGGATGTCATCCCCCAGCCCAGGATGTGATTCCCGAGCCCCGGATGTGATTCCCAACTCCGGGATGTGATTCCCAACTCCGGGATGTCATTCCCGAATCCAGGATGTCATTCCCGCCCTCCCGTTGTGTTCCAGGGCCGCCGGGACCCAAAGGCGATCGCGGCGCGGACGGGATGGAGGGAGAGCCCGGCCTGCCCGGCCTGCCCGGCCCCCGAGGTGAGGAGAACATTCCCGGGAATGTCCCTGAATCCCGAAATGACCCGGCCGGGCCAAAGCCAAGGGGACAATTCCCGAGCCATCCCTGGGGATCGGGTCTGGGTCCAGGTCCAGAGCCAGATGTGGATCCAGGTCCAGGTCAAGGTCCAGATCCAGGTCTGGACTCAGATCCAGGTCCAGATCCAGGAGCAGGTCCAGGATCGGGTCCAGGTCAAGGTCCAGGTCCAGATCCAGATCCAGGACCAGATCCAGGTTTGGATTCATATCCAGGTCAAGGTCCAGATCCAGGATCAGGTCCAGGATCAGGTCTGAGTCAAGGTCCAGGTCCAGGTCCAGCACCAGATATGGATCCAGATCCAGATCCAGGACCAGGACCAGATCCAGGTTTGGATTCATATCCAGGTCAAGGTCCAGATCCCAGGTCCAGGTCCAGGATCAGGTCTGGGTCCAGGTCCAGGTCCAGAGCCAGATGTGGATCCAGATCCAGGTCAAGGTCCAGATCCAGGACCAGATCCAGGTCCAGGTTTGGACTCACAGCCAGGTCAAAGTCTGGGTCCAGGTTCAGGTCCTGATCTAAGTCCAGGTGAAGGTCCAAGTCCAGATGTTGATCCTGATCCACATCCAGTTCCATGTCCAAGACCTGGTCAGGATCCAGGACCAGCTCCAGGTCCAGGTTCAGATCTGGATCCACATCCAGGTTCAAGACCAGGTCCAGATCCAGGGCCAGGACCAGGACCACATCCGGATCCAGGTCCAGGTCCAGATTCAGGTCCAGGTCAAGGTTTAGATTCCAATCCAAGTCCAGATTTAGATTTGGATCCAGATCCAGGTCCAGGTCCATATCCAAGACCGTGTCCAGATCCAGGTCCAGCTCAAGGTCCAGATCCCAAACCAAGTCCAGATTCAGATTTGGATCCAGGTCCATGTCCAGGACCAGGTCTGGCTCTAGGTCCAGGTCAAGGTCCAAATCCCGATCCAAGTCCAGATTCAGATTGGGATCCAGATCCAGGTCCATGTCCAAGACCAGGTCCAGACCAATCCCTCTTATCCCCTGCTCCAAACCCACCCCACAGGACCCCGGATGTCAGACCCAGACCCAGATCTGGACCCAAACCCAGAACCAGACCCAGATCCAGATCCAGATCCAGGTCCAGATCCAGATCCAGATCCAGATCCAGATCCAGATCCAGACCCAGACCCAGACTCAGACCCAGACCCCAATCCAGATCCGGACCCAGATCCAGACCCAGATCCAGGTTCAGACCCAGACCCAGAACCAGACCCACACCCAAACCCAAACCCAGACCCAGACCCAGACCTAGACCCAGACCCCAATCCAGATCCGGACCCAGATCCAGACCCAGATCCAGGTTCAGACCCAGACCCAGGTCCAGACCCAGACCCAGAACCAGAACCAGATCCAGACCCAGACCCAGGTCCAGACCCAGACCCAGACCCAGACCCAGAACCAGAACCAGATCCAGACCCAGAACCAGACCCAGACCCAGACCCAGATCCAGACCCAGACCCAGATCCAGACCCAGACCCAGACCCAGATCCAGACCCAGATCCAGACTCAGACCCAGACCCAGATCCAGGTCCAGACCAGATCCAGACCCAGACCCAGAACCAGACCCAGATCCAGATCCAGACCCAGAACCAGAACCAGAACCAGATCCAGACCCAGACCCAAATCCAGACCCAGACCCAGACTCAGACCCAGACCCAGATCCAGGTCCAGACCAGATCCAGATCCAGACCCAGAACCAGACCCAGATCCAGATCCAGATCCAGACCCAGAACCAGAACCAGAACCAGATCCAGACCCAGACCCAGATCCAGACCCAGACCCATCCCTGGTATCCCCTTCTCCACGGATTCCGAGGCCCCACGACCTTGCTGGGATGGCTTTGGGCTCAAACCCCGGGATTTTGGGATCGCTCCAGCCTGGAAATCCGATCTCCCTGGGACAGCCCCTCCAGCTGCCCCAGCTCCTTCTCCCTCCAGCTGGAATTCCTGGCTCCATGGCTGTTTTTCTTGGGTGTAACAACCCTCGGAATTGGCTCCTTTCCTCGGTTTTCCCTTTTTTTTCCCCTCCTCGTTTTGTTCTCGCTCAAACAGAGAAACAAAACCATCCCCGGAGGGTTCACCTTCGGGAAGAGTTGTGGGCACAGCCACGATTTTTAGGTCTTTCCCTGGAGTTTTTTGGGATGCGGGCAGGACCCTTTGGATCTGAGTCTGGGTCGGGTTCAGGTGCATCCCTGGAAAATCCCCTTTTCCATGGAAAACCCACCAGAAACGCAGGCCCTGGTCCCTCCTCGGGGTGGGCACGGCAGGGAAGGATTGGATAATCCGGGGATAAGCTTGGATAACCTGGATATTGCTTTATCTGGGAATTGTTTTCCTAGAAATCCTAAAAGCCGGGAATTCGGGGAGCTGAGATCCGGCCGGGGCGATGGGAAAGGGGCAGGAGGAGCAGGGTGGGGATGGATTGGGAACTGGGATCTGGGAATGTTCTGCAGGATCCGGATATCAAAGCTTTGGATAATCCGGGGTTGGATAAGCTGGAGCTGGGGCTGGTGGGATTAAACCAGAGGAAAATCCTGGTGGGGTTTGGGAATCGCGGGCTCCCTCCCCAGGGATGGAGGATCCTGCCGGAGCTTCGGAGCCGACCCCGGCTCAGGCTCGGGATCGTTCCAGCGGGATCAGCCCCAGGTCCCACCAGATCTCCAGCACCAGGCCCTTCCCTCCACCCCAGACCCAGATCTGGATCCAGGTCCAGATCCCGGATGGGGTCCAGGACCAGATACAGATCCGGTCCAGGTCCAGGTCAAAATCCCGTTCCAGATCAAGGTCCAGGTCCAATTTCAGAACCGGGACCAGGTCCAGGACCAGATCCACAACTGGATCCAAGTCCAGGGTCAGGACCAGATCCAGGTCCAGGATCAGGTCCATCACCAGGTCCAGATCTGGGACCAGGATCAGTTCTAAAACCAGATCCAGATCCAGGACAAGATCCATGTCCAGGTCCAATTTCAGGACCAGGACCAGGTCCAGGACCAGATCCAAAACTGGATCCAGGTCCAGGGTCAGGACCAGATCCAGTTCCAGGATCAGGATCAGTTCCACAACCAGATCCAGGACCAGATCCAGGTCCAGGTCAAAATCCAGTTCCAGATCCAGGTCCAGGTCCAATTTCAGGACCAGGTCCAGGACCAGATCCACAACTGGATCCAGGTCCAGGGTCAGGACCAGATCCAGGTCAAGAACCAGGATCAGGTCCATCACCAGGTCCACTTCCAGGACCAGGATCAGTTCCACAACCAGATCCAGGTCCAGGTAAAATCCAGGTCCAGATCCAATTTCAGGACCAGGACCAGATCCACAACTGGATCCAAGTCCAGGGTCAGGACCAGATCCAGGACCAGGATCAGGTCCACCACCAGATCCAGGACCAGATCCAGTTCCAGGTCAAAATCCAGTTCCAGAGCCAGGTCCAGGTCCAATTTCAGGACCAGGACCGGGTTCAGGACCAGATACACAACCGGATCCAAGTCCAGGGTCAGGACCAGATCCAGATCAAAAACCATGACCAGATCCAGATCCATGACCAGATCCTGTTCCAGGACCAGGATCAGGTCCACAACCAGATCCAGATCCAGGACCAGATCCAGGTCCAGGTCAAAATCCAGTTCCAGATCCAGGTCCAGGACCGATTTCAGGACCAGGTCCAGGACCAGATCCACAACTGGATCCAGGTCCAGGGTCAGGACCAGATCCAGTTCCAGGACCAGTATCAGGTCCACAACCAGATCTAGATCCAGGTCCAGGTCAAAATCCAGTTCCAGATCCAGGTCCAGGTCCAGGTCCCAGGTGGATGGAGGTCACCTCCAAGGCTTGCGAAGGAATTCCCAAGCTCCATCCCCAATTCCCACCTCCCGGAGGCCGGGAACGCTGGCCCCAGGGGCCTTCATCCACCTCCCCCTCCAACAAATGTCCAACCCCTCGGACAACACGGATCCGGGAGTCCTGGGGCTCCTGGGGGACACATCCCGGTTCCTCGGGATGGATCCCGGTTTTCCCTCCTCGCCCTCTGCCTTTGGAGCCCAGTTCACCTCCACCCGAGCCCCAGGCTGCTCGGGAATTCCTCAGCACCCGGAGAAATCCCTCCTGGATCCCGGGGAATGGCGGGAAAAGGAGGGCCGGATCTCTCTGGGTGTTCCAATTGTGGGAATTCTGCTGGAATTTTGTCTCCCTGTCCTCGTTCCAGGGCTCCCCGGGGAGCGGGGCCCGCCCGGCCCGCGGGGGCCGAAGGGGGACCAGGGCGAGCTGGGCCCTCGCGGCCCCACGGGGATGCGCGGATCCAAAGGTAGGGAACGGAATGGATTCCGGGCGGGATCCGGGAGCTGAGGGGTCAGGAGATCCCGGGGTGGGGAGCGGGGGGATCCTCTGGATCCAGGAACCCCCCCGGATCTCCCGGAGGAGCGGGAATCCCAACGGTTCCTGCGCCGGTGAAGAGGGCGGGGCTGGGAGGGAACGGATGGGATTTGGGATTCCCGTCCCTGTTTGGGATTCCCGTTCCCGTTTGGGATTCCTGTTCCCGTTTGGGATTCTCACATTCCCATTTGGGATTCCTGTTCCTATTTGGGATTCCCATTCCCATTTGGGATTCCTGTTCCTATTTGGGATTCCCATTCCCATTTGGGATCCTCCCATTCCCATTTGGGATTCCCGTTCCCATTTGAGATTCCCATTCCCATTTGGGATTCCTGTTCCTATTTGGGATTCCCATTCCCATTTGGGATTCCTGTTCCTATTTGGGATTCCCATTCCCATTTGGGATCCTCCCATTCCCATTTGGGATTCCCATTCCCATTTGGGATCCTCCCATTCCCATTTGGGATTCCCATTCCCATTTGGGATTCCCATTCCCATTCGGGATTCTCCCATTCCCATTCGAGATTCCCGTTCCCATTCGAGATTCCCGTTCCCATTTGGGATCCTCCCATTCCCGTTTGGGATTCCCGTTCCCGTTTGGGATTCCCGTTCCCATTCAGGATCCTCCCATTCCCATTTGGGATTCCCGTTCCCGTTTGGGATTCCCATTCCCATTTGGGATTCCCGTTCCCATTTGGGATCCTCCCATTCCCATTTGGGATTCCCGTTCCCATTTGGGATCCTCCCATTCCCGTTTGGGATTCCCGTTCCTATTTGGGATTCCCGTTCCCATTCGGGATCCTCCCATTCCCATTCGAGATTCCCATTCCCATTCGAGATTCCCATTCCCATTCGGGATTCCCCTTCCCATTTGGGATCCTCCCGTTCCCATTCGGGATTCCCATTCCCATTTGGGATTCCCGTTCCCATTTGGGATTCCCATTCCCATTTGGGATCCTCCCATCCCACAGGGCTCCCATGCCCAGCTCCGGCAGGGATTTGGGATAGATCCGGGATTTGGGATAGATCCGGGATTTGGGAATCATCTCCCGGCGCTTTCCTGGGGTATTCCCGGCTGGCTGTTTCCCACTCCCGGGAAAACTGCGGGAACGGGAAGCGGGAATTCCGAGGGACACGGCTGCCCCCAGAGCTCTGACCCAAACCAGGATCGAAAATCCCAAAAAACGCCCTTTGTGCCTCAAAATCCCCGCTGGGTTTTGGCAGGAAGGGAAAAGAGCCCGGGAAGAGCCGGGAGTTGTAGGGAACGGGAACCTGGAGCGGGATTGGGATTGGGGTTGGGAGTGGGAGTGGGATTGGGGTTGGGGTTGGGATTGGGAGTGGGGTTGGGATTGGGGTTGTGATTGGGGTTGGGATTGGGATTGGGGTTGGGGCTGGGATTGGGGTTGGGATTGGGGCTGGGATTGGGATTGGGGTTGGGGCTGGGATTGGGGTTGGGATTGGGGTTGGGATTGGGGTTGGCATTGGGATTGGGTCTGGGATTGGGATTGGCGTCGGGATTGGCGTTGGGATTGGGGTTGGGATTGGCATTGGGATTGGGGCTGGGATTGGGATTGGGATTGGGGTTGGGATTGGTGTTGGGGTTTGGATCGGGATTTGGGATCCCGACCAGGATCGGGGTTGGGATTGGGTCTGGGATTAGGATTGGGATTAGGATTAGGATTGAGATTGTAATTGGATTGTGACCGGGATTAGGATTGAGATTGGGACTGGGATTAGGATTGGGATTGGGATTGGGATTGGGATTGGGATTGGGATTGGGGTTGGAGTTGGGATTGGCACTGGGATTGGCTGGGAAGGGACCCTGAAGATGCCGGAATTCCAGGCCCTTCCGCACCTTCCTCTACCCCGGGTTGCTCCAGGAGGTTGGAAAACCCCTGGATGCGTCCCCGGAGCACCGGGAACATCGGGGTTTTCTCGAGAGCTCCTTAAATCCAGAAAATGATCCCAAAAAATCCCCGGCGTGTCAGGCTGGGATCTGCTGGGCAAGGAATCACGGAATTGTCCAGGCTGGGAAAGTTCTCCGAGCTCCAAGCATTCCCATCCCGGATCCGCGTCCCCACGGATTTCAATCCCTTGGGAATGGGGGCTCGATGCTCTCCCAGGGCTTTTCCCACCTCAGCAATTCCATGAAAACCTCAAAGCCGTTCCCAGGTCCCATCCCAAGGGGATCCCACAGGGATGGGGTGGCTCCTGGGGCTCAGATGTGACCCCCTCCCCAAAAATCCATCCCAATCTCCCTCCTGCCGGAGATCGGGAATGTCGGGTCCGACCGTTTTTCCAAGGAAAATCCCGCCCCCCTGGCAGAATTTATGGGATTCTCTGGGATTTATGGAAAACAGACCCCGGATCCGGGCGCGGAGCCAAGGCCGGGCTCTGCCTCAAATCCCGGATTTCTGCAGGAATCCTTGTCCCGCCCTTCTCCAAAAAACCCGGAATTTTACAGCTCAAAAAAACAAAACAAAACAAACCCCAAAAATGGGCTCGAAATGCCAAAGAAATCCCCCCAAAATTCCCCCAAATCCCCCAAAAATCAAAAAAGAAAATCCTCCAAAATCACCTAAAAATCCCCAAAAATCCCCAAAATCACTTAAAAATCCCCAAAATCCCCAAAAACCACCCCCAAATCCCCCAAAATCTATCCAAAAATCTCTCAAAAAACCACCCTAAAAATCCCCCTAAAATCACCTAAAAATCCCCCAAAATCCCCCAAAAATCCCCCAAAAAATTCTCCAAAAATCTCTCAAAAAATCACTCTAAAAATCCCCCCAAAATCCCAAAAAAATCCCCCCCAAAAATCCCCAATATCACCCAAAAATCCCCCCAAAATCAAAAAAGCCCCATCCAAAATCCCAAAAAACAGCCCCAAATCCCCAAAAATCACCCCAAAAATCCCCCAAAAATCTCTCAAAAATCACTTTAAAACCGCCTTAAAATCCCCCTAAGATCACCTTAAAATCCCCCAAAAATTCCCAAAAATCCCAAAAAAATCCCCCCAAAAATCCCCCAAAAATCTCGGAGCCCTCACGGCTTTTTTCCCGTTTTCACCGGGTTTTCCCTCAAAACCACCCCACTGGGAGATGTTTTTGGTTTGTTTTTTTTTCCCTGATTTCCAAACGGGAAAAATGATCCTGGGAAGCGAGGAGAGATTTTTTTCCAAGGAAAAAGGTTGGGAATAGACTCGGGAGGAAAGAGCAGGGAAAATCCAAGGTGGGGTGGGAAATTCAGGGATAAATTCTGATTCCTTCAGAACGGGGAGGGGGCTGTGCCTCAGTTTCCCCCGCAGTTCTGCAGCTCCGGGCAGCAGTGGGGATTCCAGGCGGGAATTTGGGGCGGGAATTTGGGAGATCCCAGGATAGGGAGGGGCTCTGTGCCTCAGTTTCCCCTGGAATTCTGCAGCTCCAGGCAGGAGCGGCAATTCCAGAGATCCCAGATGGGGAGGGGGCACCATGCCTCAGTTTCCCTGGGAAAGCTCCAGACAGGAGCGGGAATTTGGGGCGGGAATTTTGGGGGGAACATCCCCAGGGTGGAGATTTTGGGAACGTTCCCTGATCCTACCTGGGAAAACGGGGATTGGTGGATTCTCCCGGGGTTTTTTCCCAAGATTTTGGGATCGATGGATCCCCGCGGATCTGTGGGAGGAGCTGAGGGTCTCTGTCGCTGTGGCTGGGCCTAAATTTTGTGGCACAATCCCAAAAAAAAAGATGGGAAAACGGCCGGGAACGCCTCGATGGTCGTTGGGGGACGGAACGGGAGAGGCCATTCCAGAATTCCCTCTCCGGAATTCCCAGGCTGCCTCCAGGCTCCCAGGGAATCCGATCCCGTTTTTGGGATCTTCTCCAGCCCCGACCCCTCGGGGAGCTGAGGTCACCGAGTCATTCCCAGCAGGAAATTCCTGGGGAATTCCGGGATTCCCGGACTGGCGCTGCTCTCGGAGAAAAGCAGAGTTTGGGATTTAGGGCGGCAGCGGGGACGGGAATCCTCTCCCACCTCCCACCATCCCAGGGTGCTCCAAACCCACCCTTGGACACTCCCAGGGATCCAGGGATTCTCTGGGAATTCCAGTCCAGCTGGGAATTCCTTCCCAAGATCCCAAAAATCCCCAAATCCCAACCCTCTGGCACTGGGAGCCGTTCCCTGTCCTGCCATTCCAGGCCCTTTTCCCAAATCCCTCTCCAGCTCCCCTGGGATTGGATCCAGCCCCATCCCAGCTCCTCTCCGGGAAGGAATTTCGGGAATTCCCTGGGAATTCGGGACTCCAGGAAGGGTCTCCCTTCCCTTTCCCATCCCGAATTCCATAAAAACCCCTCGGGATGGATCCTGAGCATCCTGGATCCCGGAATGGTTTGGGATTTGGGATCCATGGAGCTTCCATCCCATCCCAGGGACACTTCCCACCATCCCAGGGTGATCCAAACCCACCCTTGGGCACTGCCAGGGATTCTCTGGGAATTCCAGCCCGGCCGGGAATTCCTTCCCAAGATCCCACCCCCAGCTCCCCTTTCCCACTGGGAATTCCATCCCCTGGCTCCCGCCCCTCCATCCTTTATCCCAAATCCCGGCTCTCCTTTCCCTCCCAGGATTCCCTGGATCCTTCCCCGATCCCGCTGCGCATTCCCAGCCCCCGGGGGGCAGCTCCGTGGAATTCCCCCTCTGGAATTCCAGCAGCTCCGCGGGTGGGGCCTCACCCGGGCGGGGCGATCCCGCTTTTCCCGAACTCCGGGATCATCCCAGGGCCAGGCCGTTCCCGGATCGTTCCAACCTCCCACCCGCCCCGAGGATCGCCGCTCCCCGATCCCGTTTTTCCCCGATCCCGTTTTTCCCCGATCCCGGCAGTTCCCATCTGGATCCCATCATCCCACACAGCCCCGGCACCGATCCCGGAGCTCTCCCGGGGGGAAAGAAAAGAAAATCCGGAATTTCCTGCTCTGGGATATTTTTTATGGTTTTTTTTTTCGGGATTGTTTTCTCTCCGATGTTTTCCTTCTCTCCCGGATTTTCGGGGCGTTGTTTGTTGTTCCTGGAGGCCGGAGCATCCCGGAGCTTTTCCCGTGGGATGGGGCCGGGCCCGGCCGGGCAAATCCCGGGAAAAGTCGGGAATGAGGGAGGAGGAGGAGGAGCGGGAGAGCCAAAGGATGAGCGAGCTCATTAACGAGCTCATTAGCGGGCTCATTAGCGAGCTCATTAGTGGGATGGGCGTCAATCCGGGATGTGGGATCATTCCCGGGATAGCGGAAGGGCGGGAATGTTTATCCAGCTGCTCCCGGCACCGACCTTTTCCATGGATCCGGGAATTCCTCAGGGATTTTGGGGGAGGAACCTCCCGATCCCGGAGCCCCAAATGAGGGGATGCACCCGGCCCCAAACCGGGAATTCCGTCCCGAAATCCGGGGGGTTCGTGTGGGATCCGCCGTCGGGAATTCTTCCCTCCGCCTTCCCGGAGGGAATTTCGGGATTTCCTGATTTCCCGGGATGGATTTTTTGGGATTTCCCGATTTCCCGGGATGGGTTTTTCAGGATTTCCCGATTTCCCGGGGTGGATTTTTTGGGATTTCCCGGGGTGGGTTTTTCGGGATTTCCCGGGATGGGTTTTTTGGGATTTCCCGATCTCCCGGGATGGGTTTTTCGGGATTTCCCTATTTCCCGGGATGGGTTTTTTGGGATTTCCCGATTTCCCGGGATGGGTTTTTTGGGATTTCCCGGGATGGGTTTTTTGGGATTTCCCGATCTCCCAGGATGGGTTTTTTGGGATTTCCCGATCTCCCGGGATGGGTTTTTTGGGATTTCCCGATTTCCCGGGATGGATTTTTTGGGATTTCTTGATGTCCTGGGATGGGTTTTTTGGGATTTCCCGATTTCCCGGGATGGGTTTTTCGGGATCTCCCGGGATGGATTTTTCGGGATTTCCCAATCTCCCGGGATGGATTTTTTGGGATTTCCTGATGTCCTAGGATGGGTTTTTCGGGATTTCCTGGGATGGACTTTTTGGGATTTCCCGATTTCCCGGGATGGATTTTTTTGGATTTCCTGATTTCCCGGGATGGATTTTTTTGGGATTTCCCGATCTCCCGGGATGGGTTTTTTGGGATTTCCCGATCTCCCGGGATGGGTTTTTCGGGATTTCCCGATGTCCCGGGATGCGGAATCCCAGCAATTCCGGCTCCTTCTCCTCCCAGGTGAGCGCGGCCCCAAGGGGGACAAGGGGGACCGGGGCGCCGCCGCCGGCTCAGGTGAGATCCCGGCGGGATCCGGGCGATCCCGGCACGGATTTGGGGGGATTTTTCGGGAATTAGGAGCCTGGGGGGTGAGAGGGGTGGGGGAAATTCCTGATGTTGGGAAAAGAAGCCCGGGATTGTCCTGCCCGGGTGAGGAGGAGCTGGAGGGAAGTGGGAGGGAAAGGATCGGGAATGGGAATGGGGATGGGAATGGGAATGGGAATGGGAATGGGAATGGGTTGGGAATGGGAAAGGATCGGGAATGGGAAAGGGAATGGGAAAGGGCTGGGAATTCCGGAGGGAAGAGGTCGGGAATGCCGGAGGTGTCCTCCCCCTGCTTGGGGACATTCCCATGGGATCAGGGACATCCCAGCCTGGGGACAACCTCTACTGGACATTCCCAACTTCCAATGGACATTCCCACCCATGGCTGGACATTCCCAACATTCCCACCCATGGCTGGACATTCCCAACATTCCCACCCATGGCTGGACATTCCCACATCCGGGAATGTCCCAGAGCCCCCTGGAGATGCCTCACCGGCTGCTCCTTCCCTGTGGAGAAGCCCCAGGAGATGCCCCAAGGAGGGCCAGGAGCGTTCCTGGGAGGTGGCGCCATGGACGTCATGCCATGGATGGTGTCACCATCCCCTTGAGATATCACCATGGATGATGTCACCACAGATGACGCCACCATGGATGATGTCATCATCCCTTTGAGATGTCACCATCCCTGGGGGTGTCACCATGGATGGTGTCACCATGGATGGCATCACCATGGATGGCATCACCATGGATGGCATCACCATGGATGATGTCACCACAGATGATGCCACCATGGATGATGTCACCATCCCTGGAGTTGTCACCATGGATGGTGTCACCATGGATTATGGCACCAAGAGATGATGTCACCATCCCTTTGAGACCTCACCATCTCAGGAGACGCCAACATGGAAGGCATCATTGCAGATGATGTCACCATGGATGATGTCACCACAGATGATGCCACCATGGATGATGTCATCATCCCTTTGAGATGGCACCGTCCCTGGGGATGTCATCACGGATGATGTCACCACAGATGATGTCAGCATGGATGACATCACCATCCCTGGGGATGTCACCGTCCCTGGGGATGTCACCACGGATGGTGTCTCCATGAATGAAGTCACCACAGATGACGTCACCATTTATGATGTCATCGTGGATGACATCACCAAGGATGATGTCACCATCCCTTAGAGATCTCACCATCCCTAGGGATGCCACCACGGATGATGTCACCATTGATGATGTCACCATGGATGACATCACCATGGAAAACATCACCATGGATGCTGTCACTATCCCTCTGAGATGTCACCATGGATGATGTCACCATGCATGATGCCACCATCCCTGGAGTGGTCAGCATAGCTGACATCACCACAGATGACATCACCACTGATGATGTCAGCACGGATGATGTCACCATGGATGGCATCACCATGGATGACATCATGACGGATGACATCACCACGGATGACGCCATCATGGATGATGTCACCACGGATGATGTCACCACGGGTGACATCACCATCCCTTTGAGATGTCACCATGGATGGTGTCACCATGGCTGACATCATGATGGATGACATCACCATGGATGACGCCATCATGGATGATGTCATTATGGATGGTGTCACCATGGGTGACATCACATCCCTTTGAGATGTCACCATGGATGGTGTCACCATGGATGATGTCACCATTGGTGACATCACTATCCCTTTGAGATGTCATCACAGCTGATGTCATCATGGATGATGTCACCACAGATGACACCATCATGGATGATGTCACCACAGATGATGTCACCACTGGTGATGTCACCATCCCTTTGAGATGTCACCACAGCTGATGTCATCATGGATGATGTCACCATGGATGATCACCATCCCTTTGAGATGTCACCATGGATGATGTCACCATGGACGATGCCACCAGGGATGACATCACATCCCTTTGAGATGTCACCATGGATGACATCACCACGGATGACACCACCGTGGATGACGTCACCACGTATGACGTCACCACGTATGACGTCACCACATATGACATCACCCCATCTCTCCACCACCCCTGGGGTCCATCCCTGACCCTCCCGTTCCCGCAGCTCCGGCCGAGGGCTCGGTCCGGCTGGTGAACGGCTCCGGGGCGCACGAGGGGCGCCTGGAGATCTTCCACGAGCGCCGCTGGGGCTCCGTCTGCGACGACGGCTGGGACGGCCGGGACGGCGACGTGGCCTGCAGGATGCTGGGATACCCGGGAGCCGCGGAGGTGTTCCGGATGGCGCGCTTCGGCCAAGGTGGGACACCCACGGGAGACGGGAATGGCCAAGGTGGGACACCCACGGGAGATGGGGATGGCCAAGGTGGGACACCCAAGGGAGATGGGGATGGCCAAGGTGGGACATCCAATGGAGATGGGAATGGCCAAGGTGGGACACCCATGGGAGATGGGAATGGCCAAGGTGGGACACCCACGGGATTGGGGGTGGCCAAGGTGGGACACCCAAGGGAGATGAGAATGGCCAAGGTGGGACACCCACGGGAGATGGGAATGGCCAGGGTGGGACATCCAATGGAGATGGGAATGGCCAAGGTGGGACACCCAAGGGATGGGAATGGCCAAGGTGGGACACCCACGGGATGGGAATGGCCAAGGTGGGACACCCAAGGGAGATGGGAATGGCCAGGGTGGGACATCCAATGGAGATGGGAATGGCCAAGGTGGGACATCCAATGGAGATGGGGATGGCCAAGGTGGGACACCCAAGGGAGATGGGAATGGCCAAGGTGGGACATCCAATGGAGATGGGAATGGCCAAGGTGGGACATCCAATGGAGATGGGAATGGCCAAGGTGGGACACCCACGGGAGATGGGAATGGCCAAGGTGGGACACCCAATGGAGATGGGAATGGCCAAGGTGGGACACCCAAGGGAGATGGGAATGGCCAAGGTGGGACATCCAATGGAGATGGGAATGGCCAAGGTGGGACACCCACGGGAGATGGGGATGGCCAAGGTGGGACATCCAAGGGATTGGGGAATGGCCAAGGTGGGACACCCAAGGGAGATGGGGATGGCCAAGGTGGGACACCCAAGGGAGACGGGAATGGCCAAGGTGGGACACCCACGGGATTGGGAATGGCCAAGGTGGGACACCCAAGGGAGATGGGAATGGCCAAGGTGGGACACCCACGGGAGACGGGGTGGCCAAGGTGGGACACCCAAGGGATTGGGAATGGCCAAGGTGGGACATCCAAGGGAGATGGGAATGGCCAAGGTGGGACACCGAAGGGATTGGGAATGGTCAAGGTGGGACACCCAAGGGAGATGGGAATGGCCAAGGTGGGACACCCAAGGGAGATGGGAATGGCCAAGGTGGGACACCCAAGGGATGGGAATGGCCAAGGTGGGACACCCACGGGATGGGAATGGCCAAGGTGGGACACCCACGGGGTGGGGAATGGCCAAGGTGGGACACCCAAGGGAGATGGGAATGGCCAAGGTGGGACATCCAATGGAGATGGGAATGGCCAAGGTGGGACACCCAAGGGAGATGGGAATGGCCAAGGTGGGACACCCAAGGGAGATGGGGATGGCCAAGGTGGGACACCCACGGGAGATGGGGAATGGCCAAGGTGGGACACCCAAGGGATGGGGAATGGCCAAGGTGGGACACCCAAGGGAGATGGGGATGGCCAAGGTGGGACACCCACGGGAGATGGGGAATGGCCAAGGTGGGACACCCAAGGGAGATGGGAATGGCCAAGGTGGGACACCCAAGGGATGGGGAATGGCCAAGGTGGGACACCCAAGGGAGATGGGGATGGCCAAGGTGGGACACCCACGGGGTGGGGAATGGCCAAGGTGGGACACCGAAGGGATTGGGAATGGCCAAGGTGGGACACCCAAGGGAGATGGGAATGGCCAAGGTGGGACACCCAAGGGAGATGGGAATGGCCAAGGTGGGACACCCAATGGAGATGGGAATGGCCAAGGTGGGATACCCACGGCAGATGGGAATGGCCAAGGTGGGACACCCAAGGGAGATGGGAATGGCCAAGGTGGGACACCCAATGGAGATGGGAATGGCCAAGGTGGGACACCCAAGGGAGATGGGAATGGCCAAGGTGGGACACCCACGGGAGATGGGGAATGGCCATGGTGGGACACCCAATGGAGATGGGAATGGCCAAGGTGGGACACCCAAGGATGGGAATGGCCAAGGTGGGACATCCAAGGGATTGGGGAATCCATCCCAAAGGGCCAAGGAAAGACCCCAAATCCTTTCCAAAGGGGCCAGGAGGACGATCCCAAATCCATCCCAAAGGAGCCGAGGGGAAAATCCCAAATCCATCCCAGAGTGGAAAATCCCAAACCCATCCCTAAGGGGCTGGAGATGATCCCAAAAGGGGTGACCCCAAATCCATCCCAAAGGGGCTGAGGTGAAAATCCCAAACCAAAAGGAATTGGGGACATTCCTGACCCCACCGGAGCTCCGGGAGCATTGGGAAAACGTTCCCAGGGGTTTGGAGGGATCGGGGTTGGATTGATGATCCCGGGGGATCCCTTCCCACTCTGGGGATTCCTGAATTCCATAAAAACCCCTGGAGTCGCCTCTCCGGCCTCTTGGAGCTCCGGGAGCGCGGCCGGATCCTCCCGGAGCCGCCGTCCCTCGTTCCCGCCTCAGGAGACCTCGGGATGTTCTCCCACCACTGCTCCACCCATCCCACCCGGCCTTGGGCACTGCCGGGGATTCTCTGGGAATTCCAGCCCGGCCGGGAATTCCTTCCCAGGATCCCACCCTGAGCTCCCCTTTCCTAGTGGGAATTCCATTCCCTCGATCCATAGATGTTCCAGAAGGATCCATGGATATTCCAGATCCATGGATGTTCCCGGTGGATCCATGGGTGTTCCTGGTGGACCCATGGGTGTTCCTGGTGGATCCATGGATGTTCCAGATCCATGGACATTCCTGGTGGATCCATGGATGTTCCAGATGGATCCATGGTTTTCCCAGGTGGATCCATGGATGTTCCGGGTGGATCTATGGACATTCCAGGTGGATCCATGGATGTTCCAGATGGATCCATGGATGTTCTGGATGGATCCATGGAAGTTTCTGGTGGATCAATGGATGTTCCAGAAAGATCCATGGACGTTCCAGGTGGATCCATGGACATTCCAGGTGGATCCATGGACATTCCAGAAGGATCCATGGAACTCCAGCCCCGTCCCCGTGTCTCCGCAGGCTCCGGGAAGATCTGGATGGACGACGTCTCCTGCACGGGCAGCGAGGATTCCCTGGAGCTCTGCAGCTTCTCGGGGTGGGGCCGCACCAACTGCGGCCACGCCGAGGACGCCGGCGTGCGCTGCCGGACGGACTGACCCCAAAGCCACCCCACAGAGAACGGGAATGACCCCAAATCCATCCCGAAGAGACCAGGGGAAGATCCCAAATCCACCCGGAAAGGAGAAATCCCAAATCCACCCCGAAGAGCTGAGGAATGACCCCAAATCCATCCCAAAGGGGAAAATCCCAAATCCACCCGGAAGGGAGAAATCCCAAACCCATCCCAAAGGAGAAATCCCAAATCCATCTCGAAGAAACCGGGGATGACCCCAAATTCATCCCAAAGAGGAAAATCCCAAATCCACCCCAAAGGGACCGGGAATGACCCCAAATCCACCCCAAAGGGACCGGGAATGACCCCAAATCCACCCCAAAGAAGAAATCCCAAATCCACCCCAAAGGGCTGGGGAATGATCCCACACCCACCCCGAAGGGAGAAATCCCAAATCCATCCCAAAGTGGCTGGGGATGACCCCAAATCCACCCCAAAAAGACCAAGGGAAGATCCCAAATCCACCCCAAAGGGCCGGGAATGACCCCAAATCACCCCGAAGGGAGAAATCCCAAACCCACCCCAAAGAGACTGGGGATGACCCCAAATCCACCAAAAAGAGACCAGGGGAGGATCCCAAACCCACCCCGAAGGGGGAAATCCCAAACCCACCCCAAAGAGACCGGGGTAAGATCCCAAATCTACCCCAAAGGGCCGGGGAATGACCCCAAATCCATCCCAAAGGGGAAAATCCCAAACTCGTCCTGAAGAGACCAAAGGATGATCCCAAATCCACCCCAAAGGGGCTGGGGATGACCCCAAACCCATTCCAAAGGGGAAAACCCCAAATCCATCCCAAAGAGGAAAATCCCAAATCCACGCCAAAGGGACTGGGAATGACCCCAAATCCATCCCGAAGGCAGAAATCCCAAACCCATCCCAAAGACTCCGGGGATGACCCCAAATCCATCCCAAAGGAGAAGATCCCAAATCCATCCCAAAGGGCTGGGGAATGACCCCAAATCCACCCTGAAAGGGAAAACCCCAAATCCATCCCAAGGGGAAAATCCCAAATTCATCCCAAAGAGACCAGGGATGACCCCAAATCCATCCCAAAGAGGAAAATCCCAAATCCACCCCAAAGGGACCAGGGGAAGATCCCAAATCTGCCCCGAAGGGCCGGGGAATGGCCCCAAACCCACCCCGAAGGAGAAATCCCAAATCCACCCAAAGGGGAAAATCCCAAATCCTTCTGAAAGGGGTCAGGGACAACCCCAAATCCAGACCAAAGAGACCGGGGGGAAACCCCAAATTCACCCCCAAAAAACTGGGGAATGACCCCAAATCGACCCCGAAGGGAGAAACCCCAAATCCATCCCAAAGGGGCTGGGGAGAAAACCCCAAATCCATCCCGAAGGAACCAGGGAAAATCCCAAAACCACTCCAAAGGGCTGGGGGACAACCCCAAATCCATCCCGAAGGGGGAAATCACAAACCCACCCCAAAAGGGCCAGGGATGATCCCAAATCCATCCCAAAGGGGAAAATCCCAAATGCATCCCAAAGAACCCGGGGGTGACCCCAAATCCATCCCAAAGAGGAAAATCCCAAATCCACCCCAAAGGGACCGGGAATGACCCCAAATCCACCCCAAAGGGGAAGATCCCAAATCCACCCTGAAGGGCTGGGGAATGACCCCAAATCCACCCCAAAGGGGAAATCCCAAATCCACCCCAAAGGGAAAAATCCCAAATCCATTCTGAAGGGGCCGGGGACAACCCCAAGTCCATCCCAAGGAGAAAATCCCAAATCTATCCCAAAGGGGCAGGGGATGATCTCAAAAGGATGACCCCAAATCCATCCCAAAGAGATCAGGAGGATGACCCCAAATAGATCCCAAAAGGACCCAGGGGAAAATCCCAAATCCATCCCAAAGAGATTGGAAGGACAACCCCAAATCCATCCCAAGGGGGAAATCCCAAATCCATCTCAACGGGGCCAGGGACAACCCCAAACCCACCCCAAAGGGGCTGGGGATGATCCCAAAAGGATGACCCCAAATCCATCCCAAAGGGAAAATCCCCAAATCCTTCCTGAAGGGGCCAGGGACAACCCCAAATCCAGACCAAAGAGACCGGGACTGACCCCAAATCCACTCCGAAGGGAGAAATCCCAAATCCACCCCAAAGGGCCGGGGAATGACCCCAAATCACGCCGAAGGGAGAAATCCAAAATCCACCCCAAAGGGAGAAATCCCAAATCCATCCCAAAGGGACCAGGAATGACCCAAAATCCACCCCAAAGGGGAAAAATCCCAAATCCATCCAAAGGGGAAAATCCCAAATCCTTCTGAAAGGGGCCAGGGACAATCCCAAATCCAGACTAAAGAGACCGGGGGGAAACCCCAAACCCATCCCAAAAAAACTGGGGAGAAAACCCCAAATCCATCCTAAAGGGAAAACCCCAAATCCATCCCGAAGGGGAAAACCCCAAATCCATCCCAAAGGAACCAGGGAAAGCCCCAAACCCATCCTAAAGAGATTGGGATGACGACCCCAAATCCATCCCAAAGGGTCTGAGGAAAACCCCAAATCCATCCCAAAGGAGAAAACCCCAAATCCACCCCAAAGGTGCTGGAGTATGACCCCAAAATGGGAGACCCCAAATCCATCCCAAAGGGGCCGAGGGGAAAACCCCAAATCCACCCCAAAAGGGGCTGGGGATGATCCCAAAAGGATGATCCCAAATCCATCCCAAAGGAATCAGGGAAAACCCCAAATCCACCCCAACGGAGAAAATCCCAAATCCACCCCAAAGAGACCAGGGGAAGATCCCAAATCCACCCCGAAGGGCTGGGGAATGACCCCAAATCCACCTCAAGGAGACCGGGAATGACCCCAAATCCACCCCAAAGGGACTGGGGGGAAAATCCCAAATCCATCCCAAAGGGGAAAATCCCAAACCCCATCCCAAAGAGTCTGAGGAAAACCCCAAATCGATCCCAAAAGGGCCAGGGAATGACCCCAAATCCATCCCAAAGAGATCGGGGAAAAACCCCAAACCCACCCCAAAGAAGAAAACCCCAAATCCACCCCAAACCCGGGCGCAGAGCAATATCAAATCCCAGAGAAATAAAGGATTTGGTTCTTCTCCGGGTGGGGTTTGTGGGGTTTATGGGGTTTGTGGGGTTTATGGGGTTTATGGGGTTTATGGGGTTTGTGGGGTTTATGGGGTTTTGGGGGTTTATGGGGTTTTATAGGGCTACGGGGTTTATGGGGTTTTTGGGGGGATTATGGGGGATTTGGGGTTAATGGGGTTTTACAGGGCTTATGGGGTTTATGGGGGGTTTGGGGTTTATGGGGTTAATGGGGTTTTATAGGGTTTTAGGGGGGTTTTATAGGGTTTATGGGATTTGTGGGGTTTATGGGGTTTGTGGGGTTTATGGGGTTTTGGGAGGATTATGGGGTTTTATGGGAATTTATGGGATTTATGGAGTTTATGGGGTTTATTGGGTTTTATGGGGGTTTGTGGGGTTTATGGAGTTTATGGAGTTTATAGGATTTATGTGGTTTGGGGAGGGTTATGGGGGATTTGGGGTTTATGGGGTTAATGGGGTTTATGGGACTTATGGGGTTTTATAGGGTTTATGGGGGTTTATAGGGTTTGTGGGGTTTATGGGGTTTTGGGGGGGATTATGGGGTTTTATGGGAATTTATAGGATTTATGAAGTTTACGGGGTTTATTGGGTTTTATGGGGGTTCGTGGGTTTTATGAGGGTTTATGGAGTTTATGGAGTTTATAGGATTTGTGTGGTTTGGGGGGGTTATGGGAGATTTGGGGTTTATGGGGTTAATGGAGTTTATGGGACTTATGGGGTTTTATAGGGTTTTAAGGGGTTTATAGAGTTTGTTCGGTTTATGGGGTTTTGGGGGGGATTATGGGGTTTTATGGGAGTTTATGGGATTTATGGAGTGTATGGGGTTTATTAGGTTTTATGGGGGTTTGTGGGGGTTTATGGGGTTTATGGGGTTTATAGGATTTGTGTGGTTTGGGGGGGGTTATGGGGGATTTGGGGTTTATGGGGTTAATGGGGTTTATGGGACTTACGGGGTTTTATAGGGTTTATGGGGGTTTATAGGGTTTGTGGGGTTTATGGGGTTTTGGGGGGGATTATGGGGTTTTATGGGAGTTTATGGGATTTATGGCGTTTATTGGGGTTTTTGGGGTTTATTAGGTTTTATGGGGGTTTGTGGAGTTTATGGGGGTTTATGGGATTTACGTGGGTTTGGGGGGTTTACGGGGGATTTGGGGTTAATGGGGTTAATGGGGTTTATGGGACTTACGGGGTTTTGTAGGGTTTTAGGGGGTTTTATAGGATTTATGGGGTTTATGGGGTCCATAGGACGTTATGGGGCTTATGGGGTTTTATGGAAGTTTATGGGATATATGGAGTTTAATGGGGCTTATGGGGTTTTGGGGGTTTATGGGGGTTTTGAGGGGTTAATGGGGTTTTATAGGGTTTATGGGGGATTTGGGGTTTATGGGAGCTTATGGGGTTCATAGGGTCCATAGGAGTTTATGGGATTTATGGGGTTTTTGGGGTTCATAGGGTCCATAGGAGTTTATGGGATTTTATGGGGGGTTTTGGAGGTTTCTGGGAGTTTACGGGGTTTTTGAGGGTTTATGGGGTTTAGGGGGTTTTATGGGGTTTATTAGGTTTTGTGGGGGTTTATGGCGTTTATGGGGTTTGTGGGGTCTGGGCGGTCAAGGACCAGTCGGGATTTATGGGGTCGCAGGGATGGGGCTTTACGGGGATTTATGGGGTTTATGGGATTTACGGGAGTTACGGGATTTATGGGATTTATGGGATTTACGGGATTTATGGTGTTTATAGGATTTATGGGGGTTTACGGGGCTCCAGGGACCCCCACATCGCTCCCCCATATTCCTGGCCCCGCCCCCATCCTCCCTAAGCCCCTCCCCGCCCCACAGAGCCCCCCCAGGGCGCCCCAAATCCGCCCCATTGGCTTTGGGGCCGCCCCAAATCCGCCCCATTGGCTTTGGAGCCGCCCCAAAACCCCCGCGGACCGGCCCGAGCCACGCCCACTCCGCGCCGGCCACGCCCCCACACCCGGCACGCCGCTGACGTCACCTCACCGGCGCTTGGCCACGCCCCCGCGTTTGCCCGCGCAGCTCTGGCCACGCCCCCTGGCGTGACCACGCCCCCAGCGCCGAGCCGGTGTCGTGTTTGGCGGTTTTGGCCACGCCCCCGAAAGGGGCGGGGCCGGCGCGCGCGCGCGCGGGATTCGAACGCGGCGCCCGGAAACGGCCGGAACGGGCGGGAAAAGGATCCCGGGATCGCCTGGGACCGGCACCGGGAAAGGCGGGAAAAGGGTCCCGGGATCGCCTGGGATCGGCACCGGGAAAGGCGGGAAAAGGGTCCCGGGATCGCCTGGGACCGGCACCGGGAAAGGCGGGAAAAGGGTCCCGGGATCGCCTGGGATCGGCACCGGGAAAGGCGGGAAGAGGATCCCGGAGTTCCCCGGGATCGGCAGCGGCAGCGAAGCCCGAACCGAGGTGGGATCGAGCGGCTCTTCCCGGGAATTCCACTCCCCCCCCCCCCCCCCACCAAAACCTGGGATCCCCTCATTCCTAAATCCGGGACATCCCAACCGTGGATCCCCCATCCCTGGGCTGGGACCCTCCCCGAGCCCGGAATTCCCGCTCCGCAATTCCCAAATCAGGGACCTCCCCAGACTGGGACCATCTCAATTCCCCGATCCGGGATCCCCCAGTTCCCCGATCCGGGATCCCCCCCAGTTCCGGGATCCCCCAATTCCCCGATTTGGGATTTCTTCCCCCGCCCCCCCCGCAGCCCCAAACTGGGATCCCCTGGGATCCGCTCCATCCTCCAGTTTGGGATCCTCCGATCTGGAACCCCCCAATTCCCCAGTCTGGGACCTCCCAAATCATGGGATCCCCCGATTCCCGAATCAGGGACCCCCCAATTCCCAAATCCAGGACCCCTCATTTCCCAAATGTGAGACCTCCCCCGATTCCCAGATCCTGCAGTTCCTCAATTCCCAAATCTAGGACCCCCCAGTTTCGGAATCCGGGATTCCCCCAATTTCAGAATCAAGGATTTCCCCAATTCCCAAATCCAGGATTTCCCCAATTCCCAAATCCAGGATTTCCCTAATTCCCAAATCCAGGATTCCCCCAATTCCCAAATCCTGGACCCCTCAATTCCCCAGCCTGGGACCTCCTAATTCCCAAATCCTGCACCTCCCCAATTCCCAAATCCAAGATTTTCCCAATTCTCAAATCCAGGATTTCTCCAATTCCCAAGTCCAGGACTCCCCAAATCCTGGACCTCTTAATTCCCAAATCCAGGACCCTTCAATCCCCAAATCCAGAATTTCCCCAATTCCCAAATCCAGGATTTCCCCAATTCCCCAGCCTGGGACCTCCCCAGTTCCCGAATCCTGCACTTCTCTAATTCCCAAATCCAAATCCCCCAGTTCCCCACCCTGGGACCTCCTAATTCCCAAATCCTGGACCTCCCCAATTCCCAAATCCAGGATTTCCCCAATTCCCAAATCCAGGACCCCCCAATTCCCAAATCCTGCACTTCCCCAATTCCCAAATCCGGGATTTCCCCAATTCCCAAATCCTGCACTTCCCCAATTCCCAAATCCGGGATTTCCCCAATTCCCAAATCCGGCCCCCCCAGTGCCATTGGGGTCCCTCCACGTCCCCTCGTGCCCCGCAGGGTCGGGATCAGGAATTCCAGGCGGGATCGGGATCAGGACCGGGATCAGCTCCATGGACACTTTCCAGTCTCCGGCCGCCCCGTCCCGCCGGGACAAAGGTGAGGAATGCCGGGATGATCCCGGAATGTTCCCGCTGGGAATGCAGGGAAATCCCCGAGGCTTCTCCAGCCTCATTCCAAACCCGGGATCCTGGAACGGGAAAGGCCTCGGGAGCAGCTCCGGGATCAACCCCAGAGGCTGATCCAGCCTCTCCTGGGAGAATTCCGCAGATTCCCTGGAAAACTCTGCCAGCACCCCCTTCCTCCTCCTCCTCCTCCTCCCAGTTTTATCCCTCAGCACATCCAGGTGGGAAATCCCTGGGATCGGCTGGGATCAGTTTCCCATCCCAGTTTCCCATTCCCAGTTTCCCATCCCAGTTTATCATCCCAGTTTTCCATTCCCAGTTTTCCCATCCCAGTTTCCCATTCCAGTTTCCCAATCCCTGTTCCCAATCCCAGTTTCCCATCCCAGTTACCCAATCCCAATTTCCCATTCCCAGTTTTCCATCCCATTTTCCCGTTCCCAGTTTCCCATTCCCAGTTTCCCATCCCTGATCCCATCCCAATTTCCCAATCCCAGTTCTCAATCCCAATCTCCCATTCCCGGTTTCCCATCCCTGATCCCAATCCCTGTTCCCAATCCCAGTTTTCCAATGCCAGTTCCCAATCCCAATTTCCCATTCCCAGTTTCCCATACCTGATCCCATTCCCAGTTTCCCAATCCCAGTTTCCCATCCCTGTTTCCCATCCCTGTTCCCATTCCCAGTTCCCCTTGTCCCGTTTTCCCATCCCCGTTCCCAATCCCAAACTCCCAATCCCAATTTCCCAATCCCAGCTCCTCGTTCTTCCCGAAATTCCCCTCTGGAATTTGGGGTTGGATCTGCGGGAGCTCCGTGGGGTTTTTTTCGGGAACAAACCCATCCAGGGCACGGAATTTCCTGGAATTCAGGAAAACACTTGAGTGGGGGGAGTTTGGAAGGAGCTTTCCCAAAAATCCGAGCCGGGGGGGATCGGAGCATCCTGTGGGAATCACGGAACGCTCTGGGAAGCAGCTCCGAGGCCGGGAATTCCGACCCTTCCCGGATCCGCATCCCTGAAATCCCCAGGGATTTAAATCCCGCCGGGAACGAACGGGGGCTCCGGGGCTGGGAAAGCCTCTCCGGGCAGGAATTGTTCCCGAAATCCAACTGAGATTCCCGGGGGACCGGATCCCGGCTGGAATTCTCCTGGGATTTTTGGGGGGCGGATCCCGATCCTGGCTGGAATCTCCTGGGATTCCCGGGGAGCTGATCCCGATCCCAGCTGGAATTCCCCCGGGATTTCCGGGCACTTGATCCCCATCCTGGCTGGAATTTCCCTGGGATTCCCGGGCACCCGATCCCGATCCCAGCTGGAATCTCCTGGGGGATTTTCCCGGCAGATCCCGGCCCCGTCTCCGTCACCATCCCGGCCTCTCCCTTCATGCAGAAGTTGGGATTCGGCACCGGCGTCAGCGTCTACCTGATGAAAAGGTCGGGAATGGTTATCCCGGGAAATCCGCGGGGAAAGGGGCTGGGAAAGGGGCCCGGTCGGCTTTCCCAGCTGGAATTCCGGGATTTGGGCTCCGTTGTTTTGGGAATATCCCTTTCCCAGTTGGAATTCCGGGATTTGGGCTCCATTCCTGGGAATTCTGGGATTTGGGCTCCATTATTTTGGGATATCGCTTTTCCTGGCTGGAATTTTGGGATTTGGGCTCCGTTATTTTGGGATATCCCTTTCCTTGGCTGGAATTCTGGGATTTAGGCTCCGTTCCTGGGAATTCCAGGATTTGGGCTCCATTATTTTGGGATATCCCTTTTCCTGGCTGGAATTCCGGGATCTGGACTCCGTTCCTGGGAATTCTGGGATTTGGGGCTCCATTATTTTGGAATATCCCTTTCCCAGCTGGAATTCTGGGATTTGGGCTCCGTTATTTTGGGATAACCCTTTCCCAGCTGGAATTCCAGGATCTGGGCTCCGTTATTTTGGGATAACCCTTTCCCAGGGATTTGGGGCTCTGTCCCTCCATCCCAACCCCAGCCCCCTCTGGCAAAGGGAACGGAACAAAATTCCCTTTCCCTGGAAATCCCCCAGAGGGGTTTGGAGCCTTCCCCGGGATCCTCTTCCCGATTCCCCCGGGAATTCTGCACAACCCCCACCCCCGGGGCTGTTCCTGCTCCCCCTCCTCAGCATTCCCGGGGATTTTCCTGGCATTCCTGGGATATTTTCCCCCCTTTCCCAGGTCCCCCTGGGGCAGTTCTCCTCGGCATTCCCGGTTTTTCCCGGCATTCCCGGGGTTTTTCTCCCCTTTTCAGGTCCCCCCTGGGGCAGTTCCCACTCCCCCTCAGGGCATTCCCGGTTTTTCCCGGCATTCCCAGGATTTTTTTTCCCCCCCAGGTCTCCCTGGGGCAGTTCCTGCTCCCTCTTGGCATTCCTGGGTTTTTCCCGGCATTCCCAGGATTCCCGGGGCAGTTCCCCTCAGCATTCCCGGGATTTTCCCGGCATTCCCAGTGTTTATTTTCCCTTTCCCAGGTCCCCCCGGGGCAGTTCCCACTCCCCCCTCAGGGCATTCCCAGTTTTTCCCGGCATTCCCGGGCTTTCCCGGTGATTTTTCTGGGATTTTCCCGGCATTCCCGGTGTTTTTTCCCCCCGTTCCCAGGTCCCTGCGGGGCAGTTCCCCTCGGCATTCCGTGTTTTTCCCGGCATTCCCAGTGTTTATTTTCCCCCCAGGTCCCCCCGGGGCAGTTCCCCTTGGCATTCCCAGTTTTTCCCGGCATTCCCAGAATATTTTCCCCCGTTTCCAGGTCCCTCCAGGGCAGTTCCCCTCAGCATTCCCGGGTTTTCCCGGCGATTTTCCCGGTTTTTTCCCGGCATTCCCGGTGTTTTTCCCCCCCCGTTTCCCAGGTCCCCGCGGGGCAGCTCCCGCTCCCCCTGGGCGGTGAAGAAAATCAACGCCGGCTGCTCCCGGGGCCAGCGCAGCCTCTTCCAGGGGAGGCTCCGCAGGGAGGCCCAGACCCTGCGCAGCCTCCGGCACCCCAACATCGTCGGTGAGGGACCGACGGACGGACGGACGGACGGGGGGACAGAGGGGATCCGGCGCGGGGGGTATCCACTGGGGCGGGGATTAACGGGAATGGGATCTGTGGGGATGGGATGTGATCCATGGGAATGGGATTCTCGGGATGGGATGGAGTCCTTGGGAATGGGAGCCACGAGGATGGGATCCACAGGAATGGGATCCAATGGGAATGGGATCCATGGGAATGGGATCCATGGGAATGGGATGGGATCCATGGGAATGGGATCCACAGGAATGGGATTAATGGGAATGGGATCCATGGGAATGGGATCCATGGGAATGGGATTAATGGGAATGGGATCCATGGGAATGGGATCCACAGGAATGGGATTAATGGGAATGGGATCTGTGGGGATGGGATGGGATCCATAGGAATGGGATTCTCGGGATGGGATGGAGTCCTTGGGAATGGGAGCCACAAGGATGGGATCCACAGGAATGGGATTAATGGGAATGGGATCCATGGGAATGGGATCCATGGGAATGGGATGGGATCCATGGGAATGGGATCCATGGGAATGGGATTAATGGGAATGGGATGGGATCCATGGGAACGGGATTAATGGGAATGGGATTAATGGGAATGGAATCCATGGGAATGGGATCCATGGGAATGGGATGGGATCCGTGGGAATGGGATTAATGGGAATGGGATGGGATCCATAGGAATGGGATCCTTGGGATGGGATGGGATTAATGGGAATGGGAGGGGATCCATGGGAATGGGGTCCATGGGAATTGAATCTGTGAGGATGGGATCAATGGGAATGGGATCCACGGGAATGGAGGGGTTGGATTTGTTGGATCCATGGGAATGGGGTCCGTGGGAATGAGATCAGTGGGGATGGAATCCATGGGAGTGGAATGGGATCTGTAGGGGTGGGATCGGTGGAGATGGGATGGGATCCACAGGAATGGAAGGGAAGGGATCTGTGGGAATGAGACCCATGGGGATGGGATCAGTGGGAATGGGATTCATGGGAATGGAGGGGTTGGATTTGTTGGATCCATGGGAATGGGATGGGATCCATGAGGATGGGATCCATGGGGATGGGATCCACCAGGGTGGGATTGACAGGAATGGGATCCATGGGGATGGGATCCACAGGAATGGGATCCGTGGGAATGAGATGGGATGGGATCCACGGGAATGGGGTGTGGACTCCATGGGAATGGGATCCACAGGAATGGGATCCATGGGAATGGGACAGGATCCGTGGGAATGGGATCCATGGGAATGGGGTGGGATCCACAGGAATGGGATCCTTGGGAATGGGGTCCATGGGATGGGATCCACGGGAGTGGGATCTGTGGGAATGGGGTCCATGGGAATGGGGTCCACGGGAATGGGGTGGGATGCGTGGGAATGGAGGGGTGGGAGCCATGGGAATGGGGTTGGATTTGTTGGGAATGGGGAGGGTTGGATCCATGGGAATGGGATCCACGAAAATGAAGGGGTTTGGTTTGTTGGGAATGGGAGGGGAGGGGTGGAGCCAATCCCATTCCCATTCCCATACCCCCGGATCTGACGGATCCCATTCCCATGGATCCCATGGATCCCATGGATCTCACGGATCCCGTTCCCAGGGTACCGGGCGCTGGCGGAGGCGGCGGACGGGAGCCTCTGCCTGGCCATGGAGTTCGGGGGGGAGAAATCCCTGAACGATCTGATCGAGGAGCGCCGGGAGCAGGGCCTGGGGATGTTCCCGGCGGACACCATCCTGCAGGTGGCCCTCAGCATGGCCAGGGGCCTCCAGGTACCCGGGAAAAAACCGGGAAAATTTGGGAAAATCTCGGAAAATCTGGGAAAATTCAGAAAAATCTGGGAAAATTCAGAAAAATCAGGGAAAACAGGGAGCCAGGGCGGCTTTGTGGTTGCTGGAGGGAGCTGGGATAGGGATGGGTGGGATCTTGGGAAGGAATTCCCAGCCGGGCTGGAATTCCCAGAGAATCCCTGGCAGTGCCCAAGGGTGGGTTTGGGTCACCCTGGGATGGTGGGAAGTGTCCCTGGGATGGGGTGGAAGGTCCATGGATCCCAAATCCCAAACCGCTCTGGGATTCTGGGATCCAGGACACTCAGGATCCATCCCGAGGGGTTTTTATGGAATTCGGGGATGGGAAAGGGAGGGGAGACCCTTCCTGGAGTCCCGAATTCCCAAGGAAGCCCCTGGATCCCGAAATCCCTTCCCAGAGAGGAGTTGGGATGGGGCTGGATCCAATCCCAGGCTGGGAGAGCTGGGAATGGAGGGAATTCCCTGGGGCTGGGATTTGGGGCAGGAATTCCCAGCCAGGCTGGAATTCCCGGGATATCCCAGGGAGTGCCCCAGGAAAAGCTGGATTGGGATCCAGGATTGGGATCCAGGGGATCCCACAACCCCGCGGGTTCCTGGCCCCCCCTGAGCTTTTCCTGGCTGGATCTGGGATTTTCCCCCGGCTCCCTACTCCCAAATCCAACGGCTCTTCCCACCTTTTTCCCGGGGCTCTTCCCGCCCTTTTCCCACCATTTTCCCACCTTTTCCCCGGGGCTCTTCCTGCTTTTTCCCCGTCTTTTTCCCGCCTTTTTTCCGGGGCTCTTCCCACCTCTTTCCCGGGCTCTTCCCGCCTTTTTCCCACCTTTTTCTTGGGGCTCTTCTCGCCTTTTTCCTGCCTTTTTCCCACCTTTTTCCCACCTTTTTCTTGGGGTTTTTCCCACCTTTTTCCCATGACTCTTCCTGCCTTTTTCCCGGGGCTCTTCCCACCTTCTTCCCATCTTTTTCCGGCCCTTCTTCCCACCTTTTCCAACCTTTTTCCCACCCTCTTCCTGGGGCTCTTCCTGCCTTTTTCCCACCTTTTTCCCGGGGCTCTTCCCACCTTCTTCCCACCTTTCTCCTGCCTTTTTCCCATCTTTTTCCTGGGCTCTTCCCACCTTTTTCTTGGGGCTTTTCCTGCCTTTTCGCCATGGCTCTTCCCACTTTTTTTCCCGGGGCTCTTCCCAACTTTCTCTTGCCTTTTTCCCTCCTTTTTCCCGCCTTTTTCTCGTCTTTTTCCAACCTTTTTCCCGGGGCTCTTCCTGCCTTTTTCCCTCCCTTTTCCCACCTTTTTCCCGGCCCTCTTCCTGCCTTTTTCCACCTATTTCCTGGGGTTTTTCCCACCTTTTTCCCATGACTCTTCCTGCCTTTTTCCCGGGGCTCTTCCCGCCTTTTTCCCACCTTTTTCCTGCCCTTCTTCCCACCTTTTCCCCGCCCTTTTCCCACCTTTTTCTTGGGGCTCTTCCCACCTTCCCTCCCCCTTTTCCATGCCTTTTTCCTGGGGCTTTTCCCACCTTTTTCCCATCTTTTTTCCTGGGGCTCTTCCCACCTTTTTCTTGAGACTCTTCCCACCTTTTTCCCGCCTTTTTCCCCATGACTCTTCCTGCCTTTTTCCCGGGGCTCTTCCCGTCTTTTTCCCACCTTTTTCCTGCCCTTCCTCCCACCTTTTTCCAACCTTTTCCCCACCCTCTTCCCGGGGCTCTTCCTGCCTTTTTCCCACCTTTTCCTCGCCTTTCTCCCGCCTATTTCCTACCTTTTTCCCGTTTTTTTTCCCACCTTTTTCCCCCCTTTTTTTGGGGCTCTTCCCACCTTTTTCCAACCTTTTTCCCACCTTCTTCCTGGGGCTCTTCCCTCCTGTTTCCCGCCTTTTTCCCGCCCGTTCCCCACCTTTTTCCCGGGTTTTTCCCGGTGTTTTTCCCGGTGTTTTTCCCCCGGCAGTACCTGCACACGGAGCAGCGGCTGCTCCACGGCGACATCAAATCGCCCAACGTGGTCGTGCGCGGCGCCTTCCAGGCGGTGAAGATCTGCGACGTCGGCGTCTCCCTGCCCCTGGATGAGAACCTGGAAGGTGGGAATGCCCGGGAATTCCGGGATTTCGGGGAGAGCCGGGGATGGGGAATTCCTCGGCTCCCTCGGGATTGGGCGGGAATGTTGGGAGGGAGGCGCCGGAATCTCCCCGGGGGGGGATATGGGGGTGGATCCGATTCCTTGGGAATGTGGGGATGGATCCATTTTCCTGGGAATATTCAGTTGGAAGCCCTGGAATCTCCTGGAGACCGTGGGCATGGATCCATTTTCTTGGGAATGTGGAGCCACAGGGTGGGAATGGATCAGGGTTTTTTGGGAATGTGGACCTGGAGCCTCTGGAATTTCCTGGAGGAATGTGGGAATGGATCCAGTTTCTTGGGAATGTGGAGCCAGAGGCACCTGAGTCTCCTGGAGAGGGTGGGAATGGATCAGGGATTTTTGGGGAATCTGGAACTGGAGGCTCTGGAATCTCCTCGGGGAATGTGGGAATGGGTCAGTTTTCCTGGGAATATTCATTTGGAAGCCCTGGAATCTCCTGGAGATCTGTTTTCCTGGGAATGCAGAGCCACAGGGTGAGGATGGATCAGGATTTATTGGGAATGTGGAACCGGAACCTCTGGAATCTCTTGGGGGAATTTGGGAATGGATCCATTTCCTTGGGAATGTGGAGCCATGGGGTGGGAAGGGATCATGTTTCCTGGGAATATTCAGCTGGAGGCTCTGGAATCTCCTGGGACTGGAGGAGGAGGAGGAGGGTGGGAAGGGATCGGGATTTATTGGGAATGTGGAGGCACCGGAATCTCCTGGAGGAATCTGGGGAGGGATCTGTTCTTTTGGGAATGTGGAGCCAGAGATGGGAACGGATCCAGTTTTTTGGGAATCTTGGAGCTGGAGCAATGGAATCTCCTGGAGGGATCCACAGGGCTCTGGAATTCCACCAAGGATCTGCAGAGCCTGGGAATCCATCCCACAGCTGGAATTCCTCTGGGAAAGGGGCTCTGGAATTGCCGTGGAATGCGGCTCTTGCCGGGATCACGTTCCTGATCCGGGATCTGGGACCGCATTCCCAATCTGGGATCCCATTCCTGATCCGGAATCCCATTCCCGCTCCTGGATCCCTTTCCCCATCCAGGATCCCATTCCCTATGCCAGATCCTATTCCTGATCCAGGATCCCATTCCTAATGTGGGATCCCATTCCCGCTCCAGGATCCTGTTCCCAGTCCGGGATCCCAACCCTGATCCCATTCCTGCTCTGGGATCCCATTCCCGATCCCAGTCCTGTTGCAGCGAGTGATCCTGATCCCATTCCCAATCCCATTCCCATTGCAGTGAGCGACCCTGTACCATTCCCGTTCCCATTCCCGATCCCGTTGCAGTCAGCAATCCCGTCCCCTCTCCCATTCCCAATCCCGATCCCATTATAGTCAGCGATCCCAATCCCATTCCCGTTTCCTGTTGCAGTCAGCGATCCCATTCCCAATCCCGATCCCGCTCCCATTCCTGACCCCGTTCCTGTTACAGTGAGCGATCCCAATCCCATTCCTGATCCCAATCCCGCTCCCATTCCCAATCCCGCTCCCATTCCCATTCCCAATCCCATTCCTGCTCCCATTACAGTGAGCGATCCCAATCCCATTCCTGATCCCAATCCTGCTCCCATTCCCAATCCCATTCCCGCTCCCGTTTCCTGTTGCAATCAGCGATCCCATTCCCGCTCTCAATCCCATTCCCATTCCCGATCACATCCATGTTCCAATTCCCGATCCTGTTCCCAATTCCCATTCCTGATCCCATTTTCATCCCATTCCCATTCTCATTCCCGTTCCCCGTTGCAGTCAGCAACCCCATCCCCATTCCCATCCCCGTTCCCATTACCGATCCCCTTCCCGTTGCAGTCAGTGATCCCGATCCCATTCCTGCTCCCGTTCCCAATCCCATTCCCGTTTCCCGTTGCAGTCAGCGATCCCATTCCCGATCCCGTTCCTGATCCTGCTCCCATTCCCAATTCCTGATCCCGTTCCCGTTCCCCATTGCAGTCAGCGACCCCGATCCCATTCCCGATCCCATTCCCCATTCCCGTTGCAGTCAGTGATCCCGATCCCAATCCCGATCCCGTTTCCCGTTGCAGTCAGTGATCCCATCCCTGTTCCCATCCCTGTTCCCATTCCCATCCCTGTTCCCGATCCCACTCCCATTCCCGACCCCATTCCCAATCCTGCTCCTGTTCCCGTTGCAGTCAGCGACCCCGATCCCATTCCCGATCCATTCCCCATTCCTGATGCAGTCAGCGAACCCAATCCCATTCCCGATTGCATTCCCGATCCCATTTTCTGTTGCAGTCAGCGACCCCAATCCCATTCCTGATCCCGTTCCTATTCCCGATCCCCTTCGCATTCCCAATTCCTGATCCCGATCCCATTCCCGTTCCCCGTTGCAGTCAGTGATCCCGAACCCATTCCCGATCCCATTCCCCATTCCCGATGCAGTCAGCGAACCCAATCCCGTTCCCGTTCCCATTCCCAATCCCATTCCCGATCCCATTTCCCGTTGCAGTCAGTGATCCCGATCCCATTCCCGATCCCATTCCCGATCCCATCCCCATTTCCTGCTCCCATTCCCGTTGCAGTCAGCGATTCCATTCCCGATCCCGTTCCCCATTCCCGATCCTGTTCCCAATCCCGCTCCCATTCCCCATCCCTTTCCCATTCCTGATCCCATTCCTGATCCCAATCTCATTTCCTGTTTCCCGCTCCCGATCCCATTCCCGTTTCCCGTCTCAGTCAGCGACCCCGATCTCTCCTACGTGGGCACGGAGCCCTGGAACCCCCCGGAGGCGCTGGAGCCGGGCGGGATCATCTCCGACCGCTCCGACATCTTCGCCTTCGGCCTCACCCTCTGGGAGATGCTGGCGCTGAGCGTCCCCCACCTGCCCTGCTCCGAAGGTGCGGAATTCCCAACGGGAACGGGGATGGGGGGATGGGATTTGGGAAAACGGGAGCCAGGGGATGGAATTCCCACTGGGAAAGGGGAGCTCGGGGTGGGATCTTGGGAAGGAATTCCCGGCCGGGCTGGAATTCCCAGAGAATCCCTGGCAGTGCCCAAGGGTGGGTTTGGATCACCCTGGGATGGTGGGAAGTGTCCCTGGGATGGGATGGAAGCTCCATGGATCCCAAATCCCAAACCATTCCGGGATTCTGGGATCCAGGACGCTCAGGATCCATCCCGAGGGGTTTTTATGGAATTGCGGGATGGGAAAGGGAAGGGAGACCCTTCCTGGAGTCCCGAATTCCCAGGGAATTCCCAAAATTCCTTCCCGGAGAGGAGCCGGGATGGGGCTGGATCCAATCCCAGGGGAGCTGGAGAGGGATTTGGGAAAAGGGCCTGGAATGGCAGGACAGGGAACGGCTCCCAGTGCCAGAGGGTTGGGATTCGGGGATTTTGGGGATTCGGGAATTTGGGGATTCGGGGCTGGAATTCCCAGAGCAGCCCCTGCACCCCTGGGCGTGCCCCAGGCCGGGCTGGGATCCCTGTGGGATCACCGGGGCGGGATGGGGTCGGGATCCCTGCGATGGGGCTGGGATCCCCGGGATTGGGGCGGGATCCCTGGGATCAGGGCGGGATCCCCGGTCTCAGGCTGCCCCCGGCCGCTCTCTCCCGCCCTCTCCCAGAAGATTCCGGCTCGGAGGATTCCTTCGACGAGGATTCCTACCTGGCGGCGCTGGGCTCGCGGCCGCCGCTGCCCCCGGAGGCGCTGGATCCCTCCCAGGGCTCCGTCCGGGAATTGTTCCTGGCCTGCACCGCCCGCCCGCCCCGGGAGCGGCCGCCGGCGGCGCGGATCTGCCAGGCCCTGGAGCAGCCGGGGCACGGCGGGGACGGCGGGAATCGCGACGGCGGGAATCGCGACGGCGGGAATCGCGGAAACGACGACGGGAATCTCGGCGCTCCCGGGGTTCCTGGAATTCCACAGCCCTGACAGTGCCAGGATTCCCGGAATTCCAGAGCCCCAACACTGCCAGCATTCCCGGGGTTCCTGGATTTCCCCGCATTCCCAAATTTCCAGAGCCCTGGCACCGCCAGATTCACAGAATTCCCAGGATTCCAGAGCCCTGACACCACCGGCATTCCTGGAATTCCCAGAATTCCAGAGCCCTGACACCACCGGCAGTCCCGGAATTCCCAGAATTCCAGAGCCCTGACACCACCGGCATTCCCAGAATTCCCAGGTTCCCAGAATCCTGACATTCCCACATTCCCAGTGGGATGTGGCTCTGGAGCTCTGACATTCCCGGATTTCTGGAGCCCGGCATTCCCAGATTTCCAGATGGATGCAGCTCCAGAGCCCCAAAATCCCTGGATTTCCATTGGGACCCAGCTCTGGAACCCCGGCATTCCCAGATTTCCAGATCCCTGACATTCCCGCATTCCCAAAGCCCACAAATTCCTGAATTTCTGGAGCCCTGCCATTCCCGAATTTCCCAATCTGCCAGTCCCAGAATTCCCGATCCCTGCCATTCCCAGATTCCCAATCCCCACCATTTCCAGAATTCCCGGATTTCCTGATCTCTGCCATTCCCAGATTCCCGGATTTCCCGATCCCGGCCATTCCCAGATTTCCCATCCCTGCCATTCCCGGGTTCCGGAGCCATTCCCGGGATGCTCTGGAATTCTGCCCATCCCATTCCCGGATTTTCGGGATGGATTTTCCCGATTTATTTTGGGTCAGACTTTCCCGCTTTTCCGAGCTGGAATTCCCTTCCTTTCGTTGGGATTTTCCCTTTTTAGAGTTTGGAATTTCCCAAGTTTTTTTTAGGTTGGATTTTCCCAACTTTTTCCTGGATTCTCCCTCTTTTTTTGGGGTCGGATTTCCCCTTTTCCATTGGATTTTCCCTCCTTTCCCAGTTGGGATTTTCCCTGTTTTTTTGGGGCTGGAATTTCCTGATTTTCCCGTTGGATTTTCCCTTTTTTCCGCTGGGATTTTCCCAATTTTGGGGTCGGATTTTCCCTCTTCTCCCTCGGAATTCCCATCTCTGCTTGGAATTTCCCTCATTTTTCCCATTTCCCGTTGGGTTTTTCCAGCTGGGATTCTCCCGGGTTTGGGATCGGATTTTCCCGATTTTTTTAGGTTGGAATTCCCCGAGTTTCCCGTTGGATTTTCCCAAGTTTTTTGGGTTTGGATTTTCCCACTTTTTGGGGTTGGATTTCCTCTTTTAGGTCGGATTTTCCCTCTTTTTTTTGGGCTGAAACTCCCCAGATTTGGGTCGGATTTTCCCAATTTTGGGATCGGATTTTCCCAATTTTTTTCGGTTGGAATTCCCCGATTTTCCCGTTGGATTTTCCACCATTTTAGGTTGGATTTTCCCAAATTTCTCCTGGATTCTCCCTCTTTTTTTGGGGTCGGATTTCCCCTTTTCCATTGGATTTTCCCGCCTTTCCCAGTTGGGATTTTCCCTCTTTTTTGGGGCTGGAATTTCCTGATTTTCCCGTTGGATTTTCCCAAGTTTTGGGTTGGATTTCCCTCCTTTTCCCGCTCTTGGGGGTTGGGATTTTCCCTTTTCAGCGTTGGGATTTTCCCAAGTTTTTTTCGGGATTTTCCCTCTTTTTTTTGGGCTGGAATTTCCCGAGTTTGGGTCAGATTTTCCCAAATTTTTTTAGTTGGATTTTCCCAATTTTGGGGTCGGATTTTCCCAATTTTACCCCTGGAATTTCCTTCATTTTTTACATTTCCAGTTGGGATTTTCCCACTTTTTTTGGGGCTGAAATTCCCCAAATTTGGGTCAGAATTTTCCCAATTCTGGGATCAGATTTTCCCAGTTTTTTTGGGTTGGAATTCCTCGATTTTCCCGTTGGATTTTCCCTCGGGAATGTTCCAAATAAATGGATTTGTTCCTCTCCCTGGGATTGGTGGAATTTTTTGGGATTTGGTTCTTCCAGAGGGGCGGGAGCTTGGATGGGACTGGGAGGGGGAAATCCAGAAAAAAACCCGGAATATTTCCAGAAATCCTTGGAATATCCCCATAAAATCTGGATTTTTTTCCACAAATCTTGGAATATCCCCAAAAAACCCTGGAATTTTTCCATTGATCTTTAGAATTCCCTCAAAACCCCCAGAATATTTCCGTAAATCCTTGGAATATCCTGAAAAAAAAACCCAGATTTTTTCCAGAAATCCTTGGAATATCCTCAAAAAACCCCAGAATATTTCCATAAATTTCCTCAAAAACCTGGATTTTTCCCATAAATTCTTGGAATATCCTGAAAAAAACCCCAAATTTTTCCATAAATCCCTGGAATATTCTCAATAAACCCGGAATTTTTCCCTAAATCTTGGGAATTCCTAAAAAATACTCTGGAATATTTCCCTAAAACCTTGGAATATCCTGGAAAAAAACCTGGAATTTTCCCACAAATCCTTAGGATATTCTCAAAAAACCCCCTGGAATATTGTCAGAAATCCTTGGAATTTCCTCAAAACCCCGGAATTTTTCCATAAATCTTTAGAATATCCTCAAAAACCGGAATATTTCCTTAAATCCTTGGAATATCCCCCCAAAAATCTGGAATATTTCCCTAAAACCTTGGAATATCCTAAAAAAAACCCGGAATTCTTCCATAAATCTTTGGAAAATCCTGAAAAAAACCCAGAATTTTTCCATAAATTCTGGAGAATATTAAAAAACCCCCCCTGGAATATTTCCATAAATCCTTGGAATATCCTGAAAAAACATGGATTTTTTTCCATAAATCCTTGGAATATCCTCATAAACCCCAGAATTTTTCCATAAATCCTTGGGATATTCTCAATAAACCCAGAATATTTCTGTAAATCTTGGAATTTCCTGAAAAAACCTGGAATTTTTCCATAAATTCTTGGCATATCCTGAAAAAAACCCAAATTTTTTCCATAAATCCCTGGAATATTCTCAAAAAACCCGGAATTTTTCCATAAATCTTGGAATATCCCCCAAAAAACCACAGAATATTTCCCTAAAACCTTGGAATATCCTGAAAAAAACCCTGAAATATTTCCATAAATCCTTGGAATATCCTCAAAAAAAAAAAAAAAGGGAGTATTTTCATAAATCTTGGAATATTCTCAAAACCCCTGGAATTTTTCCATAAATCTTTGGAAAATCCTCAAAAAACCCCAGAATATTTCCATCAATTTCCTCAAAACCCCTGATTTTTTCCAGAAATCCTTGGAATATCCCAGAAAAACCCGGAATATTTCCATAAATCTTGGAAATTCCTCATAAAACCTGAAAATTTTCCATAAATCTTTGGAATATCCCCCCATAAATCTGGAATTTTTCCCTAAAACCTTGGAATATCCTCATAAAACCCCAGAATTTTTCCAGAAATCCTTGGAATTCCCCATAAACCCCTGGAATTTCGTCCTGAATCCCGGGAACACGATCACGAAACCTCGGAAATCTTCCCAAGAAAACCTTGGGATGTTCCCAGAAACCCCCGGAAAATCAGAAAACCTTGGAATGTTGGCAGAAATTTATGGAACAGCAACAGAAAACCTTGGAAAATTTCAATAAAACCTTGGAATAATTCTATAAAATCTTGGAATATTTCCATAAATTTACGGAATATCAACAGAAAACCTTGGAAATTTTCGATAAAACTTTGGAATATCTCGATAAAACCTCGGAAAATTGTCATAAATTTATGGGATAGCAACAAAACCCCTTGGAATATTTCACTAGAACTCTTGGAATTTCCAGTCCCACGGGATTTCCCCTGGGAAGGAATTCCCGGCACAATTCCCAGGGAAAGGGGAAAAGGGGAATTTTATTAACGAACCCCTGAGCCCAACGAAGAGAATTCCCAAAAAAACCAGCCCGGGAAATCCAGGGAATTCCTGAACTGAGATCCCAAAAAAACAGCCCGGGAAAAGCCAAGAATTCCCAAAAATCCAGCCCAGGAATTCCAGGGAATTCTGGACTGAAATCCCAAAAAACCCTCAGGGAATTCCAGGGAATCCTGAACTGAGATCCCAAAAAAAACCAGCCCAGGAATTCCAGGGAATTCCAGGGAATCCTGGCAGAATTCCCGGATTTCCAGCGGAAAGCAGCGACTGCACAGGAAGTGAGCGGGGGGAGATTCCCGAGGGAATGGATTCCCAAGGATGGGATTTCGGGCAGGATTCCCATGGGATCTCAGCAGGATCCCCCCGGATCGATCCCGGCTTTTCCAGCCCCTCGGGAGCTCAGGCTGGGCCTGGGGATCCCAACGATCCCGATCAGGATCCCGATGATCCCGGTCACAGTCCTGACAATCCCAATCCCAATGATCCCGCTGATTCCAATCCCAATCCTGATGATCCAATGATTCCAATCCCACTGATCCCAGTCCTGCCGTCCCAGTCCCGATGACCCCAATCCCAATAATCCCAGTAATGATGATCCCAATGACAATGATCCCAATCCCGATGACCCCAATGATCCCAATCCTGATGACCCCAATGCCAATGACCCCGATGATCCCAATCCCAGTCCAGGTGATCTTGATGATTCCAATCCCGATGCTGATGATTCCAATCCCAGTCCAGATGATCCCAATGACCCCAATCCCAGTCCCAATGACCCCAATCCCAGTCCAGATCACCCCGTGGATCCCGCTGATCCCGATGTGGATCCAGCGGCTCGCTGTAGGAAGTCGTAGATGATTCCAATCCCGATCCTGATGATCCCAATCCCGATGATCCTAGTCCTGCCATCCCAATGCCGATGACCCCAATGATCCGACCCCAATGATCCCAATCCCAGTCCAGGTGATCCCAATGATCCCAATCCCAGTCCTGCTGATCCCAATCTCAATGCCGATCCCGCTGATCCCAGTCCTGCCATCCCAGTCCTGATGACCCCAATGATCCCAATCCCAATGATCCCAATGATCCCAATGATCCCAATCCTGAGGACCCCAATGATCCCAATGCCAACGATCCCAATCCCAGTCCAGATGATCTTGATGAGTCCAATCCCAATGACGATGATCCCAATGATCTCAATCCCAGTCCCAATGATCCCAATGACCCCAATCCCAGTCCTGATGATCCCAATCCCAGTCCAGATGACCCCAATGATCCCGACCCCAATGATCCCAATGCCAATGCCCCTCCTGATGATTCCAATCTCAATGATCCAAATGATCCCAATCCTGAGGACCCCAATAATCCCAATGCCAATGACCCCAATGATCCCAACCCCAATCCTGATGATTCTAATCCTGATCTCGATAATCCCAATCCCTGCTGATCCCAATCTCAATGCCGATCCTGCTGATCCCAGTCCTGCCATCCCAGTCCCGATGACCCCAATGATCCCAATCCCAATGACCCCAATGATCCCAATCCCAATGACCCCAATGATCCCAATCCCAATGATCCCAATCCCAATGACCCCAATGATCCCAATGATCCAAATGCTGATGACCCCAATGATCCCAATCCCAATGACCCCAATGATCCCAATGATCCAAATGCTGATGACCCCAATGATCCCAATGATCCCAATCCCAATGACCCCAATGATCCCAATGATCCAAATGCTGATGACCACAATGATCCCAATGCCAATGATCCCAATGATCCCAATCCCGAATGACCCCAATGATCCCAATGATCCAAATGCTGATGACCACAATGATCCCAATGATCCCAATGCCAATGATCCCAATGATCCCAATCCCGAATGACCCCAATGATCCCAATGCTGATGATCCCAAAGATCATCCCAGTCTGGATGATCTTGATGACTCCAATCCCGAAGCTGATGATTCCAATCCAAATCACGATGACCCCAATCCCAATCCCGATGATGATCCTGATGATTCCAATCCTGATCATCATGATCCCAATCCCAGTCATGATGATCCCAATGACCCCAATGATCCCAATGACCCCAATGATCCCAATGACCCCAATCCCAGTCCAGATGATCCCAATCCAAGTCCCAATGACCCCATGGATCCCGCTGATCCCGATGTGGATCCAGCGGCTCGCTGTAGGAACTCGTAGATGATTCCAATCCCGATCCCGATGATCCCAACCCCAATCCTGATGATCCTGATGATTCTAATCCTGATCTTGATGATCCCAATCCCGATCCCGCTGATCCCAATCTCAATGCCGATCCCGCTGATCCCAGTCCTGCCATCCCAGTCCCGATGACCCCAATGATCCTGACCCCAATGATCCCAATGATCCCAATCCAAATGATCCAAATGATCCCAATGATCCCAATCCCGATGACCCCAATGATCCCAATGATCCCAATCCTGATGACCCCAATGATCCCAATCCCGATGACCCAAATTATCCCAATCCCGATGACCCCAATGATCCCAATCCCAGTCCAGGTGATCTGGATGATTCCAATCCCGATCCTGCTGATCACGATCCCGGATGATTCCGATCACGATCCCCGATGACCCCAATGATCCCAATCCCGATGATCCCAATCCCAGTCCAGACGATCTTGATGACTCCAATCCCGATCACGATGATCCCAATCCCAGCCCCAATGGTCCTGATGACCCCAATCCCGATCACGACGATCCCGATCCCGCAGCGGATCCTGATCCCGCAGCGGATCCTGATCCCGCAGCGGATCCCGATCCCGTGGATCCCGCAGGGGATCCCGCAGGGGATCCCGCAGCGGATCCCGATCCCGCAGATCCCGCTCCCGGCTGCAGGTTGTTGTAGACCAGGAAGTCCCCGCGGCCGCAGTAGCGCGCGGCGAAGCCTCTCCCGTCCGGAGTGGGGTCGGAAAAAGCCAAATCCCGGGAGCTGAGCACGGCCCCAAACAGGAAACTGCGCCTGGGACCGGGAATGGGGATGGAGCGACGGGGACGGGGAAAAAAATGGGGAAAAATAATGGAAAATAATGGAAAATAATGGGAAATAATGGGAAACGTGGGGAAAAGGAAATGGGAAAACGGGGAAATGGGAATAATGGGAACAATGGGGAAAAGGGGAAAACAGGAAAAGGGGAAAATGGGGAAAAATGGGGAAATGGGGAAAATGGAAAAAATGGGAGAAACACAAAAATGGGAAAAGGGGGAAAAGGGGGGAAAGGGGGAAAAGGGGGAAAAGGGGGAAAAATGGGGAAATGGGAACAATGGGGAAAAGGAGAAAAGGGGGAAAGAGGAAAAAAGGGAGAATTGGAAAAATGAGGAAGAATGGGGAAAAATGAGGAAAATCCTGGTTTTCTGTGTCCATCTTTCCCCAAATCCCACTTTTCCCTGCTCTCCCTCGATCTGAATCCTGGTTTTTTTTCCGTGTCCACCCCTCCCCAAATTCCAGATTTCCGTATCCACCCCTCCCCAATTCCCGTTTTTCCCCTCCCCAGCTCCCGTTTTTCCCCTCCCCAATTCCCATTTTCCTGTGTCCCCCCCTCCCCAAATCCCATTTTCCCCCTCCCCAATTCCCTTTTTCCCTCCCCAATTCCCTTTTTCCCTCCCCAATTCCCATTTTTCCCGGTTATTCCCGGTTTCCCCCCCGGCACCTGAGGGTGTCCATCATCCTGCGGGCGATGCCGCGGCGCCGGCGCGGGCGCAGCACCCAGAGGCGGCTGATGCCGCAGACGGCCGGCTCCGGCTGCGCCGAGCAGCGCCAGGCGCGCAGCGCCAGCTCCCGGGAATCACGGGAATTCCGGGAATCCTGGGAATCCTGGGGGTCCTGGGAATTCTGGGGGTCCTGGGAATTCCGGGAATCCTGGGAATTCTGGGAATCGCGGGGGTGCTGGGAGTTCTGGGGGTCTTGGGGCTCCTGGGGGTCCGGGAACGGCGCCAAGCCCGGCTCCGGCAGCACTCGGAACGCCTGGGGATGGGAAATGGGAAACTGGGAATGGGAATGGGGAACTGGGAATGGGGAACTGGGAATGGGAAATGGGAAACTGGGAATGGGGAACTGGGAACTGGGAATGGGAACGGGGAATGGGGATGGGGAACTGGGAGTGGGGAATGGGGAATGGGGATGGGGATGGGAAATTGGGGATGGGAAATGGGAAACTGGGAATGGGAAACTGGGAATGGGAACTGGGAATGGGGAACTGGGAATGGGGAACTGGGAATGGGGATGGGAATGGGGAACTGGGAATGGGGAATGGGGATGGGAAAGGGGAATGGGGAACTGGGAATGGGGATGGGAATGGGGATGGGGAACTGGGAATGGGGATGGGGAACTGGGAATGGGGATGGGGAACTGGGAATGGGAACTGGGAATGGGAATGGGGAATGGGGAACTGGGAATGGGAACTGGGAATGGGGAACTGGGAATGGGGAACTGGGAATGGAGATGGGAATGGGGAACTGGGAATGGGGAACTGGGAATGGGAACTGGGAATGGGGAACTGGGAATGGGGAACTGGGAATGGGGAACTGGGAATGGGGAACTGGGAATGGGGAACTGGGAATGGGGAACTGGGAATGGGGATGGGGAACTGGGAATGGGGAACTGGGAATGGGAAATGGGGAACTGGGAATGGGGAACTGGGAATGGGGAACTGGGAATGGGGAATGGGGATGGGAATGGGGAATGGGGAACTGGGAATGGGGATGGGATTGGGAATGGGAAACTGAGAATGGGAACAGGATTAGAGGTGGGGACTGGGAATGGAAAATGGAATGGGGATGGGAACTGGGAATGGGGCACAGATGCAGGAAATGGGAACTGGGAATGGGGATGGAAAATTGGGAAGGGAAACAGAATAGGAGCTGGGAATTGGGAATGGGAAACTGGGAATGGGAAACGGGGAACTGGGAAACGTGGAATGGGAACTGGGAATGGGGCACAGATCCAGGGAATGGGAACTGGGAATGGGAACTGGGAATGGGAATTGGGAATGGGGCACAGATGCCTAATGAGTGCCTAAGGAGTCACTAACAAGTCACCAAGGGGCCACTGAGGAGTCGCTAATCAGGAGTCACTAACGAGTCACTAATTAATGACTAAGAAGTCACTAAAGAGTCGTTAACTGGGAATCATTAATGAGGAGTCGCTAATCAGGAGTGGACAATCAGGAGTCGCTGATCAGGAGTCACTAGTTGCGAGTCACTAATTACCAGTCACTAATTAGCAGTAATTAACACTGACCTGCTGGATGCTCTCGGCCACCAGGCAGCCCATGACGCAGTCACTAATGACCAGTCACTAATTACCAGTCACTAATTAGCAGTAATTAACACTGACCTGCTGGATGCTCTCGGCCACCAGGCGGCCCCAGGCAGCCCAGGACACAGTCACTAATTAGCAGTCACTAATTAGCAGTAATTAGCAGTAATTAATTAGCACTGACCTGCTGGATGCTCTCGGCCACCAGGCAGCCCAGGACTCAGTCACTAATTAACATTAATTAATTGTCTCACCTGCTGGATTGCCTCGGCCACCAGGCAGCCCAGGACGCATTTCCCGCTGCCCACGAACAGATACACGCGGGAACCGCCCGGGAGGGATCCTGGGGTGGATCCCGGGGCGGATCCCGGGAATCCCAGCTCGGAATCCACCAGCTCCAGCACCTCCTGAGCCTGCAACGGGAACGGGAATGGGAATCCCGGGAAATGGGATGGGAATTGTGGGAAAACTGGATGGGAATTCCCGAAATGGGGTGGGAATTCTGGGAAATGGGAGGGGAATTCCAGGAATGGGATGGGGATTGTGGGAAAATGGGATGGGGATCCCTGGGAATGGGATGGGAATTCCCAAGAAATGGATGGGAATTGCACGAATGGGATGGGAATTCCAGGAAATGAGGATGGGATTTCTCAGGAATGGAATGGGACTTGTGGGAAATGGGACGGGAATTCCTGGGAATAGGATGGGAATTCCTGGGAAAATGGGGTGGGAATTGCGGGAATGGAATGGGAATTCCCAAAATGGGATGGGAATTCCCAGAGAAAACACAGATGGGAATTCCAGAGAAAACAGGGATGGGATTCTGGGAAAGTGGGATGGGAATTGAGGGAATGGGATGGGAATTCCCAGAGAAAACGGGATGAGGATTCCTGGAAATGGGAATTGCGGGAATGGGATGGGAATTCCAAGAAAATGGAGGGGAATTCCGGAAAAATGGGATGGGAATTGCAGGAAGGGGATGGGAATTCCCAAAATGGGATATGAGTTTTAGGGAAATAGGGAATCTGGGAAACGGGGATGGGAATTCCAGGAAATGGGGATGGGAATTCTGGGGAAATAGGCATGGGAATTCCTTGGGAAAAGGGGATGGGAATTGCTGGGAATGGGATGGGAATTCCCAGAGAAAATGGGATGGGAATTGCAGGAAAACAAGGATGGGATTCTGGGAAATGGGGATGGGGATTCCTGGAATGGGACGGGAATTCCAGAGAAAACAGGGATGGGATTCTGGGAAAACAGGGATGGGAATTGCAGGAATGGGATGGGAATTCCCAGAGAAAATTCCAGGAAATGGGGATGGCAATTCCCGGGAAAACAGGGATGGGAATTCTCAAAATGGGATGGGAATTGCAGGAAAACCAGGATGGGCTCCCAGGATTCCTGGGAAAGTGAGCCGGGCACCGGGAATTCCCAGGAAAGTGGGACTGGATCCCACAGGGAGGCTGGGATTGCACAGGGACCGGGACTGGGGATCGGAGCCTGATGGGATCTGGGATTGGGATCTGGGATTTTGGGATTGGGATTTTGGGATCAGATCCCACTGGGATTTCAGGATTTGGGATTTGGGGATCAGATCCCACTGGGATTTGGGATTTTGGGATTTGGGGATCAGATCCCGCTGGGATTTTGGGATTGGGATTTGGGGATCAGATCCCGCTGGGATTTCAGGATTTGGGATTTTGGGATCAGATCCTGCTGGGATTTTGGGATTTGGGGATCAGATCCTGCTGGGATTTGGGATTTCAGGATTGGGATTTGGGGATCAGATCCCACTGGGATTTCAGGGTTGGGGATTTGGGAATTGGGGGATTTGGGCACTGGGGGATTTGGGATTGGGGATTTAGGGATCAGATTCCACTGGGATTCTGGGATTGGGGATTTGGGATTTGGGGATTGGGAGTTTGGGATTGGGAGTTGGGAATCAAATCCCACTGGGATTCTGGGATGTGGGGATTGGGGATGTGGAGATTTGGGGATTTGGGGAATTTGAGATTGAGGATTTGGGAATTTGAGATTGAGGATTTGGGAATTTCGGGATTGGGATTTGGGGATTTGGGGATTGGGGGATTTGAGATTTGGGGATTGGGAGTTTGGGGATTTGGGATTTGGGGATTCCCGGTACCTTCCTGATGGCGTATTTGGGGTCCTCGGGGAGGATCAGGACGATTTTCCCGTCCCAGAATTCCGCAACCACGCGCTCCTGCTTCCAGCCCTGCCCGGAACAGCCCCCGTGAGTGGGATTGGGGAATGCCCGGGACCGGGGGACCCCAGGATTGGGGGATCCTGGGATCTGGGATTGGGGATCCCAGGATTGGGGGATTCTGGGATTTGGGATTGGGGGATTCTGGGATTGGAGATCCCTGATTCTGGGACTGGGCGATTCTGGGATTTGGGATTGGGGGATTCTGGGATTGGGGGATTCCGGGATTTGGGATTGGGGATTCTGGCACTGGGAGATTTCCGGATTGCGGGATTGAGAATCCTGGGAACGAATCCCGGGCAGGAATTTTTCCCGCCATTCCCACCATTCCCACAGTCCCGGTATTCCCAGCATTCCCCCATTTTTCCCCCGTTTTTTTCCCCCATTATTCCCAGGTGTTTCCCCCCCATTTTTCCCCTCGCAGTTCCCATTTTCCCCCCGTTATTCCCGGGTATTTCCCCCTTTCTCCCCCCATTATTCCTGGGTGCTTCCCCCCGTTATTCCTAGTTTTCCCCCCGTTTTCCCATTTTTCCCGGTTTTTCCCCCGTTATTCCCGTTTTCCCCCCATTTTTCCTATTTTTTCCCCTGTTTTTCCCAGTTTTCCCCCATTATTCCCGTTTTTCCCCTGTTTTTCCCCATTTTTCTCCCTGTTATTCCGGGTATTTCCCTCCGTTATTCCCGTTTCCCCCCCGTTTTTCCCAGGTATTTTCCCCATTTTTCCCCCGTTATTCCCGGGTATTTCCCCCCGTTATTCCCGGGTATTTCCCCCCCATTATTCCCGGTTTTCCCCCCTTATTCCCATTTTTACCCCCGTTATTCCAGGGTATTTCCCCCGTTATTCCCATTTTCCCCCCATTTTTCCCAGTTTTCCCCTGTTTTTCCCCATTTCCCCCCCATTATTCCCAGGTATTTCCCCCCGTTATTCCCGGGTATCTCCCCCCGTTATTCCCGGTTTTTCCCCTATTTTTCCCATTTTCCCCCCATTATTCCTGGGTGTTTCCCCCCGTTTTCCCCCCCATTTTTCCCCCCGTTATTCCCAGGTATTTCCCCCCATTATTCCCGTTTTTCCCCCCGTTATTCCCGGGTATTTCCCCCCCATTATTCCCGGGTTTTCCCCCCAATGGTTTTCCCCTCCTCCTCCTCTCCCTCTCCTCTCTCAGCCCATTGCCCCATTCCCGTTTTTCCCATTTTCCTTGTTTTCCCCCCAGTCCATTTTTCTCGTTTTCCCCCCATTTTTCCCCGGTCTTCCTCCCGCTTTCCCCCATTTTTCCCGTTTTCCTCTGTTTTTCCCCCATTTCCCCCCGTTTTTCCCCAATTCTTCCCCGTTTTCCTCCATTTTTTCCCCATTTTCCCCTGTTTTTTCCCGTTTCTCCCCTGTTTTTCCCCCATTTTTTCCCCCGTTATTCCCGGGTATTTCCCCCTGCAGTTCCCATTTTTCCCCCCATTTTTTCCGGGTATTGCCTCCCGTTTTTCCCTGTTATTCCCCCCCGTTATTCCCATTTTTCCCCCGTTATTCCCGTTTTTCCCTCTCCCCCGTCCCCGCACCGTGTGCCTGAGGCGGTCGCGCAGCCGCCGGTGGTGCCGCAGGTGCTGCAGCCGATCCTCGGGGCTGTCGGGGGAGAACAGCAGCCCGCAGGAGCTGCACTGCTGCGGGAACAGCTGCTGCTGCCCTGCGTCCTGGAATAACGGGAAAAACATCGGGAATGAACACCGGGAACAGCCCGCAGGAGCTGCACTGCTGCGGGAATAACTGCTGCTGTCCTGCGTCCTGGAATAACGGGAAAAACACCGGGAATGAACACCGGGAACAGCCCGCAGGAGCTGCACTGCTGCGGGAACAGCTGCTGCTGCCCTGCGTCCTGGAATAACGGGAAAAACATCGGGAATGAACACCGGGAACAGCCCGCAGGAGCTGCACTGCTGCGGGAATAACTGCTGCTGTCCTGCGTCCTGGAATAACGGGAAAAACACCGGGAATGAACACCGGGAACAGCCCGCAGGAGCTGCACTGCTGCGGGAACAGCTGCTGCTGCCCTGCGTCCTGGAATAACGGGAATAAATAACGGGAATAAACACCGGGAACAGCCCGCAGGAGCTGCACTGCTGTGGGAACAGCTGCTGCTGTCCTGCGTCCTAAAAACACCGGGAATAACGGGAATGAACACCGGGAATGAACACCGGGAACAGCCCGCAGGAGCTGCACTGCTGCGGGAACAGCTGCTGCTGGCCTGCGTCCTGGAAAAACCAGGAATAACGGGAATGAACACCGGGAATGAACACCGGGAATGAACACCGGGAACAGCCCGCAGGAGCTGCACTGCTGCGGGAATAACTGCTGCTGGCCGGCATCCTGGAACGGGGAAAAACACCAGGAATGAACACCGGGAACAGCCCGCAGGAGCTGCACTGCTGCGGGAACAGCTGCTGCTGGCCTGCGTCCTGGAACAGGGAAAAACACCAGGAATAAACACCGGGAACAGCCCGCAGGAACTGCACTGCTGCGGGAATAACTGCTGCTGGCCGGCGTCCTGGAATAACGGGAAAAACACCGGGAATGAACACCGGGAACAGCCCGCAGGAGCTGCACTGCTGCGGGAACAACTGCTGCTGTCCTGCATCCTGGAACAGGGAAAAACACCGGGAATGACACTGGGAACAGCCCGCAGGAACTGCACTGCTGCGGGAATAACTGCTGCTGCCCGGCGTCCTAAAAACACCGGGAATAACGGGAATGAACACCGGGAATGAACACCGGGAACAGCCCGCAGGAGCTGCACTGCTGCGGGAACAGCTGCTGCTGGCCGGCGTCCTGGACAGGGAAAAACCAGGAATGAACATCGGGAATAACACCGGGAATAACGGGAATGAACACCGGGAATGAACACCGGGAATAATGGGAATGAACAAGGGGAATGAAAAACAGGAACAGCTGCCACTGCCCCACGTCCTGATAGGAATAAACACCGGGAACAATGGGAATGAACACCGGGAATGAACAGTGGGAATGACGGGAATCAACAATGGGAATGAACACCGGGAACAATGGGAATGAACAACAGGAATGAACACCGGGAATGATGGGAATGAACAATGGGAATGAACAACGGGAACAATGGGAATGAGCTGCTGCTGCTGCTGCTGCTGCTGACGCCCTAACGGGGATGAACACCGGGAATGATCCCAAAAACCCCCAAAATCCCAAAGCTCTGGAATGACCCCCAAAGCTCCTGCTTGCCAATTCCCAGAATTCCCAATTCCCAGAATTCCCACAATTCCCAGTTCCTGCAATTCTCATTCCCAGAATTCCCCAAATTCCCAATTCCGGCAATTCCCAGATTTCCCGATTCCCACAACTCCCAATTCCCACAATTCCCAAAATTCCCAATTCCCAGAATTCCCAGTTCCCGTCATTCCCGGGCAATTCCCGCATTTCCCATCCCCGAGACCGTTCCCAAATTCCCAGAATTCCCAAATTCCCCAAATTCCCAAATAATTCCCCAATTCCCAATTCCCCTCTGTGCTCTCACAATGATCAGCTGATCCAGGGAATTCCAGGATTCCTTGGATTTCCTGGGAGTTTTTCCAGAGGGGCCCAAGGGGGCCGGGAGCTCCTCCAGGGGCCTGGAAAACACCGGGAAAACGGGAAAAGTGGGGAAAAGTGGGAAAAACGGGAAATTTGGGGGAAAATGGGAAAAATTTGGGAAAAATAAACGGGAAAAAATGGGAAAAGTGGGAAAAAACGGGGAAAATTTGGGAAAAAAATGGGAAAACCCAGGGAAATTTGGGGAAAATGGGAAAATTTGGGAAAAACAAATGGGAAAAAAGGGAAAATTTGGGGAAAAAATGAGAAAAAATGGGGAAATTTGGGAATAAGTGGGAAAAAATGGGAAAAAATGGGATGAAATGGGAAAATTTGGGAAAAATAAATGGGAAAAACCAGGGGAAAATTTGGGGAAAAAAGGGGGAAAATTTGGGGAAAAGTGGGAAAAAAATGGGAAAAAACGGGGAAAAAGTGGGGAAAAAGAGAAAATTTGGGAAAAAATGGGAAAATTTGGGAAAAACAAATGGGAAAAGCAGGGGAAAAGTGAGAAAAACTGGGAAAACTTGAGGAAAGCTGGGGAAATTTGGGAAAAAGATGAGAAAAAAGGGAAAATTTGGGAAAAATGGGAAAAACCAGGGGAAAGTGGGAAAAATGGAAAAAAGGGAAAAGTTGGGGAAAAAAGGGAAAATGGGGAAAAATGAGAAAAAATATAGGAAAAAACTGGGAAGAACTGAGGAAAAGCTGGGAAATTTGGGAAAATATGGGAAAAACTTGGGAAAAGGTGGGAAAATTTGGGAAAAGGTGGGAGAAGTGGGAAAAGGTGGGAAAAGCAGGGGAAAAACCAGGAAAAAATGGGAAAAGATGGGGAAAACTGGGAAAAAATAGGGAAGAACTGGGAAAAACTGGGAATGATGGGGAAAAAAAGTAGGAAAAGCTGGGAAACGGGAAAAGGTGGGACAAGCAAGGAAAAAACCAGGAAAAAACAGGGAAGAGTTGGGAAGAACGGGGAAAAATGGGGAAAAGCTGGGAATAATGGGGGGAAATTGGGAAAAATGGCAAAAAAACTGGGAAAACCCAGGGGAAAAAACGGGGAAAGTGAGGGAAATGGGAAAAGCAGGGGAAAAACCAGGAAAAAACTGGGAAAATGTGGGAAAAAACTGGGAAAAAATAGGAAAAGCTGGGGAAAAATTGGGAGAAAAATGGGAAAAAATTGGGGGAAAAATGGGGAAGAAATGGGGAAGAAACAGGGAAGAACGGGGAAGAACGGGGAATAACAGGGGAAAAATAGGAAAAGCTGGAAAAACTGGGAAAAAAATGGGGGGAAGTGGGAAAAAGTGGAGGAAATGGGAAAAAGAGGGAAGAGCTGGGAAGAGCTGGGAAAAAATGGGAATAACTGGGAAAAAATGGGGGAAAAGTGGGAAAAAGTGGGAAAAGGTGGGGAAAAAAAGGGGAAAAAAGGGGAAAAAAGGGGAAAAAAGGGGAAAAAAGGGGAAAAAAGGGGAAAAAAGGGGAAAAAAGGGGAAAAAAGGGGGAAAAAAGGGGAAAAACTGACAAGAAGCAGGGAAAACAGGGAAAAGGCGGGAAAAGGGGGAAATTCCCTGGAAAAGCGGGAATGGGGTCTGACCTCCTCCTGCCGGGAAGGAAGATCGGGAAGAGCCCGGCCGGGCATGCGGAGCCTGGAAAAGCCGGGAATGGTCAATCCCAGCCCCTCCCCCACCCAAATCCCGGGAATTCTCCGGGAATTCTCGGGTGATCAGAGCCCGGGAATTCCCGGGAAATGTCGGGAAGGAATTCCCGGGGGTTCCCAACTCACCCGGCTCCTTCCGGGGGCTGAGGGAGCGCTGAGGTCCAGGGGAGCCCTGGGGAGAGGAAATCAGGGAATTCTGGGAATTCTGGGAATTCTGGGTGGTAGAACGGGGAGGGAGCAGTCCTGGGGTTTCCCAGGGATTTTTTCCAGGGATTTTCCAGGGATTTCCCTCAGGGGTTTTCCCAGGATTTCCCAGGATTTTTCCAGGGATTTTTCCAAGCATTTCCCTCAGGGATTTTCCAAGGATTTCTCCAGGATTTCCCAGGATTCCAAATTCCAAAAATCCCCAAAAGAAATTCCCAAAAATCCCCAAGAATCCCACTGGGAAATCCCACAGGAATCTCCCAGGAATTCCAATGGAAAATCCCCCAAACCCCCAAGGAATCCCAAAGGAAAATTCCCAAAGGAATCCTCAAGAATTCCAAAGGGAAATCTCCCAGGCATTCCAAAGGAAAATCCCCCAAGGAATTCCAAAGGAAATTCCCAAAAATCCCCAAGGAATCCCACAGGAAAATCCCCCAAATCCCCAAGAATTCCAAAGGGAAATTCCAAAGGAATCCCACAGGAATTCCAATGGAAAATTCCCAAAAATCCCCAAAAGAAATTCCCCAAAAATCCCCAAGAATCCCACTGGGAAATCCCACAGGAATTCCCCAGGAATCCCAAAGGAAAATCCCAAATTCCAAAGGGAAAAATCTCCCAGGAATTCCAAAGGAAATCCCAAAAATCCCAAAGGAAAAACCCCAAGAATTCCAAAGGGGAAAAATCTCCCAGGAATTCCGAAGGAATCCCTAAGAAAAATCCCAAAGGAAAATCCCCCAAATCCCCAAGAATTCCAAAGGGAAATTCCAAAGGAATCCCACAGGAATTCCAACAGAAAATCCCAAAAATCCCCAAGAATTCCAAAGGGAAATTCCGGAATCCCCTCCCCCCTCACTCACCTCCTCCTCCCGGGCGCTTTTCCCGGGAATCCCGGCCGGTCCCGCCTCTCCCCGGCCGCATTCCCGATTTTCCTTCCCCGGGCTTTTCCCGCCCTCTCCGGCCTCTTCCCGGGGTTTTTCCCGGGGTTTTTTCCGGGATCTTTTCCCGCTCTGGAAGAAGGCGGCGCCCAGCAGGGGGCGCAGCGCCGGGCGCACCCCCGAGCTCAGCACCCGGAACCCGGAATTCCCGGAATTCCCGGAATTCCCGGAATTCCCGCTGCTCCTCCCCTTGGCATCCTCCTGCTTGGGGTTGGCTGTGACTTCGGAGCCGGAATTCCCAGGATTTCCTTCAGAATTCCCAAGATTTTTGCCGGAATTTTCCGGATTTTTGCCGGAATTCCCAGAATTTTTGCTGGAATTCCCAAGATGTCTTCCAGAATTCCCAAGATTCCTGATGGAATTCCCAAGATTTTTGTTGGAATTCCCAAGATTTTTGCCGGAATTCCCGAAATTTCTTCCAGAATTCCCAAGATTCCTGCAGGAATTCCCAGATTTCCTTCCGGAATTCCCAAGATTTCTTCCAGAATTCCCAGAATTTTTCCCGAAATTCCCGAAATTTCTTCCAGCATTCCCAAGACTTTTGCCAGAATTTCCAGATTTCCTTCCGGAATTCCCAAGATTTCTTCCAGATTTTCCGCCGGAATTCCCAGATTTTCTTCCAGAATTCCCAAGATTTCTGCCGGAATTTTCAGGATTTCTTCCGGAATTCCCGTCGGAATTCCCGGAATTCCCCAGCAGCTCCCGGATCCGTCTCCTCTCCAGCGGATCCAGGTAAATCCTCCTCCCATAAAACGCCGCCAGGGGGAGCTCGGCGTTCCCGGGAATTCCCGGAATTCCCTCCCGGGGCGGCTCCGGGCTCCGGGAATTCCCGGAATTCCAGGCCGGGAATCGTTTGCTGGGCGGGGTCTGGAATTCCGAGCTGGGAATGGGAAAAAAAAAAAACCGGGAATGAGGGGGCGGAGCCAGAATTCCTTGGGAATTTTCCTTTGGAATTCCAAGGAATTCCTGAATCCTTGGAATTTGGGATTCCAAGGAATTCCCAATCCCAGGAAATCCCTGGGAATTCCCTTTGGAATTCTTGGGGATTCCTTTGGGATTTTCCATTTTGGGGGATTTTTTTGGTTCATGAAGTTTCCCAGATTTGGGGATTTTGGGAATTTTTGGGCTCATGGAATTCCCAGATTTTGGGAATTTTTGGGCTCAAGGAATTCCCAGATTTTGGGATATTTGGGGCTCATGGGATTCCCAGAATTCCCAGGGAATTCCTGGATTTGGGTGATTTTCAGGATTTTTTGTGTCCATGGAATTCCTAAAATTCAGGGGGAATTCCCAGATTTGGGGGATTTGGGGGACTTTGTGGAGTTTTGGGCTGATGGAATTCCCGGATTTGGGGACTTTTGGGGATTTGGGGAATTTTTGGGGATTTGGGGGATTTTTTGGGGGATTTGGGGGATTTTTTGGGGGATTTGGGGGGATTTTTTGGGATTTTCGGGGATCTTTTGGGGGATTTGGGGAAATTTTGGGGATTTTTTGGGATTTTTGGGATTTTTGGGGATTTGGGGGATTTTTTGGATTTTCAGGGATTTGGGGGAATTTTGCAGGGATTTTTGGGGATTTTTGGGATTTGGGGACTTCTAGGGGTTTTGGGGATTTTGGGGACTTTAGGGATTTTTTGGACTTTTGAGGGTTTTAGGGGATTTTTGGGCTCCCAGAATTCCCGGATTTTTGGTGATTTTTTGGGATTTCTGGGATATTTTCGGGACACTCACCCCAGCTCCTCCTCCCGGCTCCGTTTCTGGGGCGTCGTCGCCGCCTCCCCGCAGCTCCGGCTGATCACATTAATTAATTAAATTAATTAATTACAGCCCATCAAATCCCAGGAATTCCCACTAAATCCCAATAATTCCCATCAATCCCATCAAATCCCGTTCATTCCCAGAAACTGAATCCCATTAAATTCCAGAAATCCCAATAAATCCCATTAAGTCCAAACAAACCCCATTAAATCCCAATAAATCCCATTAAATCCCAATAAATCCCATTAAAATCCAGGAATCCCACTCATTCCCAGTAATCCCAGAACTCCCATCCTTTTGACCCTTCAAATCCCAGAATTCCCAATCATTCCCATCAATCCCGTTCATTCCCAGAATTCCCATGTTTGGAGCCTTTCAATTCCCAGAAATCCCATCAAATCCCATCAAATCCCAATAAATCCCATTAAATCCCAGCAATCCCATCCCTTTAACCCTTTCAATGCCAGAAATCCCAATAATTCCCATTAAATCCCATCCATTCCCATGAAATCCCAGCAATCCCATCTTTTTAACCCTTTCAATGCCAGCAATCCCAATCATTCCCAGCAATCCCGTTCCTGTAATTCCCATTTTTGGAGCCTTTCAATCCCACAAATCCCATTAATTCTCACAAATCCCAATAATTCCCATGAAATCCCAGGAATCCCATCCATTCCAGGAATCCCAACAATTCCCATTAAATCCCAGAAATCCCAATAAAGCCCAGAAATCCCATCTCAATCCCATTTTTGGAGCCTTTCAATTCCCAGCAATCCCATCAATCCCAGAAATCCCATTAAATCCCAGGAATCCAAATAATTCCCATTCAATCCCATCCTAAATCCCAGCAATCCCAGCAATCCCAGTAACTGCCATCAAATCCCAGGAATCCCATCCCAGCAATCCCATTTTTAACCTTTGAAATCCCAGCAATCCCATTAAATCCCAGCAATCCCATCCCTTTAACCCTTTCAATCCCAGAAATCCCATCAATCCCATTCCATCCTACAAATCCCGTCCATTCCCAGAAACCCAATCCCATTAAATTCCAGAAATCCCACTAATCCCCATTAAATCCCAATAATTCCCATTCCATCCCAAGAATCCCAGCAATCCCATCCCTTTAACCCTTTCAATCCCAGAAATCCCACTCATTCCCAGCAATCCCAATAATTCCCATCACTCCCGTTTGTTCCTGTAATTCCCATTTTTGGAGCCTTTCAATTCCCACAAATCCCATTAAATCCCATCAAATCCCAATAATTTCCACTCAATCCCAGCAATTCCAGCAATCCCATCCCTTTAACCCTTTCAATCCCAGGAATCCCATCCATCCCAGAAATCCCAATAAATCCCATTCCATCCCATCCATCCCATTAAATCCCGTTCATTCCCAGAACCGAATCCCATTAAATTCCAGAAATCCCAATCTTTCCCATTCAATCCCAATAATTTCCCTTCAATCCCATCCATTCCCATTCCATCTCAGGAATTCCATCCTTTTAACCCTTCAAATCCCAGCAATCCCAATCATTCCCATCAATCCAATTCCTACAATTCCCATTTTTGGAGCCTTTCAATCCCAGAAATCCCATTCAATCCCAGAAATCCCATTCAATCCCATCCCATTCCATCCCATGCCAGAAATCCCAATAACACACAGCAATCCCGTTCGTTCCTATAATTCCCATGTTTGGAGCCTTTCAATTCCCAGAAATCCCATCAATCCCATTCAATCCCATCAAATCCCATTCATTCCCAGAGACTGAATCCCATTCAATCCCAGAAATCCCAATAATTCCCATTCAATCCCAATCATTCCCCTTAAATCCCAATCATTCCCATTCCATCCCATTCAATCCCATTGTATCCCAGCAATCCCACCCTTTTAGCCTTTCAAATCCCAGAAATCCCATCCATCCCAGAATTCCCATTTTTGGAGCCTTTCAATCCCATTCAATCCCATCCATCCCAGAAATCCAAATAAATCCCATGAAATCCCAGCAATCCCATCCCTTTAACCCTTTCAATCCCAGAAATCCCACTCATTCCCAGAAATCCCATCAATCCCATTCCATCCTACAAATCCCATCCATTCCCAGAAACCCAATCCCATTAAATTCCAGAAATCCCAATAATCCCCATTAAATCCCAATAATTCCCATTCAATCCCATCCATTCCCATTCCATCCCAGAAATCCCACCCTTTTAGCCCTTCAAATCCCAGAAATCCCAATAATTCCCATCAATTCAATTCCTACAATTCCTATTTTTGGAGCCTTTCAATCCCAGAAATCCCATTCAATCCCAGAAATCCCATTCCATCCCATCCCATTCCATCCCATGCCAGAATTCCCAATAATACACAGCAATCCCGTTCGTTCCTATAATTCCCACGTTTGGAGCCTTTCAATTCCCAGAAATCCCATTCAATCCCACAAATCCCAGAAATCCCATCCAATCCCAGAAATCCCATCCCTTTAACCCCAGCAATCCCATTCATTCCCAGAAATCCCAATAAATCCCAGCAATCCCGTTCCTATCATTCCCATGTTTGGAGCCTTTCAATCCCAGAAAACCCATTAAATCCCCCAAATCCCATCCATTCCCATCAATCCCATTAAATCCCAGGAATCCCATTAAATCCCAGAAATCCCATTTTTCCGCATTTGAAATTCCAGAAATTCCATTAAATCCCAGCAATAATTCCCGTTCGTTCCCAGAATTCCGATTTTTGGAGCTTTTCAACTCCCAGAAATCCCAATAAATCCCAGAAATCCCATATTTTTAACCCTTTCAATCCCAGAAATCCCATCCATCCCACAAATCCCAATAAATCCCATTCAATCCCAATAATGCCCATTCCATCCCAGGAATCCAAATAATTCCCATTCAATCCCAATCATTTCCATTAAATCCCAGAAATCCCATCCCATCAATCCCATCAATCCCATTTTTGGAGCCTTTCAATTCCCAGAAATCCCATTCAATCCCACAAATCCCAGTAATTCCCATGAAATCCCCGAAATCCCATCCAACCTCAGGAATCCCATCCCAGAAATCCCATTTTTAACCTTTGAAACCCCAGAAATCCCATTCAATCCCATCCATCCCAGAAATCCCACTAATTCCCAGAAATCCCAATAAAGCCCAGAAATCCCATCCCATCCCATCCCATCAATCCCATTTTTGGAGCCTTTCAATTCCCAGATATCCCATTAAATCCCAGAAATCCCAGGAATCCAAATAATTCCCATTCAATCCCATCCTAAATCCCAGCAATCCCAGCAATCCCAGTAATTGCCATCAAATCCCAGGAATCCCATCCCAGCAATCCCATTTTTAACCTTTGAAATCCCAGCAATCCCATTAAATCCCAGCAATCCCATCCCTTTAACCCTTTCAATCCCAGAAATCCCATCAATCCCATTCCATCCTACAAATCCCGTCCATTCCCAGAAACCCAATCCCATTAAATTCCAGAAATCCCACTAATCCCCATTAAATCCCAATAATTCCCATTCCATCCCAAGAATCCCAGCAATCCCATCCCTTTAACCCTTTCAATCCCAGAAATCCCACTCATTCCCAGCAATCCCAATAATTCCCATCACTCCCGTTTGTTCCTGTAATTCCCATTTTTGGAGCCTTTCAATTCCCACAAATCCCATTAAATCCCATCAAATCCCAATATTTCCCATCAAATCCCAATAATTTCCACTCAATCCCAGCAATTCCAGCAATCCCATCCCTTTAACCCTTTCAATCCCAGGAATCCCATCCATCCCAGAAATCCCAATAAATCCCATTCCATCCCATTAAATCCCGTTCATTCCCAGAACCAAATCCCATTAAATTCCAGAAATCCCAATAATCCCCATTAAATCCCAATAATTTCCCTTCAATCCCATCCATTCCCATTCCATCCCAGGAATCCCATCCTTTTAGCCCTTCAAATCCCAGAAATCCCAATCATTCCCATCAATTCAATTCCTACAATTCCCATTTTTGGAGGCTTTCAATCCCAGAAATCCCATTCAATCCCATCCCATTCCATCCCATGCCAGAAATCCCAATAACACACAGCAATCCCGTTCGTTCCTATAATTCCCACGTTTGGAGCCTTTCAATCCCAGAAATCCCATTCAATCCCATTAAATCCCATCAAATCCCATTCATTCCCAGAGACTGAATCCCATTCAATCCCAGAAATCCCAATAATTCCCATTCAATCCCAATCATTCCCCTTAAATCCCAATCATTCCCATTCCATCCCATTCAATCCCATTGTATCCCAGCAATCCCACCCTTTTAGCCTTTCAAATCCCAGAAATCCCATCCATCCCAGAATTCCCATTTTTGGAGCCTTTCAATCCCATTCAATCCCATCCATCCCAGAAATCCAAATAAATCCCATTAAATCCCAGAAATCCCATCCCTTTAACCCTTTCAATCCCAGAAATCCCACTCATTCCCAGAAATCCCATCAATCCCATTCCATCCTACAAATCCCATTCATTCCCAGAAACCGAATCCCATTAAATTCCAGAAATCCCAATCTTTCCCATTCAATCCCAATAATTTCCCTTCAATCCCATCCATTCCCATTCCATCTCAGGAATCCCATCCTTTTAACCCTTCAAATCCCAGAAATCCCAATCATTCCCATCAATCCAATTCCTACAATTCCCATTTTTGGAGCCTTTCAATCCCAGAAATCCCATTCAATCCCAGAAATCCCATTCAATCCCAGAAATCCCATTCCATCCCATCCCATTCCATCCCATGCCAGAATTCCCAATAATACACAGCAATCCCGTTCGTTCCTATAATTCCCATGGTTGGAGCCTTTCAATTCCCAGAAATCTCATTCAATCCCACAAATCCCAGTAACTCCTATTAAATCCCAGAAATCCCATCCAATCCCAGAAATCCCATCCCTTTAACCCCAGCAATCCCATTCATTCCCAGAAATCCCAATAATTCCCAGCAATCCCGTTCCTATCATTCCCATGTTTGGAGCCTTTCAATCCCAGAAAACCCATTAAATCCCCCAAATCCCATCCATTCCCATCAATCCCATTAAATCCCAGGAATCCCATTAAATCCCAGGAATCCCATTTTTCCGCATTTGAAATTCCAGAAATTCCATTAAATCCCAGCAATAATTCCCGTTCATTCCCAGAATTCCGATTTTTGGAGCCTTTCAACTCCCAGAAATCCCAATAAATCCCAGAAATCCCCTATTTTTAACCCTTTCAATCCCAGAAATCCCATCCATCCCACAAATCCCAATAAATCCCATTCAACCCAAATAATGCCCATTCCATCCCGGGAATCCAAATAATTCCCATTAAATCCCAATCATTTCCATTAAATCCCAGAAATCCCATCCCATCAATCCCATCAATCCCATTTTTGGAGCCTTTCAATTCCCAGAAATCCCATTCAATCCCACAAATCCCAGTAATTCCCATGAAATCCCCGAAATCCCATCCAACCTCAGGAATCCCATCCCAGAAATCCCATTTTTAACCTTTGAAACCCCAGCAATCCCATTCAATCCCATCCATCCCAGAAATCCCAATAAAGCCCAGAAATCCCAATAAAGCCCAGAAATCCCATCCCATCCCATCCCATCAATCCCATTTTTGGAGCCTTTCAATTCCCAGATATCCCATTAAATCCCAGAAATCCCAGGAATCCAAATAATTCCCATTCAATCCCATCCTAAATCCCAGCAATCCCAGTAATTGCCATCAAATCCCAGGAATCCCATCCCAGCAATCCCATTTTTAACCTTTGAAATCCCAGCAATCCCATTAAATCCCAGCAATCCCATCCCTTTAACCCTTTCAATCCTAGAAATCCCATCAATCCCATTCCATCCTACAAATCCCATTCATTCCCAGAAACCCAATCCCATTAAATTCCAGAAATCCCACTAATCCCCATTAAATCCCAATAATTCCCATTCCATCCCAAGAATCCCAGCAATCCCATCCCTTTAACCCTTTCAATCCCAGAAATCCCACTCATTCCCAGCAATCCCAATAATTCCCATCACTCCCGTTTGTTCCTGTAATTCCCATTTTTGGAGCCTTTCAATTCCCACAAATCCCATTAAATCCCATTAAATCCCACCAAATCCCAATATTTCCCATCAAATCCCAATAATTTCCACTCAATCCCAGCAATTCCAGCAATCCCATCCCTTTAACCCTTTCAATCCCAGGAATCCCATCCATCCCAGAAATCCCAATAAATCCCATTCCATCCCATCCATCCCATTAAATCCCGTTCATTCCCAGAACCAAATCCCATTAAATTCCAGAAATCCCAATAATCCCCATTCAATCCCAATAATTTCCCTTCAATCCCATCCATTCCCATTCCATCCCAGCAATCCCACCCTTTTAGCCCTTCAAATCCCAGAAATCCCATCCATCCCAGCAATCCCAATAATTCCAATTAAACCCCGTTCCTATCATTCCCATTTTTGGAGCCTTTTAATTCCCACAAATCCAATTAATTCTCACAAATCCCATTAAATCCCAGGAATCCCAATCATTCCCATCAATCCCATTCGTTCCTATAAATCCCATGTTTGGAGCCTTTTAATCCCAGAAATCCCATTAAATCCCAGAAATCCCAGTAATTCCCATTAAATCCCAGGAATCCCATTTTTCCGCATTTGAAATTCCAGAAATTCCATTAAATCCCAGCAATAATTCCCGTTCGTTCCCAGAATTCCGATTTTTGGAGCCTTTCAACTCCCAGAAATCCCAATAAATCCCAGAAATCCCATATTTTTAACCCTTTCAATCCCAGAAATCCCATCCAGCCCACAAATCCCAATAAATCCCATTCAATCCAAATAATGCCCATTCCATCCCAGGAATCCAAATAATTCCCATTAAATCCCAATCATTTCCATTAAATCCCAGAAATCCCATCCCATCAATCCCATAAATCCCATTTTTGGAGCCTTTCAATTCCCAGAAATCCCATTCAATCCCACAAATCCCAGTAATTCCCATGAAATCCCAGCAATCCCATTCATTCCCAGAAACCGAATCCCATTCCAGCCCAGAAATCCCAATAATTCCCATTAAATCCCAATAATTCCCATTCCATCCCATCAATCCCATTCATTCCCAGAAATCCCAATCATTCCCAGCAATCCCATTCCTATCATTCCCATTTTTGGAGCCTTTCAATTCCCAGAAATCCCATCAAATCCCAAAAATTCCCATTAAATCCCAGAAATCCCATTCCTTTCCAGGAATTCCCCCCAGAAATCCCATTTTTTTAACCTTTGAAATCCCAGAATTCCCATTCCATCCCAGAAATCCCACTCATTCCCAGAAATCCCATTAAATCCCAGAAATCCCATTTTTTTTTAACCCTTGAAATCCCATCAAATTGCCCTTACAGGGAGAAAATCCCAAAAAATCCCCAAAATTCCCAAACAAATCCCCAAAATATTCCTGGGGGGAAAATTCCCCAAACTCCCCCCCTGAAATTCCCCAAATGTCCCCAAAATCCCAGGTCTGGCTCTGGCACCGTGAGAAAATCCCCAAATCCCCACAGAATTCCCGGAAAAAATGTCCGGGAAATACCAAAAAATGTTCCTGAAACCCCCAAAAAATCCCCAAATCCCCCAAAAATCCCCAAATCCCAAAAATCCCCAAAATCCGGGATTTGCCCTCGGGCCCCAAATCCCTGCCCGGAGCTCACCCGGAGCCCTCAGAGCTCCATGAGAGCCCTCGGAGCTCCATGAGAGCTCTCGGAGCTCCATGAGAGCTCCCTGAGAGCCCTCGGAGCTCCATGAGAGCCCTCAGAGAGCCCTCGGAGCTCCATGAGAACCCTCAGTACCCTCAGAGCTCCCTCAAAGCTCCCTCAGAGCTCCATGAGAGGCCCCAGAGCTCCACAAGAGCCCCCTCAGAGCTCCATGAGAGCTCCCAGAGCTCCATGAGAGCTCCCAAAGCTCCCTCAGAGCTCCACGAGAGTCCCCAGAGCTCTATCAGAGGCCTCAGAGCACCCTCAGAGCTCCATGAGAACCCTCAGTACACTCAGAGCTCCATCAAAGCTCCCTCAGAGGCCCCAGAGCTCCATAAGAGCCCTCGGAGCTCCCTCAGAGCCCCCTGAGGGCCTCCAGAGCTCCCTCAGAGGCCTCAGAGCTCCATTAAAGCTCTCAGAGCTCCATCAGATCCCTCAGAGCCCCCTCAGAGCTCCATGAGAGCCCCCAAGAGCTCCCTTCTGAACTCCCTCAGAGCCCCACAAGAGCCTCCCGAGCTCCCTCAGAGCCCCCAGAACTCCCTCAGAGTCCCCCGAGCTCCATGAGAGCCCTCAGAGCTCCCAGAGAGCCCTCGGAGCTGCATCAGAGCCCCCAGAGCCCCCCCAGACTCAGAGCTCCCTCAGAGCTCCCAGAGAGCCCTCGGAGCTGCATCAGAGCCCCCAGAGCTCCCCCAGACTCAGAGCTCCCTCAGAGCTGCCTCAGAGCTGCATCAGAGCCCCCCCAGACTCAGAGCTCCCTCAGAGCTCCATGAGAGCCCTTGGAGCTCCCTCAGAGCCCCGTCAGAATCCCATCGGAGCCCTCAGAGCCCCCAGATCCCTCAGAGCTCCACCTGAGCCCCCAAGAGCCCTCAGAGCTTCCTCAGACCTCCCTCAGTCCTCAGAGCCCTCAGCACTCCGTGAGAGCCCTCAGAGCCCCATCAGAGCCTCCAGATCCCTTGGAGCTCCACCTGAGCCCCCTCAGAGCCCCCAGAGCTCCCTCAGAGTCCCATCAGAGCCTCCAGAGCTCCCTCAGAGCCCCCAGAGCTCCCTCAGAGTCCCATCAGAGCCTCCAGAGCTCCATCAGAGGCCCCAGAGCTCCAGGAATGCCTCGGAGCTCCCTCAGAGCCTCCAGAGCTCCATCAGAGCCCTCAGAGCTCCACGAGAGCCCCCAGAGCCCCATCAGAGCCCCTCCACCTGGGCCCTCAGAGCTCCCTCAGAGCCCCCTCAGAGTCCCATCAGAGCCCTCAGAGCTCCGTCAGAGCCCCCTCAGAGCCCCATCAGAGCTCCACGAGAGCCCTCAGAGCCCCCAGAGCTCCCTCAGAGCTCCATCAGATCCCTCGGAGCTCCTTCAGAGCCCCCTCAGATCCCTATCAGAGCCCCCAGAGCTCCCTCAGATCCCTTGGAGCTCCACCTGAGCCCTCAAGAGCCCTCAGAGCTCCAACAGAGCCCTCAGAGCTCCACGAGAGCCTCCAGAGCTCCATCAGAGCCCCTAGAGCCCCGTCAGAATCCCATCGGAGCCCTCAGAGCCCCATCAGAGCCCCCAGATCCCTCAGAGCTCCCTCAGAGCTCCCTCAGATCCCTCGGAGCGCCACCTGAGCCCTCGGAGCTCCCTCAGAGCCCCCAAGAGCCCTCAGAGCTCCATCAGAGCCCGCTCAGAGCTCCATCAGAGCCCCACCTGAGCCCCCAAGAGCTCTCAGAGCTCCCTCAGAGCCTCCCCAGAGCTCCCTCAGAGCTCCATGAGAGCCCCCAAGAGCTCCCTTCTGAACTCCCTCAGAGCCCCATGAGAGCCACCAGAGCTCCCTCAGAGACCCCAGAGCCTCCTCAGAGGCCCCGGAGCTCCATGAGAGCCCTCAGAGCTCCCTGAGAGCCCCCAGAGCTCCACCTGAGCCCTCGGAGCCCTCAGAGCTCCATCAGAGCTCCATCAGAGCCCCCAGAGCTCCATGAGAGCCCTCAGAGTTCCTCCAGATCCCCCAAAGCTCCCTTGGAGCCCTCAGAGCTCCCTAAGCTCCCTCAGAGCTCCATGAGAGCCCCCAGAACTCCCCCAGAGCTCTCAGAGTTCCATCAGAGCCCTCAGAACTCCCCCAGATCCCCCAAAGCTCCCTCGGAGTCCCCAGAGCTCCCTTGGAGCCCTCAGAGCTCCCTAAGCTCCGTCAGAGGCCCCTCAGAGCTCCCTCAGAGCTCTCTCAGAGCCCTCATACCCCTTCTCACAGCCCCCTCAGAGATCCCTCATGCACCCCTCAGAGCTCCCTCACAGCCGCTCACTCACCTCAGCGCTACCTCCGCCATCTTCGCTTCCCGCCTTCAGTCGCGCGCCTTCGAACCGCCCGCGCTGCGCTTCTATTGGCTGAAAGCCGCGTCAATCAACAGTATTCGCTCGTTATTGGTCGAACAGCGCGCGGCTCCAGTTGGACCCGCCCAGCCGGCTTAGCAGCCAATCAGAGAGCGCGGCTCGCCGCGCCGGCTCGCGTTTAGACCACAACTCCCAGCGTCCCCTGCGAGAACAGAGCGGCGCTTCCGCGCTCTGGAGCGCGCGGGGGCTGATGGGAGTTGTAGTCGCGCCGCCGTGCGGTCCCGGGCGCGGGAGATTCTGAGGGGAGAAGTGGGACTGGAAGGGACCGGGAGGGGCTCTGGGGAGTCAATGGGCGCTTAACGAGGCGCTAATTAAGGATTTTGGTGTTAATTACGGCACCAAGGAGCTGTCATGGGTGGGGATCCCTTCCTCTACCCCAGGGTGCTCCAAGCCCCAATGTCCAGCCTGGCCTTGGGCACTGCCAGGGATCCAAGAGCAGCAGGAAAGAGAGAAAAAAAGGAAAAAAGGTGGAGAAGTCGGCTCTTGACTGGATTTTTCATAATTTATACATAAAAAAGCCAAATAAATTTCCTTTCTTGCTCTGAAGTGGCTCAGATGGGAGGGTTTGGTTCCCTATTGGTGATTGATCCCTTCCCTTGGACGTTAATTAAGTTTTAATTGTTTCTCTTGTGTTTATTCCCGCAGTTTCGGTGATAAAAAAGAGTGAAAAAAATAGGGAGGAAGGAAATGTGGAGGAGGAAGAGGAAAGGAAAAGGGGAAAGGGGTGAAAAAAAGGGGAAAGGAAATGAGAGAAAGGAAAAGGAAGAAAGAGGGAAGGGAAAAGAGAAAAGGGGGAAAGGAAAGGAGAAAAGGGGGAAAAAAGGAGGAGAGAGGGAAGAGGGAAAAGGGAAGGGGAAAGGGGGAAAAAGAGTAAACAGTAAAGGAAAGAGGGGGAAAGCCAAGGGGAGAAGGAAAAAAAAAATACAAAAACAAAACATGCGAGGTTGCCACTGCGCATGCGCAGTTCTCCGGGTGTACGGCACCATGGCCACCCCTAGTTGCGCATTTCTTTTTCCGTACAGCATCATGGCCGCCCGCACACGCGCAGTTCCCTCCACCTGCCACCCTTGTGCCGCTCTGCGCATGCGCATCGTTCCGCAGAGGCCGTGACATCATTCCGCACTGCCCTGCGCGTGCGCAATCTCGCCCTACCCTTCCCGGCCGGGCCTTCCCTGAGGAGGAGGCGGCGGCGGAGCCCCGGGACGGGCCCGGGATCATCGGGAAAACAACGGGAAAAAACCGGGGAAAAACCGGGGAAAAAAACCGGGATAAAACCGGGATAACAACACCGGGATAACACCGGGAGCAGCGCGGCGCCCGGCCCACCGCAGCCATGGTGTTTTACTTCACCTCCAACGGTGAGGGCGCCGCGGGGTTCGCTGGAGCCGGGGCGGGATCGTGAGGGAAGAGCCCGGAAATTGCCGAGGCCGGAAATTCCCGAGCGCGGAGCTCCCGAGTCCGAAAATTGCCGAGCGCGGAGTTCCCGAGGCCGGAGATTCCCGAGTCCGGAAATTCCCGAGTCCGGAGCTCCCGAGCCCGGAAATTCCCGAGCCCGGAGATTCCCGAGTCCGGAAATTCCCGAGTCCGGAGCTCCCGAGCCCGCAATTCCCGATCCCAACTTTCCTCGGGAATTTCCGGGAATTCCAGCCGGGAATTCCCTGGATCGGACCCGGAAAATCGGGAATTTCTCCCCAAATTCCGGGAATTTCTCCGTTCATTCTCAATTTTCCCGGTTTTTTTTTCCCCTGGATTTTTTTCTCTCCCGATCCCGGGATATTTGAAATTCCCGCTCGTTTCGGGTTTTCCAGGGAAATTCTTTGGGATTTGGGGTGGAAATATTCCAGAAAAATAAAAAAAGGGGCTGGGGGAGGGAGGAGTTTGGGAATTTGGGGCGGTGGGGATTCCCGAGGGGTTTTCCCGGGAAAAATTCCTTTGGGGGCACCAAAAAACCGGGAAAAATCCTTGGAAAAGTCAGGGAAAAAAACCGGGGGGAAATGGGGAAAAAAACGGGAAAAAACTGGAAAAATCAGGAAAAAAAGAGGGGAAAAACTGGGGAAAATCGGGGAAAAAAAAAAACCCAGGAAAAAACCGGGGGAAGGAAAAAATGAGGAAAAAAATGGGAAAAATCTGGGAAAATGGGAAAAAATCGGTAAAAAATAGGGGAAAAAAACGGGGAAAAATTCAGGAAAAAAATGGGGAATAAACCGGAAAAAATCGGGGAAAAAAACGGGGAAAAATCAAGAAAAAAACGGGGAAAAATTGGGAAAATCGGGGAAAAACTGGGAAAAGCTGGAAAAGAATTGGGAAAAAACCAGGGAATATCGGGGGAAAAAAAAAAAAAAAAGAAAAATATGGGGAAAACGGGAAAAAATCGGGGAAAATTGGGGAAAACCAGGAAAAAACAGGGGAAATTGGAAGAACTGGGAAAATTGGGAAAGAAATAAACAGGTGAAAAAACATGGGAAAACCGTGAAAAAATCGGGAAATATTGGGGAAAAATCGGGAAAAATGGGAAAAAAAATCAAGAAAAAGCTGGGAAAAATCGGGGAAAAAAAACCCAGGAGAAAAAATCGGGGAAAAACCCGGAAAAAAATTGGGAAAAAGCTGGGGAAAAAAAAATCAGAAAAATTGGGGAAAAATTGGAAAAAAAAACAGGGGAAAAATGGGGAAAATTGTGAAAAAAACGGGAAAAATTGTGAAAAAAACGGGAAAAATTGGGAAAAAACCGGAGAAAAAACAGGGAAAAATTGAGAAAAAACTGGGAAAAATCGGGGGGAAAATGGGGAAAAAACGGGGAAAAAAACGGGAACAATCAGGGAAAAAATTGAGAAAAAGACGGGAAAAGTCAGGAAAAGAATGGGAAAAGCAGGAAAAAATCAGGGAAAAAAATGGGGAAAAAAAATGGGGAAAAACGGGAAAAATCCTGGGAGGGGGAGGGGGGGATTCCCTGGGAATTCCCGGGGTTTGTTCCCGGATTTCCCGGCCGTCGGTTGATCCCGGATTCCCCGCAGCCGTGCCGGCCGTGTACACCATCTACATGGGCAAGGACAAGTACGAGAGTGAGTGCCGGGGGACTGGGGAATTTTGGGAATTTTTGGGAATTTTGGGGGAATTTGGGGAAATTTTGGGGGAATTTGGGGAGAATTTCAGGAAATTTTGGGGATTTTCTGGAATTTTGGGGGGATTCTCTGGGAATTTTGGGAATTTTTTGGGAGTTTTGGGAATTTTTTTGGGAATTTTGGGGGGAAATTTGGGGGTTTGGGGGGAATTTCGGGAAATTTTTGGGAGTTGGGGGAATTTTTTGTGAATTTTCTGGAGTTTTTTTGGAATTTGGGAAGTTTTGGGGGGAATTTTGGGGCTATTTCTGGGTTTTGGGGAAATTTTGGGGGACTTTCTGGAATTTTGGAGGAATTTTGGGGGAATTTCAGGAATTTTTTTGGGAGTTCTGGGAATTTTTTGGGAATTTGGGGATTGGGGGAAAATTTGGGGATTTTGAGGGAGTTTTGGATTTTGGGGGGGAATTTCAGGAAATTTTTGGGGAGTTTCTGGAAATTTTGGGGGAATCTGGGGATTTTTTGGGAATTTTGGGGAAATTTCTGGACTTTTGGGGAAATTTCAGAAAATTTTGGGGAGTTTCTGGAATTTTTTGGGAATTTCAGGAATTTTTGGGGGATTTTGGGGGAATTTTGGGAACTTTTTGGGAATTTGGGGGGAATTTCAGGAATTTTTGGGGAGTTTCTGGAATTTTGGGGGAATTTGGGGAATTTTTTGGGAATTTGGGGGGGGAATTTTGGGATTTGGGGTTGGATTGGGAATTCCGGGATTTGGGGTCGGGTTTGGGGTTCCCGGACCCCCTGACCCCGTTCCCGTCCCGCAGACGAGGATCTGATCAAGTACGGCTGGCCCGAGGACGTCTGGTGGGTGCTGGGACCCCAAATCCCAAATCCCCAAATCCCAAATCCCCCTGATCCCAAATCCCCAAATCCCAAATCCCCTGATCCCAAATCCCCAAATCCTTAAATCCCCCTGGATCCCAAATCCTCAATCCCAAATCCCCCTGGACCCCAAATCCCCAAATCCCTCTGGACCCCAAATCCCAAATCCCCAATCCCAAATCCCCAAATCCCCAATTCCCAAATCCCAAATACCCCAAATCCTTAAATCCCCCTGATCCCAAATCCCCCTGGATCCCAAATCCCCAAATCCCAAATCCCCCTGATCCCAAACCCCCCTGATCCCAAATCCCCCTGATCCCAAATCCCAAATCCCCTGATCCCAAATCCCCCAAATCCTTAAATCCCCCTGATCCCAAATCCCCCAAATCCTTAAATCCCCCTGATCCCAAATCCCAAATCCCCCAAATCCCAAATCCCCAAATCCCCTGATCCCAAATCCCCAAATTCCCAAATCCCATCCTTTTCCTTCCGTTTTCCCTTTCCCATCCCTTTCCCCCTTTTCCCACTTTTCCTCCCTCCTTCCCTGTCTTTTCCCCCATTTTCCACCTTTTCCCCCCATTTTTCCCATTTTTTCCCTTTTTTCCCACTTTTTTCCCCAAATTTTCCGATTTCTGCCTACTTTTTTCCCCATTTCTCCCCTTTTTCCCCATTTTCCCCCAACTTTCCTCATTTTTCCCTTCTTCACCTTTTCCCCCGTTTTCCCATTTCCCCACATTTCCCGCTTTCCCAATTTTTCCTTTTCCCATTTTCCCCATTTTTCTTGCTTTTCCCACTTTTCCCCCAACTTTTCCTACTTTTTTCCCCATTTTTCCCACCCTTTTCCCACTTTTCCCTGGTTTTCCCCCTCTTTTTCCCATTTTTCCCCGTTTTTTTCCCGTTCCCGCCCCTCCCCCGAGGGTCCCCGGGAGTTCCCGGGGTTGGGAATTCCCGGAATTCCCGGAATTCCCAATTCCCATTCCCGGAATCCCCGCAGGTTCCACGTGGATAAACTCTCGTCAGCGCACGTCTACCTGCGGCTGCACAAGGTGAGAGCCCGGAAAATCGGGAAAAATCCCGGAAAAATTGGGAAAAATCCTGGGAAAACTGGGAAAAATCCCGGGAAAATTGGGAAAAATCTCAGGAAAACTGGGAAAAACCTCGGGAAGATCGGGAAAAACCTCGGGAAAATTGGGAAAAATCCTGGAAAAAATGGGAAAAATCCTGGAAAAAATGGGAAAAACCTCGGGAAAATCAGGAAAAACCTCGGGAAAATTGGGAAAAATCCCGGGAAAATTGGGAAAAACCTCGGGAAGATCGGGAAAAACCTCGGGAAAATTGGGAAAAATCCTGGAAAAAATGGGAAAAATCCCGGAAAAATTGGGAAAAACCTCGGGAAAAACCTCGGGAAAATTGGGATTTCTCCTGGGAAAATTGGGAAAAACCTTGGGAAAATCGGGAAAAAACCCCGGGAAAATTGGGAAAAAACCATGGGAAAGTTGGGGAAAACCTCAGGAAAATTGGGATATCCATGGGAAACTTTGGGAAAATTGGGGAAAACTTTGGGAAAATCGGGAAAAACGTCGGGAAAATTGGGATTTCCCCTGGGAAAATTGGGAAAAACCTCAGAAAAATTGGGGAAAACTTTGGGAAAATTGGGAAAAATTTGGGGAAAAATGGGGAAAAACCTCGGGAAAAACCCTGGAAAACTTGGGAAAGACCTTGGGAAAAACCTTGGGAAAATTGGGGAAAGCCCTGGAAAACTTGGGAAAAACCTCGGGTAAATTGGGAAAAACCCCAGGAGGATCGGGATATCCATGGGAAACTTTGGGAAAATCAGGAAAAGCCTTGGGAAAATGGGGAAAAACCTCCAGAAAATCAGGAAGAACCTGGGGAAAATGAGGATAGCCCTGGGAAAAGCCAAAAATTCCTCAGGAAACTGGGAAAAGTTGGGAAATCCCCCAGAAAACCTTGGGAGAATTGGGATATCCATGGGAAAACCTGGGAAAATTGGGATTTCCTCCAGGGAAAATTGGGAAAAGCCTTGGGGAACTTTGGGAAAAGCCAGGAATTCATCAGAAAATCCTGGGGAAATGGCAAAAAATCCTGGGAAAAGTTGGGATTTCCAGCAGTAAACCTTGGGAAAACTTCGGGAAAGTCAGGATATCCCTGAGAAAACTTGGGAAAAGTGGGATTTCCTCCAGGGAAAATCAGGAAAAACCTCAGGAAAACTGGGATACCCCTGGGAAAAGTTGGGAAAATTGGGAAAACCTTTGGGAAAAGTGGGATTTCTGCTGGGAAACCTTGGGAAAAGCCGGGAATTCGGGAACTCCCCCTGCAGGGCCAGACCATGGACGACATTCCCAAGGAGGTGCTGAGCGACTGCGCCCACCTGGTGAAGGCCAACAGCATCCAAGGTACCCGAATTCCCAAAAAATCCTGGGAATTCCCAGAAAATCCCTGGGAAATTCCCGGAAAATCCCAGGGAAATTCCCGGGAAATTCCCAGAAAATTCCCAGGAAATTCTGAAAAAATTCCCGGGAATTCCCAGAAAATCCTGGGAAATTCCCCAAAAATTCCCAGGAAATTCCGAAAAAATCCCGGGAAATTCCCAGAAAAAATCTCCAGGAAATCCCCAGAAAAAATCTCCAGGAAATTCCGAAAAAATCCTTGGGAAATTCCCAAAAAATCCCCAGGAATTTCCCAGGAAATCCCCAGGAAATTCCCAGAAAATTCCAAAAAAATCCTGGAATTCCCAGAAAATCCCTGGGAATTCCCAATAAATCCCCGGGAAATTCCCAGAAAATCCTGGGAAATTTCCAGAAAATCCCCGGGAAATTCCCAGAAAATCCCCGGGAAAGGCTCCTGAGGAAATTCCCAGGAAATCCCCGTTTCCTCCGTTTTTACTCCTTTTTCCTCCAAACTTCCCCCCCCCCGGTTTCCTCATTTTCCCCCATTTTCCCTCCCCGTGTCTGTGGGGTTTCTATGGGGTTTCTGTGGGGTGTTTATGGGGTGTCTATAGGGTCTCTATGGGGTGTTTATGGGGTCCATATGGGATGTCTATGGGATGTCTATGGGGTGTTTATGGGGTGTTTATGGGATATTTTATGGGGTTTTACCCTGTGCAGGCTGCAAGCTGAGCTTGGTGACCGTGGTTTATGGGGTGTTTATGGGGTCTCTGTGGGATGTCTATGGGGTATTTTGTGGGGTCTCTCTGGGGTGTCTATGGGGTCTCCATGGGGTGTTTATGGGGTATTACCCTAAGGCTGCAAGCTGAGCTCGGTGACGGTGATTTATGGGATATCTATGGGATGTTTATGGGGTGTTTATGGGGTATTTTATGGCGTGTCTATGGGGTGTCTATGGGGTCTCTCTGGGATATTTTATGGGGTTTTTACCCCATGCAGGCTGCAAGCTGAGCTCGGTCACTGTGGTTTATGGGATGTCTATGGGATGTTTATGGGGTGTCTATGGGATGTCTATGGGGTGTCTATGGGGTGTCTATGGGGTGTCTATGGGGTCTCTCTGGGATATTTTATGGGATTTTTATCCCGTGCAGGCTGCAAGCTGAGCTCAGTCACTGTCGTTTAGGGGGTATTTATGGGGTATTTATGGGGTTTCCATGGGATGTCTATGGGGTGTCTATGGGGTGTCTATGGGGTGTCTATGGGGTGTTTATGGGATGTTTATGGGATCTCTATCAGGTGGTTTATGGGGTATTTTATGGGTTTTTACTCCGTTCAGGCTGCAAGCTGAGCTCGGTGACCGTGGTTTATGGGGTGTCTCTGAGGTGTTTATGGGGTATCTATGGGGTGTCTATGGGGTGTTTATGGGATATTTTATGGGATGTTTATCCCTTACAGGCTGCAGGCTGAGGCTCGGTCACCTGTGGTTTATGGGATATTTACGGCATGTCTATGGGGTGTTTATGGGGTTTCTGTGGGATATTTTATGGGATTTTTACCCCGTGCAGGCTTCAAGCTGAGCTCGGTGACCGTGGCTTATGGGGTTTCTATGGGATGTTTATGGGGTCCTTATGGGGTCTCTCTGGGATATCTATGGGATGTTTATGGGGTCTCTATGGGGTCTCTATGGGGTATTTATGGGATGTTTACCCCTTACAGGCTGCAAGCTGAGCTCGGTGACCGTGGTCTATGGGGTGTTTATGGGGTGTCTGTGGGATGTTTATGGGGTCTGTATGGGATGTTTATGGGATATCTATGGGGTCTCTCTGGGGTTTTACCCCGTGCAGGCTGCAAGCTGAGCTCGGTGACCGTGGTTTATGGGGTTTCCATGGGATGTTTATGGGGTGTTATTGGGATGTTCATGGGGTCTCTGGGGGGTGTTTATGGGATGTCTGTGGGGTGTCTATGGGGTGTCTATGGGGTGTTTATGGGATGTTTATGAGATATTTTATGGGGTTTTACCCCATTCAGGCTGCAAACTGAGCTCGGTCACTGTGGTTTATGGGGTGTTTATGGGATATCTCTGGGATATCTATGGGGTGTTTATGGGATGTCTATGGGATGTGTCTATGGGATGTCCATGGGATGTTTATGGGGTCTCTCTGGGATGTTTATGGGATGTTTGTTACCCTAAGGCTGCAAGCTGAGCTCAGTCAGTGTGGTTTATGGGATGTCTATGGGATATTTATGGGGTTTTTACGGGATGTTTATCCCTTACAGGCTGCAAGCTGAGCTCGGTCACTGTGGTTTATGGGGTTTCCATGGGATGTTTATGGGATGTTTATGGGATGTTTATGAGGTGTTTATGGGATGTTTATTGGATGTTTATGGGATATTTTATGGGGTGTTTATGGGGTCTCTCTGGGATGTTTATGGGATGTTTATTACCCCCCTACAGGCTGCAAGCTGAGCTCGGTGACCGTGGTTTACACGCCCTGGAGCAACCTGCGCAAAACGCCCGACATGGACGTGGGGCAGATCGGCTTCCACCGGCAGAAGGACGTGAGTGCCCTGCTGGGAATGGGGGAATCTGGGAATGTGGGAATGGGGCATGGAAATGTGGGAATGGTGAACAGATCTCTCTCCCATTCCCAGGTCAATTCCCGTTTGGAATTCCTGATTTTTCCCACTTTCCCCATTTTTTGCCCAGGTGCGGACGCTGATGGTGGAGCAGATCTCCCGAATTCCCGGTTTAATTCCCAGTTTAATTCCCGGTTTTTCCCCAGGTGCAAACACTGACGGTGGAGCATCAGTTCCCCAATTCCTGCTCTCATTCCCAGTTTAATTCCCGTTTTTCCCATTTTTTTCCCATTTTTCCAGGTGCGGACGCTGACGGTGGAGCGGCTCTCTCCCCATTCCCAGTTTAATTCCCACTCTCATTCCCATTTTTCCCTGGAATTCCCTGTTTATTCCCAGGTGCGGACGCTGACAGTGGAGCGGCTCTCTCAATCCCAGTTTAATTCCCAGTTTAATTCCCGTTTTTTTCTGGTTTTTTCCCGTTTTTCCGGGAATTCCAGGTGCGGACGCTGACGGTGGAGCGGCTCTCCCCCATTCCCAGTTTAACTCCCGGTTTTTCCCAGTTTTTTCCCATTTTTCCCTGGAATTCCCTGTTTTCCCAGGTGCGGACGCTGACGGTGGAGCGGCTCTCTCTCCCCCATTCCCACTCTAATTCCCATTTTTCCCTTTGGAATTCCCGTTTTCCCAGGTGCGGACGCTGACGGTGGAGCGCCGTCCCTCGGAGCAGCTGCGGCGCCTGGAGCGCACGCGGGTCGAGCGCTTCCCGGACCTGGCGGCCGAGCGGGAGAGCCGGGACCGGGAGGAGCGGGGGCGGCGGCGGCAGCAGCTGCAGGAGCAGCGCCGGGCGGAGCGCGAGGAGCTGCGCAGGAAGAGGGAGCTGGAGGAGCTCAGGTGGGAGCGCCGGGAATGCCGGGAATGCCGGGAATTCTGGGATCGAAGCTTCCTGCGGTTGTTTTTTTTCATCCGGGATAATCCCGGCTGCAGGCGGGGAGGGGGGATTGGGAATGTGGGGGGGAGAGAGCCTGGAACTGACTCGGGAATTTCCTCTGGAATTCCCTTTGGAATTGCCTTTGGAATTCCCACTGCAGCGATCTCTGGAATTCCCACTGGAATTCCCTTTGAAATTGTTTCTGGAATTGCCTCTAGAATTCCCTTTGGAATTCCCATTGGAATTCCCTCTGGAATTCCCTTTGGAATTATCTCTGCAATTATTTCTGCAATTATTTCTGGAATTATCTCTGGAATGCCTTTGGAATTGCCTCTGGATTCCCTTTGGAATTCCCTTTGAAATTGTTTCTGGAATTGCCTCTAGGATTCCCTTTGGAATTCTTTCTGGAATTGCCTCTGGAATTCCCACTGGAGCGATCTGTGGAATTCCCACTGGAATTATCTGGAGCGATCTCTGGAATTATCTCTGGAATCTCCCTTGGAATCCCCTTTGGAATGATCTCTGGAATTCCCTTTGGAATGATCTCTGCAATTCCCTCTGGAATTGCCAGTGGGATTATCTGCAGAGATCTCTGGAATTGCCTCTGGAATTCCTTTTGGAGTGATCTCTGGAATTACCTCTGGAGCGATCTCTGGAGTTCCCATTGGAATGATCTGGAATCCAGAGAGATTCTGGGAATGCCGGGAATTCTGGGAATTCCGGGAATTCTGGGATCGAAGCTTCCTGGGGTTTTGTTTTTTTTTCCGGGATAATCCCGGTTGCAGGGGGGGAGAGGGGGTTGGGAATGTCGGGGGGGAGAGCCTGGAACTGACTCGGGAATTCCCTTGGGAATTGCCTCTGGAATTCCCTTGGGAATTACCTCTGGAATTCCCTCTGGAATTATCTCTGGAATTATTTCTGGAATTCTCTCTGCAATTATTTCTGGAATTATCTCTGAAATGCCTTTGGAATTGCCTCTGGAATTGCCATTGGAATTCCCTTTGGAATCCTTTCTGGAATTGACCCTGGATTCCCTTTGGAATTCTTTGCTTCTGGAATTCCCTTTGGAATTCCCTTTGGAATTACCTCTGCAATTATTTCTGGAATTATCTCTGGAAAGCCTTTGGAATTGCCTCTGGATTCCCTCTGGAATTCGCTCTGGAATTGCCTCTGGGATTCCCTTTGGAATTCCCTTTGGAATGATCTCTGGAATTGCCGGTGGAAGGATCTGGAATCCAGAGATCATTCCCAAGGGAATCCAGAGAGAATTCCAGAGGCAATTTCAGAGCAATTCCAGAGGGAATTCCAAAAGGAATCCCAAAGACAATTGCAAAGATCGTTCCAAAGGGAACCTGGAAGGAATTCCGAAGAGAATTCCAGAGGCAATTCCAGAGGGAATTCCAGAGGGAATTCCAGTGGGAATTTCCAGAGGGAATTTCCTTCTTGAATTTCAGAGCAATTGCTGAATGATCTCTGGAATTGCCTCTGGAATGAGCTCTGGATTCCCTTTGGAATTCCCTTGGGAATTCCCTCTGAAATTATTTCTGGAATGATCTCTGGAATTCCTTCTAGAATGGTATCTCTTTGGATTCCCTTTGGAATTCCCTCTGGAATGATCCCTGGAATTGCCTCTGGAATTTAAGAAGGGAATTCTCCCTGGAATTCCCACTGGAATTGCCTCTGGATTCCCTTTGAAAGGATCTTTGTAATTGTCTCTGGAATTCCTTTTGGAATTCCCTCTGGAATTCTGTCTGGAATTCCCTTTGGAATTGCCCCAATTCCCTCTGGAATTCGCTCTGGAATTCCCTCTGGATTGCCTCTGGAATTCCCTTTGGAATTGCAGTTCCCTCTGGAATTCTCCCCGGAATTCCCGATCCCGGATAACTGGGAATGAGCGGCCGATCCCGGAATTCATCCCCAGGGATTTGGGAATTTGGGGATTTGGGGATTCCCTGGGCAGCTCCCTGAGCCCCACGGCCGCCGGGATTTCCAGAATTCCGGGATTTCCCCGGCTGGGACAAAGGGAATTCCGGGATCATGGATGATCCAGAGCGGGAAAATCCTTTGGGATTCCGGGCCCCGCCCCTGGTTTCCCGCGGGAATTCCCGGGAATCCCCGGGATAATTTGGGAATTCCCCCGCAGGAGCTACTCCTCCCTGATGAAGGCGGAGAACATGTCCTCCAACCAGGTCAGCGCTCCGGAATAACGGGAATTCCGGGAATTCCGGGAATTCCAACCGGCCCGAAGGGAGGGGCCGGGGGTGGGAATGGTGGGAAAAGTGGGAATGATGGGAAAAATGGGATTGAAAATGGTGGGAATCATGGGAATGATGGGAATCATGGGTTTGGGAATGATGGGAATGGTGGGAATAGGAATGGTGGAATGATGGGAATGGGAATGATGGGAAGAATGGGATTGGGAATAAAGGAAGTAATGGGAATGTGAGTGGGAATGATGGGAATGATGGGATTGGGAGGAATGGGAATGATGGGAATCGTGGGGATCATGGGATTGGGAATCATGGGAATGATGAGACTAATGGGATTGGGAATGATGGGAATCCTGGGAATGATGGGAATGGGAATAATGAGATTGGGATGGGAATGGGAATAACGGGAAAGGGATTGGGAATGGGAATGATGGGAATGGGAATAGTGGGAATGATGGGATTGGGAATCATGGGGATGATGGGAATGCTGGGATGGGAGGATTGGGAATGTTGGGAATGGGAATAAAGGAAATAATGGGAAGAACGGGAGTGGGATGGGAATGATGGGATGGGAATGATGAGATTGGGATGGGAATGGGAAAAATGGGAAAGGGATTGGGAATGGAGTGGGAATGATGGGAAGACTGAGAATGCAAATAATGGGAATGATGGGAATGGGAATAAAAGAAGTAATGGGAAGAATGGGATGGGAATCATGGGAATGATGGGATTGGGAATCATGGGGATAATGGGAATTTTGGGAATGGGAATAAAGGAAATCATGGGAATCATGGGATGGGAATAATGAGATTGGGATGGGAATGGGAATAGTGGGAAGGGGGTTGAGAATGGAATGGGAAACATGGGAATCATGGGAATAGTGGGAATGGGAATTAGTGGGAATGATGGGAATGATGGCATTGGGAATCATGGGGATAATGGGAATTGTGGGAATGGGAATGATGGGAATGGGAAACATGGGAATAGTGGGAATCATGGGAAACATGGGATGGGAATAATGGGAAAGGGATTGGGAATGGAATGGGAATGGTGGGAAGGGGAATAAATCATGGGGATAATGGGAATTGTGGGAATGGGAATAATGGGAATGGGAACAAAGGAAATAATGGGAGTGGGAATAATGGGATTGGGAATCATGAGAATGTTGGGAATGTTGGGATCAGGAGGAATGCGAATCATGGGAATGGGAAACATGGGAATAACGGGAATCATGGGAAACGGGATGGGAATAATGAGATTGGGATGGGAATAATGGGAAAGGGATTGGGAATGGAATGGGAATGATGGGAAGGGAATGGGAATACTGGGAATGGGATGGGAATCATGGGAATGGGAAAAATGGGATTGGAATGGGAATCATGGGAATAATGGGAAGAGGAATAAAGGGAATGATGGGAATAAGAATGGGAATAAAGGGAATGGGGATAATGAGATTGGGATGGGAATGGGATTCGTGGGAAAGGGATTGGGAACGCAGTGGGAATGATGGGGATGATGGGATGGGAATGGAAACCATGGGAGTGATGGGAATGGGAAAAACAAGATTGGAATGGGATGGGAAAAATGGGATTGGGATGGGAATGGGAGTGGTGGGAAAGGGGTTGGGAATGGAATGGGAGTGATGGGGATGGGAATCACGGGAATAATGGGAGAAACGGGAATGGGAATCATGAGATTGGAATGGGAGTGGGAATAACGGGATTGGGGATGGAATGGGAATGATGGAATTGGCTGGGATTGGGAATGATGGGATGGGAATTCCCAGGGGAATTCTCCCAGGGTGGCTCCAGACCCCAAAGCATCCCAGGAAAAGCCGGGGAGCCCCGGGATCCGGGGAGGTGTTGGGATCGGGACGGGATCATCCCCAAAATCCCAGCCAGGGCTCCCACATCCCCAGTTCCCAATTCCCCATTCCCGCCTCTCCCGCAGGACGGGAACGACTCCGACGATTTCATGTGAAGCTCCGGCATTCCCGGGAAATTCCCAGCGGCGTTCCCGGGAAATTCCCAACGGGATTCCCTGGAAATTCCCATCAGGAAACGCCCAACCGGAAACTCCCACCAGGACTCCTTGGAAATTCCCAGCAGGATTCCCAGTGGGAAATTCCCAATGGGGATTCCCCAGAAATTCCCAACAGAATTCCCTGGAAACGCCCAACAGGACTCACAGGAAATTCCCAGCGGGATTCCCTGGAAACGCCAACCGGGATTCCCGGGAAATTCCCGCCAGGATTCCCAGGAAATTCCCATTGGTATTCCCTGGAATCATCCAACAGGACTCACGGGAAATTCCCAAAAGGATTCCCAGGAAATTCCCTCCGGGATTCCCGGGAAATTCCCGCCGGGATTCCCTGCAGGAGGAGCCGTGGCTGCCGCCGGAGTTTGGGAATTTTGCTCCGGGTCCGGGGGAGGGAATTCCCGGGAATGCGGGAGCCAACAAAGCCTTGGATCCGCAGCCGCCTCTGGAATTCTTCCCGCTGGGAATGGCCGGGAAAACTCGGGAATTGGGGGGGTTGGGGGGGGTTGGGATCGTTCCCCTTTGGAATTCTTTGGAATTCCTGGGAATGGGGCAGGAGAAGCCCCCAAAATCCTGGGAAAAAATCCAGGAAAAACTGGGAATAGGGGAGAGCTCCCTGTGGGGCCGGGATCGTCCTGGGGTGGGTGGAAATCCGGGAATGTCCCGGGGAAAAGGGAAATTCCTGGGATAAAGGGAAATTCCCAGAGATCCCAACCCCGATTCCTGCTGTTCCCACAGCCCAGGGATCGGGAATGGGATCGGGAATGGGATTAAGGATTGGGATTTGGGATTGGAAATGGTATTTGGGATTGGGATTCAGAATGGGATTTGGGAATGGGATTCGGGAATGGGATTGGGATTTGGGATCCGGAATGGGATTGGGATTCGGGAATGGGATTCAGAATGGAATTTGGGATTTAGGATTGGGATTCAGAAATGGGATCAGGGATTTGGGATTGGGATCAGGATCAGGAATGGGATTGGGAATGGGATTTAGGATTGGGATTTGGGATTCAGAATGGGATTTGGGAATGGGATCGGGAATGGGATCCGGATTGGGATTTGGGATCAGGAATGGGATTTGGGATTGGAATTTGGGATTTGGGAATGCGATTAAGGATTGGGATTTGGGATTGGAAATGGGATTTGGATTCAGAATGGGATTGGGATTTAGGATCTGGAATGGGATTTAGGAATGGGATCGGGAATGGGCTCAGGATTGGGATTTGGGATTGGGATCAGGAGTGGAATTGGGGATTTGGGAATGGGATTTGGGATTGGGATCAGGATCAGGAATGGGATTGGAAATGGGATTTAGGATTGGGATTTGGGATCAGGAATGGGATTTGGGATTGGAATTTGGGATTTGGGAGTGGGATTGCGAACGGGATTGGGATTGGGGAATGTGATTTGGGATTCGGGATTGGGATCCAGGAGCTCTCCCAGCCCCATGGGAGGAGCCGGGGACGGCTCCGATTTTTGGGATGTGGGAAAGGAGGAGCGGCCGGAAAACCGGGAATGCTCCCCCTGGGAATGCTGGGAATGGGGGAATATCTGGGAATGTTGGGAATATTTGGGAATGGGGGCAAGAGCTGATCCCAGTGCTCCATTCCAGAACGTTCCCGGAGCTTTTCCCAGAATGTTTGGGGTGTCCCTGGAATGTTTGGGGTGTCCCTGCCCCGATCCCAAATCTCTGGGGTCTCTTTTCTCCCATTCCCAACCTCGGGAATGTTTTTGGGGTCCCCACCCAGCCCCGGGGGGGATTTTGGGGTCTGGGATGTCCCCAAATCCCATCGGGATCATCCCGGCGGTTCCCGGGGCTCAGATCCCCCAAATTCCCCCCGAATTCCCGAAAATCCCATGGGGATGATCCCAACCCCGTCTCCGCAATGAGTTCCCGGTCTCGGACCCTCAAATCCCTCCCCAAATTCCCAAAAATCCCCCTGAAAATCCAAAAAAATCCCAAAATTCCCCCCAAATTTCCCCAAATCCCCTCGGGATGATCCCAACCCCATCCCTGCCGTGAGTTCCCGCTCTCAGCCCCTCCGAATTCACCCAAATCCCCCCTGAATTCCCAAAAATCCCATCGGGGTGATCCCAACATTTCCTGGGAGTCAGCAGCCCCCCCTACATTTCCCCAAATCCTTCCCAAAATCCTTCCCAAAATCCCCAGAATCCCCCAAATCTTACCCAAATTCCCAAATCCCCCCGGAATCCCCCAAATCCCCGAAAATCCCCCAAATTCCCAAAAAATCCCTCCCAAATCCCCCCAAAATTTTAAAAAAACCCCAAATCCTCCCGAAGTTCCCCCAAATCCCCCACAACCCCCGAAATCCCCCCCCGAATTCCCGAAAATCCCCGAAATCAAAGAAAAATCCTTCCCAAATCCCCCCAAAATTCTCAAAAATCCTCCCAAATTCCCCCCCCGATTTCCAAAAATCCCCGAAATTCCCCAAAATTCCCAAAAATCCCCCAAATTCCCGAAAATCCCCCGAATTCCCAAAAATCCCCCAAATTCCCGAAAATCCCCCAAATCCCCGAAAATCCCCCAAATCCCCGAGCATCCCCGCTCCCCCCGCTCCGTTCCCGGGCGGAATTTCGGGACGCGGATTCCCGGGATTCCTGGGAAGGGGCGCCGGGATCGCCCCAAATCCGGGATCGGGATCGGGATCGGGATCGGGGTCGCTCCCGTCGGGATCCCCGGGGCTGCGAAACCACGGCTCGGAGCGATCCCGACATTCCCGATATTGCCGATATTCCTGGTGTTCCCGATATTTCCGATGTTCCCGATATTCCCAGCATTCCCGACATTCCCGATATTGTCGACATTCCCGATATTCCCGGCGTTCCCGATATTCCCGGTATTCCCGACATTCCCAGTCCGGGAGGCGCCAGGGATCTTTATTGAGCCGCGACACCGCGGGGACACCGCGGGGACACCGCGGGGACACCTCGGGGACATCCCGGGGACAGCCGGGCAGGGGCGGCGGGGGTGGCACCGCCCGCCCTGAGCTGGTGTCGCTGTCCCCGTGTCTGTTCCTGTCCCCATGTCTGTCCCGGGGGTGGCACCGCTGTCCCCTGTCCCTGTCCCTGTCCAGAGGGTGACACTGCTGTCGCTGTCGCTGTCGCCTGTCCCTGTTGCTGTCGAGGAGGTGGCACTGCTGCCCCCTGTCCCCTGTCCCAGCCCCGGGGGTGGCACCGCTGTCCCTGTCGTCTGTCCCTGTGTCTGTCCAGGGGATGGCCCTGCTGTCGCTGTCCCCTGTCCCCGTATGTCCGAGTCCCTGTCCCTGTCCCAGTCCCGAGGGTGCCACTGCTGTCACTGTCCCTTGTCCCCTGTCCCCTGTTGCTGTTCCTCTCCTTGTTCCTGTCCAGGGGGTGGCACTGCTGTCCCTGTCCCCAGTCTCTGTCCCTGATCCTGTCGTTGTCGAAGGGGTGACACTGCCGGCCCTGGCCCTGTCGTTGTCTCGGCGGCGACACTGCTGTCGCTGTCCCTGTCCAGGGGGTGGCACTGCTGTCCCTGTCCCCAGTCTCTGTTCCCTGTCCCTGTCTCTATTCCTGTCGCTGTCCAGGCGGTGGCACTGCTGTCCCCTGTCACTGTCCCTGTCCCCATCCTCTGTCCGAGTCCCTGTCCCTGTCCTGAGGGTGGCACTGCTGTCCCCTGTCGCTGTCCCCATTCTCTGTCGCTGTCCCTGTCGCTGTCGCTGTCCCCGTCCCGTCACGGTCCCGGTGGCCCGGGCGCTCCCGGTGCTCCCCCGGCTCCGGCCTCTCCCGCTGTCCCGGCCGTTCCCGGCCATTCCCGCGCGGCCCCGGAATTCCCAAACTTCCCTTGGAGCCGCTGGAGCCGGGAAAGCCGCTCCCGGAGATCCCGGTGATCCCGGAGCTCCCGGTGATCCCGGAGCTCCCGGGTCGCCCTTGGGGCCGGGAATTCCCGGCGCGCTCCCGGATCCAGCGGCGCCCTTGGAGCCCCGGAACGCCGGGAACGGCAGAGGGGGAATGCGGGAATGTCCCGGGAACGGCGGGAATTCCATCCAGGGGATGCGGGAATGCTCCGATCCCGGAGTCCTGGGAACCTCGGGATGGGCGGGAATTCCATCCAAGGAATCCGGGAATGCCCCGGCCTGGACGGGAATTCCGTGCGGGGACCGGGAGGAGCCGCCGGCCCCGCTCCGGGGGCACCGGGAGCGACCCCGGGGGGAGCTCGGGACGACCCCAAATCCCAAATCCCAAATCCCAAACTCATCCCGAGGGGCCGCGCCCTCCGCCCCTGGGATCCCGGGGATGATCCCGGGGGGTGATCCCGGTGCCGATCCCGGGGGCGATCCCGGTGGGGTTTTAGGATTCTCCTGAGTGGGATTTTGGGACCCCTTCAGTTGGGATTTTGGAATACCCCCCTCCGTGGATTTTTGGGAATCCTCCGAGTGGGTTTTGGGATCAACCCCAGATGGGTTTTGGGATTCCCGGGTGGGATTTTTTGGGGATTCCAGGGTGGGATTTGGGGATTCCCAGGTGGGATTTGGGGATTCCCGGGTGGATTTTGGGATCCCCCTCCCCATCCCCGCTTTTCCCCGGGCCGGATCCCCCGGGATGGGCGAGCAGGGAAAAGCGGGAAGAGCCGGGCGGGATTTGGGATTTGGGATCGGGGCCGGGCGGGAAAAACAACATTCCAGGGAAAAACCCCAATATTTCGGGGGAAAAAAAAAACTCCAGGAAAAACAACATTTCAGGGAAAAACCCCAACATTTTTAGGAAAAAACCCCAAACATTCCAGGGAAAACAACATCTCAGGAGAACATCCCAGGGAAAACATTCCGGGAAAGACAACATTTCAGGGGAAAAGAAAACCAAATAACATTTCGGGGGGAAAAGAACATTCCAGAACATCCCAGGGAAAACATTTCAGGAAAAACATTCCAGGAGAAAAAAACCCCAACATTTACAGGGAAAAAAGCATCCCAGGGGAACATCCCCGGGGAACATTCCAGAAGATCCCAGGGGAACATTCCCGGCAGTCGCTCGGGGCCATCGGGAGCGGGGTCGGGATGAGCCCGGGCCCGGCCGGCGGAGCAGGGGCTGAGCCGGGTTTGGTCCGGCCCAAAACCGCTCCCTCCCTCCCTGCCGGGCTAAACCTGCCCCGGTCCTGACTGAGAGCTCCAGCGCTTTGGAATGGTCTGAAATCCCGGCCTAAACCCGGGCCAGTCCCGCCTAAAACCCCACCTAGACCTGCCTAAATCTCTCCCAGTCTCATCTAAACCTCTCCCAGTCCATCCTAAACCCTGCCCGGTCCATCTTAAACCCCTCCCAATCTCACCTAAATCCCTTCCACTCCAGCTTAAAATTCCTCCCAGTCCGGCCTGAACCCCGCCCAGTCCCGCCTAAGCCCCTCCCAGTCAGTCTGAGACCCCTCCCACTCCAGCTTAACCCCTCCCAATCTCACCTGAACTCCTCCCAGTCGTGCTTAAAACCCCGCCCAGTCCCGCCTAAACCCTGCCAAGCCCCTCCCACTCACGTCTAAGCCCCGCCCACTCAGGCATCAAACCCCGCCCAAAACTCCTCCCACTCCCGTCCAAGCCCCTCCCATTCGTGCCTTAACCCCGCCCACTCGTGCCTTAAACTCCTCCCAGTCCTGCCTGAACCCCTCCCAGTCCCACCTAAACCCCACCTAGACCTGCCCAAACCTCTCCCAGTCCCGCCTAAACCCCAACCAGTCTGTCCCAAACCTCTCCCAGTCCCGCCTAAACCGCACCAAGTCCCACTTAAACCCCTCCCGGTCCCACCCAAACCCCCCAGTCTGTCCTAAACCTGTCCCAGTCCCGTCTAAAACCCCGCCTAGTCCCGCCTAAACCCACCCAGTCCTGCCTAAACCCCGCCCAGTCTCATCTAAACCCGCCCAGTCCCTCTTAAACCCCTCCCAGTCCTTCCCAAACCTCTCCCAGTCTCACCTAAACCCCTCCCAGTCCTGCCTAAACCCTGCCCAGTTCCTCCTAAACCCCACCGTCCTGCCCAAATCTCTCCCAGTCCCTCCTAAACCCCTCCCAGTCTCACCTAATCCCCTCCCAGTCCCTCCTAAACCCACCCACTCCCACCTAAACCCCGCCCAGTCCCTCCTAAACCTCTCCCAGTCCCACTTAAACCCCTTCCCACTCCAGTTTAACCTCTCCCAGTCCCTCCTAAACTCCTCCCACTCCCACCTAAACTCCACCGTCTCTCTTAACCCCCTCCCACTCCCTCCTAAACCCCTCCCAGTCCTTCCCAACCCTCTCCCAGTCCCACTTAAACCCCTTCCCACTCCGGCTTAACCCCACCCAGTCCTTCCCAAACCTCTCCCAGTCCGTCCTAAACCGCTCCCAGTCCCTCCTAACCCTCTCCCAGTCCCACTTAAACCCTTCCCGCTCCAGCTTAACCTCTCCCAGTCCCTCCTTACCCCCTCCCAGTCGCTCCCAACCCTCCGCCCGCCCCAAACTCTCCCCAAGTCCCGCCTAAATCCCCGCTCAGCCCCAGCCCAACCCGCTCAGGGCTCCGCCTGCACCCACTCCGTGCCCAGCGCCGAGCCCGGAGCTGCCATCCGCTCCCCATCCCGGCTCCAGTCCCGGATCCAGCGCACCTGCACCGCGCTCCGGGCGTAATCCGAGCCCGGGTCGGGCGTGCCCAGATCCCGAACCCGCCAGCTCCGGGTCCCGAGCCGAACCGGGCTCGGAGCGCCTCCTCCACCCGCTCCCGCAGCGCCGGGAACAGCGGAGCTCCGCGGAGCCGGGCCAGCTCGTTCTCCTTCTCGTCCCCGGGGAGCTCCTCCTGCAGCTCGGGCCATTCCCAGAGCTGCTCGATGCCGGGCAGCGGCTCCTGCAGCAGCTCCGAGCCTTCCCAGAGCAGCTCCAGGGGCAGCCCGGGCACGCAGAGCAGCGGCCGCAGCCGCTCGGCCCGCAGCCACTGCCCCCGCACCGCGGCCAGCAGCAGCGGCAGCGCCCCGGCCCAGCCCGGCCCGGCCGCCCGCACCGCCCCGAGCAGGCTGGAGGCGGCCGGCGGAGGCTCCGCGGGCTCCAGGCGGCTCCAGAACTGCCGGAGCGGCGGCTGCTCCAGGCAGAGGCGCAGCCAGGAGGGAGTCGGGGCCGCCAGCACCGAGCGGACTTTGCCCAGGGGGCCGAAAACTTCGCGGAGCAGCGCCCGGGAGGTCTCGGGCTGATCGAGCCGGAGCAGGGGGAAGGCGTCCAGCCAGCCCGAGTGCTCGTCCTGCACCAGCAGCAGCGCCCCGAACCCCTCGGGGCTGCGGGGAAGGGGCCCCGAGAGGCTGAGGCGGAGGCGGGACCAGGGACCCTCCGCCCGCTGCGGGGCCGGGTCGGTGTCGGGATCGGGGTTGGAATCGGGATTGGGATTGGGATGGGAATTGGGATTGGAATTGGGATTGGGATTGGAATTGGGATTGAAATTGGGATTGGAATTGAGATTAGAATTGGGATTGAAATTGGGATTAGGATTGAAATTGGGATTGGAATTGGGATTGGAATTGGGATTGGAATGGGGATTGGGATTGGGATCAGCACCGGGATCAGCATCAGCACCGGGGTTCCTCCCCCTGCACACGGGGCAGCTCCGCACCCACCGCGCCACCTCCTCCCGGCCGCTGCCCCAGAACTCCACCTCGCTCACCCTGGCCGCGCTCCGCTCCACCCCCTCGTGCCGGCCCTGGTGGCACCGGGCGACGATTTCCTGCCGCTCGTGCCGCGAGGGCACCCAGAGGATCCAGCTGCTCCGCGTGATGCAGCCCAGCGCCCGCGCCGCGCCGCTCAGCTTCCCCAGCCGCTCCACCTCCGCCGGCTCCGCGCCGCCGCCCCGCGGCACATCCCGCACCCGCAGCATCCCCGGGAAGGTCCGGAGCCAGCGCAGGACCCGCGGCCAGGCCGTCCCGGCGCCGTCGCCGTCCAGCAGCCGCCGCTCCAGCCGCTCCGCCAGCCCCGGGCGGCCGCAGTAGAGGAAGAGCGGGGAGCAGCTGCGGTGCCGCTCCAGGATCTCCCGCAGCGCCTCCAGCTCCGCCTCGTCCTCCGAGCCCTTCCCCGACACGCCGTGCATGCTCCGCTCCTCCAGGTCGGCGGCGGCGAAGCTGACGGAGCTGCAGGGGTACAGCCCCCGCTCCAGCGCCAGGAACCAGGCGCTGGCCCCGGGGGTGTCGGCGGGGAGCCGCGACAGCGGCGGCGCCGGGGGGACGAACGGCATCGAGCGCTCGGGCCCCTCCGGGCTCCCGATGGTCACCAGCAGCGTCCAGGGCTCCGTGACCGCGGCGCTGCCGCCGCCGCTGAGGAAAGCCCGGCCCCGCAGCAGGAAATTCCCGTGGAGATCCCGGATGACCACGACGGGATCCGGCCCGGTCAGGGTGCGGAAGGCGCGGAGAGCCCGCAGGGCCGCCCGGCGCCAGGCGTCCCACGGCTCCGGCTCCCGGCGGCGCAGCCGGGCCGAGGCGAAGCCCACCGGGCGCAGCTCCCCCGCCGCCTCCTGCAGCAGCGCCGCTCCCGCCGTCTCCGGTGCAGCCAGAGCCGCAGCAGGAACGGCCGGGACTTGGCCGGGAAGCGCAGGGCGGGCGCCGCCTCCAGCGCCTCCTCCAGCCGCCGCAGCTGCTCCCGCTGCTCCCGCCGCCACCGCCAGGCCCCGGGCTGGGCCAGCAGCTCCAGCGGCAGCGCCAGCTCCCGGTAATCCCGGATGAACTCCTGCCACGCCTCCAGCTTCTTCAGCACCGACAGCAGCCGGCGCTCATCCCACGGCCCGGCGGCCTGGCAGTCCCGGCGGATTTCCAGAACCTTCTCCGGGGGGATGCTGCGCCCCGCCGGCCCCAGCGTCACCCCCAGGTACCTCACGCAGCGCCGCAGCAGCTGCGCCTTGGCCGGGTTGGCCTTGAGGCCGGAGCTCTGCAGCAGCTCCAGCACGCGGCGGGTGCGGGACCGCGCCTGCCGCCAGCTCTTGCCGGTGACCAGGATGTCGTCGTAGTAGTGGAAGACGCCGGGGTGGGCGCCGGGCTGGCTCGGGGTGGTCAGCGGGGCCAGCAGGGCGGCCAGGCGGCGGTGCAGCGCCGAGGCGGCGCCGTGGAAGGTGGGCGGCAGCCGGGTGAACAGGAACTGCCGGCCCCCGAAGGTGAAGGCGAAGCGGGGCCGGGAGCCACGGGCCAGCGGGATGGCCAGGCAGGCGTTGGATAAATCCAGCACGGAGAAGAAGCGGCTCCGAGGGTGGATGGAGGCGAAGATCGCCGCCCGGTCCAGCCGCTCCGGGGGCGGCACGGGGGTGGCGGCGTTGAGGGCTCGGCAGTCCAGGGTGAGGCGCCAATTGTGCCCTTTGGGCTTCTTCCAGAGGAGCAGGGGGTTGTTGCAGCTGGAGGTGCCCTCCACCACGACGCCCCGGCGCAGGTATTCCTGCAGCAGCTGCTCCACGCGCCGCTCCGTCACCGGGGACAGCCGGGGCTGCCTCTGGAAGGGCAGCGCGTCCCCGTCCAGCCGCTCCTCCTCGGCCAGCCGCCCGCAGTCCAGGGCGGAGCGCGCCCACAGCGCCGGGAACTCCTCCCGCAGGGCCCTGGGGACCTGGCTGGGGGACACGGAGAGGGCCAGCACGGCCACTCCCTGCTCCTGGTCCCGCTCCCAGTGCTCTTCCTCCTCCTCCTCCTCCTCCTCCCCGTCGTCCTCCTCCTCCTGCTCCTGCTCCCAGTCCCAATCCGAGAGCTCGTACTCCTCCTCCTCCTCCGCATCCTCCTTGTCCTTGTCCTTGTTCTCCTCCTCCTCCTCCTCGGTGCTCCGGCCGTTCCCGCTGACCCTCAGCATTCCCACGAAGATCCCGTCACTCCCTGGCTCCGTTCCGCCTCCCGGCTCCCCGGGAACGCCGCCGCTGTCCCTCTGGGGCTCCCCGGGGCAGCTCGGGGCCGGTGTCCCCCCGGGGTATCTCGGGGCCGGTGTCCCCCCGGGGCAGCTCGGGGCCGGTGTCCCCCCGGGGCAGCTCGGGGCCGGTGTCCCCCCGGGGCAGCTCGGGGCCGGTGTCCCCCCGGGGTATCTCGGGGCCGGGGTCTCGGCGATTCTCTGCGCCAGCCGTGCCGCCAGCGCCGCCGTGGGTTTCCCTTCCCAGCGCTCCAGGTCCTCGCCCAGCCGGCGCAGCTTCTCCCGGATCAGCTCCCTGGGCTGGGAAGAGCCACTGGAATTTCCATCCCGGAGCGGGGGATGAGGCTGCTCCGGCCCTGCCCTCGGCTCCACCCTGTGCCAGGTGGGGCTGATCTCATCCCCTTCCCTCGGCTCCATCCCGTGCCGGGTGGGGCTGATCTCATCCCCTTCCCTCGGCTCCATCCCGTTCTGAACCGGGCCGGGCTGTTCCCCTTCCCTCGGCTCCATCCCGTTCTGGACCGGGCTGGGCTGATCCCCTTCCCTCGGCTCCATCCCGTTCTGAACCGGGCCGGGCTGATCCCCTTCCCTCGGCTCCATCCCGTTCTGAACCGGGCCGGGCTGTTCCCCTTCCCTCGGCTCCATCCCGTTCTGAACCGGGCTGGGCTGATCCCCTTCCCTCGGCTCCATCCCGTTCCGGGCCGGTCCGGGGACACCCCGCTGGTCCCCGCGGTCCTTCCCGAGGGATTGGATCCTGCTGGGAGCGTTCTCCAGCTTTTCCCGCTGAGCGTTCCGGTGGCTCCCCGGCTCTTTCCCGTCCGCCTCTCCCGGTGTCCCGGGGTGGCCGCAGCCCCGCCCGGTTCCTGGGGGAGGCCGGATCCCATCCCGGCTCGGTTTTCTGGAGATCCCCGGGCGGATCCCGCGGTCCGGGGGTGCGGGGGGATCCCCCCTGAGCCCCCTGCGCCTCAGCGGGAAACAGAACATGGGGGAGAGCGGGCAGGGAACCGGGGCTGCTCACCTGGCCCGGCGGAAAACCGGGAATTCCGGCTGGTCCCTAAAGTGTCCCAAAAGGGAATTCCGGGCTCGGTCCCAAAAGTTCTCCCGGGAATTCCGGGGTCGGTCCCAAAAGGGAATTCCGGCTGTCCCAAAAGTGTCCTGGGAATTCCAGAAAGTCCCAAAAGTTGTCCCGGGAATTCCGGGCTCGGTCCCAGAAGTTGTCCCGGGGGAGTTCCGGGGTCGGTCCCACGAGGAGCGGCGGCCCGGGGGTTCCGTGCCCGGGGAGGAAGAGGAAGTCGGGGAGGAGGGCGATGGGGAGGAGGAAGGTCGGGGCCCTTTCCGGGGTCGCCGAGGTCACCGCCCCGGTCCCGATCCCGGTCCCGATCCCGGTCCCGGTTCCAGGGAATGTCCCCGCTGGAGCTGCGGGAGCAGAGGGCGGAGTGAGCCCCTGGGAACTCCCCCCCCCGCCCCCAGCCCCAATCCCCAAAATTTCCCGATCCCCCCCCAAAAGTGGGGCTGAGACCCCCGACCCGGAGTCCTGGAGGGAAAAGGAACCCCCGGGAAAAGCCGCGTCCCGCGAAACGCCGGGAAAACCTGGCGCGACAAGTCCCGACCTGTCCCGACATGTGCCGGCACGTGCCGGCGTGTCCCGGTCCCGGGATCCCGCACTCAATTCCCGGGGCCCCGCACCCATTCCCGGGGTCCCGCACCCATTCCCGGGGTCCCGCGCTCATTCCCGGGGTCCCGCACCCATTCCCGGGGTCCCGCACCCATTCCCGGGGCCCCGCACCCATTCCCGGGGGTCCCGCACTCATTCCCGGGATCCCGCGCCCATTCCCGGGGGTCCCGCGCTCATTCCCGGGGTCCCGCACCCATTCCCGGGGCCCCGCACCCATTCCCGGGGTCCCGCACCCATTCCCGGGGCCCCGCACCCATTCCCGGGGGTCCCGCACTCATTCCCGGGGGTCCCGCACCCATTCCCGGGGGTCCCGCACCCATTCCCGGGGTCTCCCCCCACCCATTCCCGGGGTCCCGCACCCATTCCCGGGGTCTCCCCCACATTCCCGGGGTCCCGCGCTCGTTCCCAGGATCCCCCCCCCTCGCATTCCCGGAAATCTGCAGCTCCCCCCGCGTGTTCCGCCCGCATTCCCGGAGCCTCCCCCGCATTCCCGGGGGCCCGCACTCATTCCCGGCGTCCCGCACCCATTCCCGGGGGTCCCGCAGCCCCCCGAGTGTCCCGCACTCATTCCCGGGGTCCTGCACTTGTTTCTGGGGTCCTCCCCGCATTCCCGGGGGTCCCGCAGCCCCCAAGTGCCCCGCACCCATTCCCGGGGTCCCGCGCTCGTTCCCGGGGGTCCCGCACCCATTCCCGGGGTCCTGCCCGCATTCCCGGAAATCTGCAGCTCCCCCGCGTGTTCCGCACCCATTCCCGGGATCCCCCCTCGCATTCCCGGGATCCTCCCTCGCATTCCCGGGGTCTCCCCCGCATTCCGGAGGTACCGCACCCATTCCCGGGATCCCCCCCCACATTCCTGGGGTCCCGCAGCCCCCCGAGTGTCCCGTACCTGCTCCGGGGTCCGCAGCCGGGCCGGGGGTCCCCGGTGCCGATCCCGGATCCCGATCCCGGTTCCCGGTACCGATCCCGGATCCCGGTACCGATCCCAGCTCCTGGTGCCGACCCCGGTACCGCTCCCGGATCACGATCCCGGCTCCCGATGCCGATCCCGGTACCGCTCCCGGATCCCGGTGCCGATCCCGGTACCGCTCCCGGATCCCGGTACCGCTCCCGGATCCCGGTCCCGCGGATCTGCTCGCTGTCCCCTCGGGGTCAGGGGCGGTCCCGGGCCCGGCCCCGCCCCCAGCGCGCGCTCCCATTGTTCTCCCGGGCCGAGGGCAGCGCCTGGAATTCGGGAATTCGGGGGGGGGGCGGGGCCAGGGCCAGGGCCGTGCCTCAGTTTCCCCAGGAGCGTTCCGGGCAGCAGCAGCAACGGGAATTTGGGGGGGGGGGGTCGGGGGTCCCAGGATGAGGTGGGGTTCTGTGCCTCAGTTTCCCCAGGAATTCCGCAGCAGCGGGAATTTGGGGCCGGAATTTGGGGGTGGGAGGGTCTCAGGATGAGGGGGGGAGGGGCTGTGCCTCAGTTTCCCTCCTGGAATTCCGCAGCTGCCGGGCAGCAGCAGCAGCGGGAATTTGGGGCCGGAATTTGAGGCCGGGAATTTGGGGTCGGGAAATTGAGGGGGGAATTTGGGGTCGGGAATTTGGGGTCGGGAATTTGGGGTCGGGAAATTGGGGGGGGAATTCGGGGCCGGGAATTTGGGGTCGGGAATTTGGGGTCGGGAATTTTGGGGGGCCGATTCCTGCCGATAAAACCGAAGCGCCGATCGATATTTTCAATTAAAACATTAATTAAAACATTAATTAATTAAAAGTTGCTAACGAGCACCAGGAGGGGGTCCCATCCCCCCCCGTTCTCCCGCAGATGTTCCGAGGGAGGAGAGCTCGGGAACGAACCCAGATAAAATTCGCTGAGTTCGTCCCTGGCGCGGAGAAATTTGGGGGAACGCCAGGAAAATCGGGAATTATCGGAGATTTATCGCCGCCGTGTTCCGGCCTGGAATGCGCCTGCAAAATACACATTTAACCCAAATTGAACCCAAATTTAGCTCAAATTTAACTCAAATTTAACTCAAATTGAACACAAATTGAACCCAAATTGCACAGAAATTGAACCCAAATTGAACCCAAATTGCACAGAAATTGAACCCAAATTGAACCCAAATTGAACAGAAATTGAACCCAAATTGAACCCAAATTGGACAGAAATTGAACCCAAATTGAACACAAATTTAACCCAAATTGAACACAAATTGAACAGAAATTGAACACAAATTGAACACGAATTGAACACAAATTGGACAGAAATTGAACCCAAATTGAACACAAATTTAACCCAAATTGAACACAAATTGAACACAAATTGAACACAAATTGAACACGAATTGAACACAAATTGGACAGAAATTGAACCCAAATTGAACACAAATTTAACCCAAATTGAACACAGATTTAACCCAAAATTAACCCGAATTGAACCCGAATTGAACCCGAATTGAACCCGAATTGAACCCAAATTGAACACAAATGCGGAATTAGGGAGGGGTTGTGAAAGGGCAGCGAGGAAGACGCTGAGCCTTCATCCCCAAAATCAAAGAAGCTTTTATTTATTTATATATTTTATTTATAAATGTGTATTATATTTATGTTTATATTTATATTTATATTTATATTTATATTTATATTTATATTTATATTTATATTTATATTTATATTTATATTTATATTATTTTTATTTATTTATTTATATATTTTATTTATAAATGTATATTGTATTTGTATTTTATTTATTTATATATTAAATTTTATTTATATTTATTTTATTTATATTTATATTTATTTTATTTTATGTTATTTTATTTATTTTATTTTATTTATTTTATTTTTATTTTTATTTTATTTATTTATTTATATATTTTATTTATAAATGTATATTTTATCGATATTTTATATATTTATATTTATATTTATATTTATATATGTATATTTTATTGATATTTTATATATTTATATTTATATTTATATTTGGTTTTATTTTTCTTTGTATATTTCATTTATATTTTATTTATATATTAAATATTGATAGAAATAAAATATTTCTATTTCTATTCAACTTCTATTTCGATTTTATTTTATTTCTTTTAAACTCGTAAATGTTTCTAAAAAGTTTTTATAAAAACTCGGCCGAAGAAACTCTGCTTTTCTGTCTCCTGATGGTCTGGTTTGATTTTATTTCTAGAAATATTTATATATTAAATATATTTCTATAAATATTTATATATTAAATATTTAGAGAAATAAATATTTATATATTAAATAAATATGTATATATTAAATAAATATGTATATATTTAAATATTTATATATTAAATATCTTTAGAAATAAAATTTTAATATTTTAAAAAATTAAAATTTGAAAATATTTAATTAAAAATGGAAAAGATTTTAAAAGTATTTAATATTTTAATTTTTTAATTGAATTATTTAATATTTAATAATAAAAATTAAACAAATATATTTAATATTTTAATATTTAATATTTAATATTAAAAATTTTAAAAATTTAATGAAAAATTGAAAATAATTTAAAATTATTTAATATTTTAATATTTTAATTGAGTCATTTAATGTTTAATAATAAAATTTAAATAAAAATATTTTATATTAAATTTTTAATATTTAATATTTTAAAAATTGATGTTTAATATTAAAAATTGAATGTATTAATTAAAAATTGAAAATATTTTAGAATTATTTCATATTTTAACATTTTAATTGGATAATTTAATATTTAATAAAAAATCAAATAAAAATATTTAATATTAAAATTTTATTATTTAATATTAAAAAAATTACTATTTAATATATAAAACTGAAAATATTTAATTAAAATTTTAAAATCTTTTAAAATGATTTAATATTTTAACATTTTAATTGATTATCTTTTAATTGTCACAGAGCAGACCGGGGTTTGTTGTTTTGTTGTTTTGTTTTTGTACCATCCCAACCCGAGCAGGAGTTGGAGCTGCCCGGGCATCCCCGATCAGGAACAATCGAACCTTTCACGGACAAACCTTGGAAAATAAAGATCGACCCGAGCCGGGCAGGGCCCGCGGATCGAAACTGCAAACCCGGGCGGGGGGAACTGCACCGAGAAAAACAAAATTAAAATGAATGTTTGGGTGGGGCACTGGGGCTGGGGGTGTTCAGCACAAAGATCCTGAAATCAGAGGGGCTGCCAGGGCTGAGCTGTGCTGGGTCAAAGAATCTTTGGTTTTTCTGTCTCCTGGTTGTCTGGTTTTGTTTTATTTATTTATATATTTTAGTTATAAACGTATATTTTATTTATTCATATATTAATTTTTATTTTTATTTATTAGTTATAGTTATAATTATAGTTATAGTTATAGTTATAGTTATAGTTATAGTTATATCTGTTTTATTTTTTATTTTTATTTTTATTTTTATTTTTATTTTTATTTTTATTTTTATTTTATTTATTTATATATTTTATTTATAAATATATATTTCATTTATATTTTATTTATTTATATAATAAATTTTATATTTATATGTATTTATATGTATATGTATATGTATATGTATATGTATATTTATATGTATATTGATATTGATATTTATATTTAATTTTATTTTTGTATTTTTTATAAATATTTTTTTATTTATATTTTATTTATTTATATATTAAATCTTATTGTTATTTACATGTATTTCTATTTTATTCATGTTCATGTTCATATTCATATTCATATTCATATTCATATTCATATTCATATTCATATTCATATTATTTATTTATATATTTTATTTCTAAACATTTATTTTATTTCTGTTTTATTTATTTATATATTAAATATTTCTAGAAATAAAACATTTCTATTTCTATTCAGCTTTTATTTCTCTTTCATTTTATTCCCATTAAACTCGTACATTTTTATACAAAGCCAACTCTATTTCTATAAATATTTGTATATTAAATACTTAGATAAATAAATATTTTTATATTTATCTATTGAAATATTTATGTATTAAATATTTCTAGAAATAAACTATTTCTATTTCTATTCAGCTTTTATTTCTATTTTATTTTATTTCTATTAAATTCATGAATTTTTATAAAGAGTGAACTCAGTTTTTCACAGAGAGGTTTTGTTAAAGGGCGGCGAGGAGGACTCGGAGCCTTCATCCCAAAAACCAAAGCAGCTTTGGGTTTCTGTCTCCTGATTGTCTGCTTTGATTTTATTTCTATAATTTATAAACTTATAAATAATGGTGGGAGGGCGATGGGAGATCTCTGGGGCTGCTCCTGGAGCAGGGGGTTGATTTATTGATTTATTGATTGCCCTGACCAACAGAGCACCGACACCACAAATTGTGTTCGTGCAAATTCCACCTCCTGCCCGGAGCCGCCGCCTTCCGGGGCGGGGGGAAACTGAGGCACGAACCGCCTGAGCCGGGGATCCCCCAAAAATTCCCGCCCCAAATTTCCTGCCCCGAAATTCCCGCCCCAAATTTCCTGCCTCGAAATTCCCGCCCCCAATTATTATTTAGTGTCTAATAATAAGAGTTCAAATAAAAATATTAAATATTAAAATTTTAATGTTTCAAAGTGGTAAAAGGTCAAAATATTCCTGCTGGGAGCTGCAGCTCGGGGCAGCCCCAGAGAGAGAGAGGCGGAAGAGAAGAGCAAGAGAAGAGCAGGAGAAAAGTAAAAGTAGAGCTGAAGAGAAGTAAAAGTGGAATTTCCAAGCCATTAAATTACGTTAAATTAATTACAACACATTAAATCTTCTTCTACACTGAACATTCTGACTGACACCGACCGATCCAGCACAAGATACAAATCCTACAGAATTCAGACACGGTGTGAGAATCATTCCATGGCCACCCTGTGCTCTTGTCTGGGGATTTTGTTGTTCTCCTCTGCCCCTTTAAGTTTCGTTTTCAGCCTTCACAGAATCCCAGAATCACAGAATCCCAGAATTTCTGGGTTGGAAGAGACCTTCAAGATCGTCCAGTCCAACCCAGCTCCAACACCTCAACCAGACCATGGTACCCAGTGCCACCTCCAGGCTTTTTTTGGACACCTTCAGGGATGGTGACTCCAGCACCTCCCCGGGCAGAACATTCCAGAAATTTATCACCCTTTCCGTGAAAAACTTTTCCCTGAACCTGAACTTCCCTTGGTGCAGCTTGAGGCCGTGTCCTCTCATTCTGTCCGTTGCTGCCTGGAGAAAGTGACCAATGCCAGGTGACCACAGCCACCCCTCAGGAGGTTGTGGAGAGTGATGAGGTCACCTCTGGGTCGCCTTTTCTCCAGGATGAACAACCCCAGATCCCTCAGCCGTTCCTCACAGGGTTTGTGCTCCAAAACCCTCACCAGCCTCGCTGCCTCCTCTGGGTGTGATCGAACATCTCAATGTCCATCCTGGGGCACCCAGAGCTGGACACTGCACTCAATGTCCATCCTGGGGCACCCAGAGCTGGACACTGCACTCAATGTCCATCCTGGGGCACCCAGAGCTGGACACTGCACTCAATGTCCATCCTGGGACACCCAGAGCTGGACACTGCACTCAATGTCCATCCTGAACTGGGACACCCAGAGCTGGACACTGCACTCAATGTCCATCCTGGGACACCCAGAGCTGGACACTGCACTCAATGTCCATCCTGAACTGACCACCCAGAGCTGGACACTGCACTCGATGTCCATCCTGAGACACCCAGAGCTGGACACTGCACTCAATGTCCATCCTGAACTGAGGGCCAGAGCTGGACACTGCACTCAATGTCCATCCTGAACTGAGACACCCAGAGCTGGACACTGCACTCACTGTCCATCCTGGGACACCCAGAGCTGGACACTGCACTCAATGTCCATCCTGAACTGAGACACCCAGAGCTGGACACTGCACTCAATGTCCATCCTGGGACACCCAGAGCTGGACACCGCACTCAATGTCCATCCTGAGCTGGGACACCCAGAGCTGGACACTGCACTCAATGTCCATCCTGGACTGAGGGGCCAGAGCTGGACACTGCACTCAATGTCCATCCTGAACTGAGACACCCAGAGCTGGACACTGCACTCAATGTCCATCCTGAACTGGGACACCCAGAGCTGGACACTGCACTCAATGTCCATCCTGGGACACCCAGAGCTGGACACTGCACTCAATGTCCATCCTGAACTGAGGGGCCAGAGCTGGACACTGCACTCAATGTCCATCCTGGGACACTGAGAGCTGGACACAGCACTCAATGTCCATCCTGAACTGACCACCCAGAGCTGGACACTGCACTCAATGTCCATCCTGAGCTGAGACACCCAGAACTGGACACTGCACTCAATGTCCATCCTGGACTGAGGGGCCAGAGCTGGACACTGCACTCAATGTCCATCCTGAACTGAGGGGCCAGAGCTGGACACTGCACTCAATGTCCATCCTGAACTGACCACCCAGAGCTGGACACTGCACTCAATGTCCATCCTGAACTGAGACACCCAGAGCTGGACACTGGACTCAGTGTCCATCCTGAACTGGGACACCCAGAGCTGGACACTGCACTCAATGTCCATCCTGAACTGACCACCCAGAGCTGGACACTGCACTCAATGTCCATCCTGGGACACCCAGAGCTGGACACTGCACTCAATGTCCATCCTGAGCTGAGACACCCAGAGCTGGACACTGCACTCAATGTCCATCTTGAGCTGGGACACCCAGAGCTGGACACTGCACTCAATGTCCATCCGGAACTGAGACACCCAGAGCTGGACACTGCACTCAATGTCCATCCTGGGACACCCAGAGCTGGACACTGCACTCAATGTCCATCCTGAACTGGGACACCCAGAGCTGGACACTGCACTCAATGTCCATCCTGGGACACTGAGAGCTGGACACTGCACTCAATGTCCATCCGGAACTGAGACACCCAGAGCTGGACACTGCACTCAATGTCCATCCTGGACTGGGACACCCAGAGCTGGACACTGCACTCAATGTCCATCTTGAGCTGAGACACCCAGAGCTGGACACTGCACTCAATGTCCATCCTGAACTGAGACACCCAGAGCTGGACACTGCACTCAATGTCCATCTTGAGCTGAGACACCCAGAGCTGGACACAGCACTCAATGTCCATCCTGAACTGACCACCCAGAGCTGGACACTGCACTCAGTGTCCACCCTGAGACACCCAGAGCTGGACACTGCACTCAATGTCCATCCTGGACTGAGACACCCAGAGCTGGACACTGCACTCAATGTCCATCCTGAACTGACCCCCTAAAACTGGACACAGCACTCCAGGTGTGTCCTCACCAGTGCCGAGCACAGGGGAAGGATGACCAGCTGTGTTTGCCTTTCACAGTGGAGTCAGACCTGATTTTATATAAAGAACCTTTTGTTATTGTGACCTTCTCTTTATGTTTACATTCTTCTCACCGGGAGGAGCCTGTTTGATGGAATGTTGGGTTTTCCAGGGTGGCTCAAGAGGGAGATTTTCTTCCTCCAATCCACTGTCACTGCTGGAATTCCAGAAATGTTGAAATCTGTAAATAAACCTCCTCTTCTGGAGGATATTTCAAGGTGTGGCTGTCGTTTCTTTGTGTCGTGTGCGTCACCTGTGTTGTATTTCAAACCCTAAAACTGACTCTTTGGACCCCTCTGCTCTGACCCTTGGGCTCTTGGTAATGAGAATTGTTTAATTAAAAGGGCATTAATTACCTTCAGCAGCCCACACTGTTGTTCTCCAGTTCTCCAGTAATTGAGACATAAAACTGCTTTCGGTTCTATTTCACTGACAGGTTTCGTATTCTCCAAACCCACACATATTTACAAAACTTGCCTTTTTCATATCCCCCAACACCCGGGGAGAAAAGGGGGAGCCAAGGAGAGGCTGGAAACAGAGGCTGGAACCTCTGTCAGCGTTCCCAGGCCTGGAGAGGTAGGAGGAATTGGTGAATTGTCCTGGGTTATGGAACCAGAAATGTGTGTTTATTCTATTTCATCTCTTAAAGCAGCTGGGGAGATGTTTGTTCTTCATCTCTTGTAACTCTGGGGGAGGGGGGCGGTGCCTTCTGATAATGGGCCAGCTGATAAAACCAGGTGGGGCAGTGTTTGTTATCTCTGTCACCACCCTTCCTCCCTCCAGGGGGATATCTGCTGCTAATTAAGGGGTCATTAAGGATTATCTGCTGCTAATGGGACATTAAGGTTAATCTTATGTTAATTAATGGGCCATTAAGGGTTGTCTTCTGCTAATGGGCCATTAAGGATTAGCACCTGCTAATGGGTGATTAAGGCTTATCTTCTGCCCATGGGCCATTAAGGTTAATCTTATGCTAATTAATGGGCCATTAAGGATTATCTTCTGTTAATGGGTCATTAAGGGCTATCTACTGCTAATGGGCCATCAAGGATTATCTCATGCTAATGGGTCATTAAGGATTACTTCATGCTAATGGGTCATTAAGGTTAATCTTATGCTAATGGGTCATCAAGGCTTATCTTCTTCTTATGAGTCTTTTAGGTTAATATTATGCTAATTAATGGGCCCTTAAGGCTTATCTTCTGTCAATGGGCCATTAAAATTAATCTTATGCTAATGGGTCATTAAGGATTATCTGCTGTTAATGGGCCGTTAAGGATTGTCTGCTGTTAACGGGTCATTAAGGTTAATCTTATGCTAATTAATGGGTCATTAAGGATTATCTTCTGCTAATGGGCTATTAAGGGCTATCTACTGCTATTAGGCCATTAAGGGTTATCTCATGCTAATGGGTCATTAAGGATTATTTCATGCTAATGGGTCATTAAGGTTAATCTTATGCTAATGAGCCATTAAGGATTATCTTCTGCTAATGGGTCATTAAGGTTAGTATTATGCTAATTAATGGGCCATTAAGGATTATCTGCTGCTAATTGGCCATTCAGGCTCACCAAGGACAGGACACATTCCACCATCCCAGTGGGAGATGCTCCACCCAGTGGGAGGAGCCAACCATTCCTACCTGGATAAAACTGAGACACAGGAACACCAGGGATCTGGTTCCACTGGATTCCTGGGAGGAAGACCTGACCCTTCTCACCATCCCTGGACCCTTCTCACCATCCCTGGACCCTTCTCACCATCCCTGGACCCTTCTCACCATCCCTGGACCCTTTTTCTCTCAGGATCATCTCTGCCCCAACAGAACCACATCTGCCGCTCCAGGAGGACTCACTGTGGGCTGCTCCCAACACCCTGACCAACAGGGTGTCAGGTTGGAGCTCTGACTCTGTCAGGGTTCTCCAAAATTGTTGTTTGTTTGCTTGCTTGGCTGGTTGGTTGGTTTTGTTTTTCTATTACATTTGTATTGTTAATATTCCTAGAAAAGAACTGTTATTCCTATTCCCAAATCTTTGCCTGAAAGCCCTGAATTGCAAAATTGTAATTTGGAGGGCGTGAGGGGTTTTCATTCTCCATTCCAAGGGAAACTCCAGCTTTCCCTGGCAGACACCTGTCCGTCCAAACCAAGACAGGACATCTGGCATTCCTGAAACTAAAAGGACAATCGAGCCTTTGAGGGGTTGAATCTTCGGGAGACGGATTTACAACATCCAGCCAGACTGCGGGGAGTCCCACAGGTAAATTGTGTATTTGGGGGGAGGGTCTTGGAACCAAAATGAAGATTTGAATCATGCATTAGCTTATTTTAAATGTGTAACGCAGGGGTCCTTAAAACAACGGATCTGAAGGGGGACAGCGTGCTGATCTCGCTGCTGGTGGTATCAGCACCTCGGCCGAAAAGCTTTGTTTTTCTGCCTCCCAGTCGTCTGTTTTATTTTTATTTTTATTAAACTTATAAATTTTACACAAAAGCCAATCGTGCTTTTCACACAGAGAATGCCACTGTGTCTTCGACGGTGCTTTCTCTGCATTTGGAAAAAATGCCGTACTCTCTTCCCCAGAGATAAAGAGCTTGAAATTGTCCTCTGGGGATTTGTGCCTCTTTTTGCTCTGAGAAAGTCACCCAGAGCTCCAGGACTAGATCATCTCCTCGGCCTAACAGAGAATTATCATTTTGGCCAAAATTTCGTCTGCTTAACGGGGGGAAAACGAACTGGCGAGAGCTTGTGGGCCGTTTTTTACCGAAACCCCCCTTTTTTTTATTTCTTTAAACAGACGAGGGCGCGGTTTTGTTCCCGCGGCTGCAGTCACGTCGGCGTCCACCAGGTGACGCTGTTCGAGATGACCACGACACCCGAGGTCAGAAGGCTGAAATGACTCCAATTAATTACTTGCCTTAATTAATTTCTTCCCTTTTATGTTGTTTTACAAAGAGCAACCCAATGGGTGGGAGAAGGGGAAAACTCCAACTGGGGAGGGACCAAGGGGTGTGTGTGACCAAAAAGGGGTAAAAATGGGAAAAATGGGAAATTGTGGGGGAAATTTGGACTGGGGAGGGACCAAGGGGTGAGTGTGTGACCAAAAATGTGATAAAAATGGGAAAAATGGGAAATTGTGGGGCAAATTTGGACTGGGGAGGGACCAAGGGGTGAGTGTGTGACCAAAAGTGATAAAAATGGGAAAAATGGGGAAAACTCCAACTGGGGAGGGACCAAGGGGAGTGTGTGACCAAAAATGTGATAAAAATGGGAAATTGTGGGGAAAAACACAGAGTGGGGAGGGACCAAGGGGTTTGTATGACCAAAATTGTGATAAAAATGGGAAATTGTAGAGGAAAATTTGGACTGGGGAGGGACCAAGGGGAATGTGTGGCCAAAAAGGGATAAAAATGGGAAATTGTGGGAAAAACTCCCAAAGCTGCGCGGAGCACGAGTTGAGATTTGTGCTCTTTGGCTTTCCCAGCATTGACTTCTCCCTTTAATTAACGTCTATCTAATTGGCAATCAATTATCGGGTCCTTTATACTCATCGCTCCCCAGTCCGTGTTTTGCCCACAATTTCCCATTTTCACAACATTTCGGTCACACACTCCCTTTGGGCCCTCCTGTTATAAATGAAATTAACAATTTAGGTCATTTGTGTTAAGCGCTATAATTAATAATTACATTAATTAATGTAGAATTAATAATTATAAACATTATAAGGGGCTGTTAGGCAAACCGCAGAAATTGTAAATACGTGGAGGATATTAAGAAATTGTAAATACGTAGAAGATATTAAGAAATTGTAAATATGTAGAAGATATTAAGAAAATGTAAAGATGTAGAGGATAATAATGAAATTGTAAATATATAGAAGATATTAAGAAATTGTAAATATATATAGAAGATATTAAGAAATTGTAAATATATAGAAGATATTAAGCAATAACTGGAAGTTGCAGAAACTGCAGGAGCAGAGAAGTCAGAGAGAGCCCGGCCTTGGTGCGGGATGATGAAATTTAAATTTGAAGAGGTGAAAAAAGGTTAAAAAACGGGAGATTTGGTGAATGTGGGAGTCCAGGGCATTCCTTTGGACTCCCTGGCCGAACAAAAATCTGTACAGGGGGGGGTTCGAGGTTTGTACAGGGGGGTTGGAGACCCTGGCACCAACCTCAGGCAGGCAAGGGCCTCGACCACAGTCCATGGGAAAGATTGCCAACGATGAGAGAGGAATTTCAAACCTCCAAGGGTGGTGAAAGATAATATTATTTTCACATATGGGGTTTTAGAACTGGGGTGACCAGAGACAAAATGGCGGATCTGAAATCTTCTCCTTCTTCTTCGCCTCCATCTTCTTCAGTAGTGATGACACCAAGTAGGTATAGGGAGATTGGTTTAGGGTCGATAACGCCTGTTTAGTGTAGAATGTAGAAATTGGTTTATAATTGTAAATAATGTGCACGTAATTATCTGTATAAAAGATGAAGAGGCTGGGTCAGGGGAGGAGATAGCACTTGTCGCCCGTGCTGGTCGGACCTCCGTCTGGCTCTGACCACAAAACTGAGATAAAGGAAAATAAAACAAAAGGAACAGCCTTGAAAAGAACGTCTCAAGATCTCGTTTGTTGAAGCGATCGGCTTGGGGCTTTTCTGAGGGAAAAGGGGCACAAACCAGCCCCGGTCTCGGGCCAGCAGAGACCCCGAGAGGTGAAACCACAGTGGAATTCCCCAGGGAGGCGCTGCGAGGAAGAGGAGAAACTTCATCCCCCGACCGCCCTGAGAGGGCAGCAGAGCCCAGACTGCCGGGGTTGGAAGACCCAACCCTTGTCCGGGGTTTTTGCTGTTCTCCTCTGTCTCTTTAAGGAGTTTTTTAAAGCTTCATTTTCAGCCTCCTGTGTTTGCCTTTTGCAATAAATCAAACACAATTTAACATCAACTTCCTTGTTATTGTGAAATTTAACCGCGTTACATTCTTCTCATCAGGAGGAGGCTGTTAATGGAATGTTGGGTTGCCCAGGGTGGAGGAAGATTTTCTTCCTCCAATCCATGGTCACTGCTGGAATTCGATAAATAATAGATAATTCTGTTACCTAAATCAATAATCTATTATCTAAATAAATAAATATTCTATTGTTATTATCTAAATAAATAAATAATTAAATATTCTATTATTATCTAAATACATAAATAATCTACTATTTAAATAAATAAACATTTTATTATTATTATCCAAATAAATATATATTCTATTATCTAAATAAATAAATATTCTATTATTATTATTATCTAAATAAAGAAATATTCTATTATCTAAATAAATAAATATTTTTTTATTGTTATCTAAATAAAGAAATATTCTATTATCTAAATAAATAAATATTCTATTATCTAAATAAATATTTTATTGTTATCTAAATAAATAAATATTCTATTATTATCTAAATAAATAAATATTCTATTATTATCTAAATAAATAAATATTCTATTATCTAAATAAATATTTTATTATTGTTATCTAAATAAATCAATAATCTATTATCTAAATAAATAAATATTCTATTATTATCTAAATAAATAAATATTCTATTATTGTTATCTAAAAAATAAATATTCCATTATCTAAATAAATAAATATTTTTTATTGTTATCTAAATAATTAAATAAACATTCTATTATTATGATCCAAATAAATAAATAAATATTCTATTATCTAAATAAATAAATACACTATTATTATTATCTAAATAAATAAATAACCCATTACAAATATTCTATGATTATTATCCAAATAAATATTCTATTGTCTAAATAAATAATTCTGTAAATAAACTTTCCCCTTTTTAAAATAAATTTTCCCTTTTCAAATAAACTTCCCTTTAAAATAAACTTTCCCTTTAAAAAAAAATTGTCCCTTTTTAAATAAAGGGAAAGTTTATTTAGAAAGGGGAAAGTTTATTTACAGAATTATTTATTTCGACAATAGAATATTTATTTATTTCGATAATAGACTAGAATATTTATTTATTTAGATAATAATACTAGAATATTTATTTATTTGGATAACAGAATATAATATTTGTTTATTTGGATAATAAAATAGAATATTTATTTTTTTAGATAATAATAATGGAATATTTATTTATTTAGATAATAGATGATTTATTTACTTAGGTAATAATAATAAAATATTTATTTATTTAGATAATAATAATAGAATATTTATTTATTTATTTGGATAACAAAATAGAATATTTATTTATTTATTTAGATAGTAGATTATTTATTTATCTAGATAATAATAGAATATTTATTTATTTAGAAAGTAGATTATTTATTTAGATAATAATAAAATATTTATTTATTTAGATAATAATAATAATAGAATATTTATTCATTTATTTGGACAACGAAAATAGAATATTTATTTATTTAGATAATAATAATAGAATATTTATTTATTTAGATAGTAGATTATTTATTTATTTAGATTATAATAATAAAATATTTATTTATTTAGATAATAATAATAGAACATTTATTTATTTGGATAACAAAATAGAGTATTTATTTACTTAGATCATAATAATAGAATATCTATTTATTTGGATAATAGATTATTGATTGAGATAACAGAATTATCTATTATTTATCAAATTCCAGCAGTGACCGTGGATTGGAGGAAGGAAATCTTCCTCTCCAACCACCCCGGGCAAGCCAACAGTCCATCCACAACTCTCATCCCAGGATGAGCGGTGGAGCCGTGCCTCAGTTTCCCCCGGAATGCGGCAGCTCCCGGCAGCAGCAGCGGGAATTCCGGAGATCCCCGGATTGGGGGTTGGGGGGGGGGTGGTTGTGCCTCAGTTTCCCCAGGAAAGCTCCGGGCAGGAGCGGGAATTTGGGGGATCCCAGGATGAGGGGGAGTTGTGCCTCAGTTTCCCCCGGAATGCTGTTTTATGTTATGTTATTTTATTTTATATTTTCCTTCCTTTCATTTATTTTATGTTATTTTATTTTATTTTATTTTATTTTATTTTATTTTATTTTATTTTATTTTATTTTATTTTATTCCATTCCATTCCATTCCATTCCATTCCATTCCATTCCATTCCGTTCCCCGGGGGGCTCACACCGGCGCTGTGCCGGACGCACAAACGAATTTCCTCGCTTGGGGCATCGAATTCCATCAGAGACCACGGGGCGCAAAAAAAGCTTTTGTATTTTCGTTTTTATTTATTTATTTATTTATTTTAATTTTAATTTTTTATTTTTTATTTTTGTTTTTATTGTTATTTTTAATTTTATTTTTAATTTTTATTTTTATTTCTATTTCTATTTTTATTTTTATTTTTATTTTTTATTTTTATTTTTATTTTTATTTTTATTTTCATTTTTATTTTTATTTTTATTTTCATTCTCATTTTTCTTTTTCTTTTTCTTCTTTTATTTTTAATTTTATTTTTATTTTCATTTTTATTTTTATTTTCATTTTTATTTTCAATTTATTTTTTTATTTTTATTTTTATTTTTATTTTCATTTTTCTTTTTCTTTTTCTTTTCCTTTTTCTTTTTATTATTTTTATTATTTTTATTATTTTTATTTTTATTTTTATTTTCATTTTCATTTTTATTTTTATTTTTATCTTTATTTTTATTTTCATTTTTATTTTTATTTTTATTTTTATTTACATTTCTATTTTTATTTCTATTTCTATTCTTATTTTTATTTCTATTTTTATTTTTATTTTCATTTTTATTTTTATTTTTATTTTTATTTTTATTTTTATTTTTATTTTTATTTTCATTTTCATTTTCATTTTCATTTTCATTTTTATTTTTATTTTTATTTTTATTTTTATTTTATTTTTATTTTTCCCCAGCTGGGCCAGGAGAGCGGGAAAGCTCCGGGAGCTCCCCCGCATTGCCGGGATATCGCGATAGAGACACCGCGAGGGGATATCGCGATAGAGACCCCGCGAGGGCAGCGCGGCTCCCAGGGAGGGATTCCCGATAACGGAGGCGGCAGCGGGGGAAGGAACCGGGAGAAAAATATAAAATAAAATAAAATAAAATAAAATAAAATAAAATAAAATAAAATAAAATGTAAAATAAAATGTAAAATAAAATGTAAAATAAAGTAAAATGAAATAAATAAAATAAAATTAAACTAATTTTGCAGAAAAATGCAGAAATGCAAAAAAATAAAATAGAATAAAAATATAAAATAGAATAAAATAAAAATATAAAGTAAAATAAGGTAAAGTAAAATAAAATAAAATAAAATAAAATAACATAAAATAAAATAAAAAAATAAAATAAAAAATATTATAAAGTAAAATAAAATAAAAATGAAATAAAACAAAGTAAAAAGAAATAAAAATGAAATTAAATGAAATACAAAATAAAATAAAATAAAGTAAAATGAATTAAATTAAATTAAATTAAATTAAATTAAATTAAATTAAATTAAATTAAATTAATTTTGCAGAAAAATGCAGAAAAATAAAATAAAATAAAATAAAAATATGAAATAAAATAAATTAAAATATAAAATAAAGTAAAATAAAGTAAAATAAAGTAAAATGAAATTAAACATAAAATTAAACATAAAATAAAACATAAAATAAAACAATGTAAAATAAAATAAAATAAAATAAAATAAAATAAAATAAAATAAAATAAAATAAAATAAAATAAAATAGAAATACAATGGTGGCTCGGATAGAAATTAAAATTGTAATTTCCAATTCTACCGGAAATCAGAAAAAAAAACCCAAACACAAAAAAAAAAAAATCAGGAAAACCCCACGAAACTGAGGAATAAACAAAAAGCGCGGTAGAAATGAAGAAATTAAAAACCCCACGAAGATTTTTGGGTTTTGTTTTATTTTTAACCCGACCCCGCGGGGCTGCCCGGCCCGGGCGGGGCCGGAATTTCGGGATCGGGACAAACTCGGACCCGGTGAAGTTCCCTCAGCTGGGGCCCCCAATTATCTCCGGGTTTTAATTAAACTTTGCTCTAAAAAAAAAAAAAAAAAATAAAAAAAATTATATATATATAGAAATATAAATAAATGAAAATGAAAATAAAGATAATAAAAATAAAAATAAAAATAAAAATAAAAATAGAAATAAAAATAGAAATAAAAATAGAAATAAAAATAAGAATAAAAATAAAAATAGAAATAAAAATAAGAATAGAAATAGAAATAGAAATAGAAATAGAAATAGAAATAAAAATAGAAATGTAAATAAAAATAAAAATAAAAATAAAAATAAAAATAAAAATAAAAATAAAAATAAAGATAAAAATAAAAATAAAAATGAAAATAAAAATAAAAATGAAAATAAAAATAAAAATAAAGATAAAAATAAAAATAAAAATAAAAATAAAAATAAAAATAAAAATAAGAATAAAAATAAAAATAGAAATAAAAATAAGAATAGAAATAGAAATAGAAATAGAAATAGAAATAGAAATAAAAATAGAAATGTAAATAAAAATAAAAATAAAAATAAAAATGAAAATAAAAATAAAGATAAAAATAAAAATGAAAATGAAAATGAAAATAAAAATGAAAATAAAAATAAAGACAAAAATAAAAATAAAAATGAAAATGAAAATAAAGATAAAAATAAAAATAAAAATAAAAATAAAAATAAAAATAAAAATAAGAAAAATAAGAAAAATTTCCGGGGATGGGACCCTCGTTCTGCGCAGGGCGGGGATTGGGGGACGCGGGATGGGGGCGGGGCCGTGCCTCAGTTTCCCTGGGAAAGCTCCCGGCAGGGGCGGGAATTTGGGGCGGCGATTTGGGGAGGTCCCGGGATAGGGATAGGGGGGCTGTGCCTCAGTTTCCCCCCAGGAATTCTGCAGCTCCGGGAATTTGGGGGGAATCCTGGGATAGGGATGGGGCGCTGTGCCTCAGTTTCCCCTGGAAAGCCGCAGCTGCAGGCAGGGGCCGGAATTTGGGGCCGGAATTTTGGGGGGCACGGGATGGGATGGGGGCGGGGCCGTGCCTCAGTTTCCCCAAGATAACTCCAGACAGGAGCGGAAATTTGGGGCGGGAATTTTGGGGGGTCCCGGCATAGGGATGGGATGGGGGGCAGGAGGGGCCGCTGTGCCTCAGTTTCCCGAATAAAGCTCCCGGCAGGAGCGGGAATTTGGAGCGTCCCAGGATGAGGGAGGGGGAAAGTTGTGCCTCAGTTTCCCCCCTGGCACGCGGCAGCTCCCGGCAGGAGCGGGAATTCGGGAGACCCCAGGATGGGGAGAGGGTTCCGTGCCTCAGTTTCCCCAATAAATCTCCCGGCAGCAGCAGCGGGAATTCGAGGCGGGACTTTGGGGTGGGAATTTGGGAAATCCCAGGATGAGGGAGTGGTTGTGCCTCAGTTTCCCTTGGAATGAGGGAGCTCCAGGCAGGAGCGGGAATTTGGGAGGTCCCGGGATAGGGATGGGGCGCTGTGCCTCAGTTTCCCTGGGAAAGCTCCAGGCAGGAGCGGGAATTTGGGACGGGGATTTGGGGGATCCCGGGACGAGGGGAGGAGGGCTGTGCCTCAGTTTCCCCAGGAATCCTGCAGCTCCATGAATGGGGCGGGAATTTGGGAAATGCCAGGATGAGGATGAGGGGGCCGTGCCTCAGTTTCCCTTGGAACTCCGCAGCTCCGGGCAGCGGCGGCGGGAATTTGGGGAGGGTCCCAGGATGGAGGGGGGGGTTCTGTGCCTCAGTTTCCCCCGGAATCCCGCAGCTCCCCGCACCGGCAATCCGCTGCGCCGCCAATCCCGGGGATCCCCGGGGCCGCCGCGCTCCCCCGCCCCCCCCCCCAACCCCAAATCCCGCCCG
>JADMLD010000752.1:0-24581 GCA_017589585.1 Phylloscopus whistleri
CCCAAACCCCCACAGCTCCGAGCCTCGGGCCGCCCCCAGTTTGGGCTTTCCCCGTTTTTAATCAGCGAAAACCCCGCCCGGACCCCCGCCCAGCCCCGAGGAGGATTTTTTGGGGGAAATTTCATTTATTTCTCCATTTCCAGCCCCGAAACTCGGCGGTTCCTCCCGGGTTTGCCGCTCGAGCTCTCATTCCGCGCCCGCGGTCACAGGCAGCGGCCGCGGGGTCGGGTTATTCCCCAAATCCCCTTTTTTTTTACGGCTCCGTTGCACCGATTGCCGCGTTATTTACACGTTAATGCGCCGAGTCCCCGCGGAGCCGCTGCGGATAATAAATAACGGGACAAATCATTAAGCAGGGGCGATAAAATCAAAGCCATTTAAAAATACATCAACCTGCGCCGCTTTCCTGTAAAAAAAAAAAAAAAGAAAAGAGAAAAAAAAAAGAAAAAAAAAAAGAAAAAAAAAAGAAAAAAGAAAAAAAAAAAAAAAAAAAGAAAAAAAAAAAAAAAAAAAAAGAAAAAAAAAAAAAAGCTCCGGGGGCCCATCAGGAGGAGAGAGGAACGCATGGAAAAGGGGAAAAAAAATTAAAAATACGGGGGGAAACACCTGGTTTGGCTGGTTTGCCTGGAAAATGAGGGGTGGGAATGGTGGGTGGGATTCGGGAGCTCAATCCCAAACCCCCAGCACCGTCAGGGGTGGAGGGGATGGGATTTTTGGGGGATTTCGGATTTTTTGTGGGGATTTCGGATTTTTTGTGGGGATTTCGGATTTTTTGGGGGGGGGGATTTCACCCCAAATCCTTCCAGGGGTGGAGGGGATGGGATTTTTGGGGGGAATTTTGGATTTTTGGGGAGGGAATTTCACCCCAAATCCTTCCGGGGGTGAGGGGGTGACCCTCAGCGAGCTCCTGCCCCAGTCCCACCTCTCATCCAGCGGGGGCTGGGATGGGATTTTTGGGGGGAATTTCGGATTTTTTTGGGGGGGAATCGCACCCCAAATCCTTCCAGGGGTGGAGGGGATGGGATTTTTTGGAGAATTTCGGATTTTTGGGGGGGATTTCACCCCAAATCCTTCCAGGAGGCAGGAGCCCCAGTCCCGCCTCTCATCCAGCGGCCAGCCGAGGAGGGTGGGATGGGATATTTTGAGGAGAATTTCGGATTTTTTGGGGGGAAATTTCGGATTTTTTGGGGGGGAGTTTCACCCCAAATCCTTCCAGGGGTGGAGGGGATGGGATTTTTTGGAGAATTTCAGATTTTTGGGGGGGAATTTCGGATTTTTTGAGGGGGAATTTCGGATTTTTTTGAGGAGAATTTCGGATTTTTTGGGGGGGAATTTCGGATTTTTTGAGGGGGAATTTCGGATTTTTTTGAGGGGAATTTCGGATTTTTTTGGGGGGAATTCCGGATTTTTTTGGGGGGAATTTCGGATTTTTTGGGAGGAATTTCGGATTTTTGGGGGGGAATTTCAGATTTTTTTGGGGGTGAATATCGGATTTTTTGGGAGGAATTTCACCCCAAATCCTCCCCCAGCCCCCCCGAGCCCCCCAAACCCCAAACCCCCGTGGCCGGGCAGCCGCCGCCCCCATCCCGAGCAGAAAATCCCCAAATTCTGCCCGGGAGCCTCGGGCGCTCCCCGGTGACGCAATCTCGGTTTATTTGTGCGGCAGCGGAGCGCTTGTTGCAGTCATCGCCGTAATTAGCGGCCGCCAATTAGCGTAATAACACCATGCCGGGGCCGGGGGGCTTTGGGGGAAGAACTGGTTTATTTGGGGTTTGGGAGAGACAAAGGGAAAATGGCTCAGGCAGGCGCGGCGCTGGGGCTGGGGGAGGGCAGTCACGGCTCCAAAAAAATATAAAAATTAAAAAAAAAATACCTAATAATACTAATAATATTACTAATAATAATAACCAAAAAAAAAACCCCACCAAAAAACAAAAACAAAACAAACCCCAAAAACACCAAAAAACCCCCCTAAAAAACCCAAAAAAACCAAAACAAAACCAAACCAAAAAAAAACCACCAAAACCAAAAAAACCCCAAACAAACAAAAAAACCCCAACCAAACCAACCAACCAACCAAATAAACAAAAAATACCCAAAAACCCCAAACAAACAACAAAAAAAACCGGTTTAAAGCCGGGATCTGGCCCAGGCCAGGCTTTGGTGCCGCTGTCACTTCTTGTCCCCCAGGCCCCGCCAGAGGTGGGAAACTCCGGGGATGGAAAACTCCAGGAACGGCCCCAAAACCTCCAGGAACGGCCCCAAAAACTCCAGGAACGGCCCCAAAAACTCCAGGAACGGCCCCAAAAACTCCGGGATCGGCCCCAAAACCTCCAGGAACGGCCTCAAAAACTCCAGGAACGGCCCCAAAAACCCCAGGAACGGCCTCAAAAACTCCAGGAACGGCTCCAAAAACTCCAGGAACGGCCTCAAAAACTCCAGGAACGGCCTCAAAACCTCCAGGAACGGCCCCAAAAACTCCGGGAATGGCCCCAAAAACTCCAGGAACGGCCCCAAAAACCCCGGGAACGGCCCCAAAAACTCCTCCCGAGCTGCGGCCCAAGGCCAGGCCACCCCCCGGCCCTGTGGGGTCTCCAGGACATCCCCTCACCTTCCCCTAAATCCCAAAAATTTCCAGGCCCAGTCCTGATCTGGAGTTTTCTGATTCCCGGCCTAAACCTTTGGATTTTGAGAAGAATCCTTGGAAAAAAACTGTGTTTAGGAGCTTTTTTCCCCCTCAGTTTTGTATTTTGAGGCTGAGGGGAAAGAGGCTCTGTGGGGTCTGCAGGACATCCCCTCACCTCCCCCTGAATCCCAAAACTCTCCAGGCCCAGCCCCGACCCGGAGCCTTTCCCGGCCTGGGCCTTGGGATTTTGGGCCCCCTGGATTATCGGGGATGGTGAAGGCAGAGCCGAACCAGCCCCAAATTCCTGTTTTTGGGGCAGCTCTGGGGTGGGAAGGCAGCCCTGGCTCAGCCCCAAATTCCCGTTTTTTGGGGCAGCTCTGGGGTGGGAAGGCAGCCCTGGCTCAGCCCCAAATTCCCGTTTTTTGGGGCAGTTTTGGGGTGGGAAGGCGGCCCTGGCTCAGCCCCAAATCCCCATTTTTTTGGGGCAGTTTTGGGGTGGGAAGGCAGCCCTGGCTCAGCCCCCGGGGTTCCGGGTGCCCTCGGGGTCCCTGCGGGGCCGGGGTCCCCCCCAGGCCCTCCCCGCTGCCTTTTCCCCGTTTTTTTTTGTTTTTTTTCCCGGTTTCCCTGTGGAGAAGCTGCTCCAGCGGCTCCGGGGGGAGCAGGAGGAGCTGCAGGGAGGGGCTGTGGGTGGGGGATTGCGGGGGCAGCTCCAGGGGTGTTCCCGAGGCCGTTTGCCCGTTTGTGCTCACCTGATGGGAGATTTTTTTGTCCTTTTTTTTGTCCTTTTTTTCTTCCCTTCCCTTCCCTTCCCTTCCCTTCCCTTCCCTTCCCTTCCCTTCCCTTCCCTTCCCTTCCCTTCCCTTCCCTTCCCTTCCCTTCCCTTCCCTTCCCTTCCCTTCCCTTCCCTTCCCTTCCCTTCCGTGATTTTCCCCCCAAACCATCCCCGGTTTCAGTGATTTTCTCCCCAAACCGACCCCGGTTTCAGTGATTTTCTCCCCAAACCGACCCCGGTTTCAGTGATTTTCCCCCCAAACCATCCCCGGTTTCAGTGACTTTCCCCCCAAACCATCCCCAGTGATTTTCTCCCCAAACCGACCCTGGTTTCAGTGATTTTCTCCCCAAACCGACCCTGGTTTCAGTGATTTTCTCCCCAAACCGACCCCGGTTTCGGTGATTTTCTCCCCAAACCGACCCCGGTTTCAGTGATTTTCTCCCCAAACCGACCCCGGTTTCAGTGATTTTCTCCCCAGTCCATCCCCGGTTTCAGTGATTTTCCCCCCAAACCGACCCCGGTTTCAGTGATTTTCTCCCCAAACCATCCCCGGTTTCAGTGATTTTCTCCCCAATCCATCCCCGGTTTCGGTGATTTTCTCCCCCATCCATCCCCGCGCTGCAGCCCCGCCGGGCAGGGAGGGGTTAAAATCCCCATTTTTGCGCGGACGGAATTCCTGCTGCCAGCCCCGCCAGGAGTCGCATTCCAGGCAGGAAAAGGCTCCCAAAATATCCCCGAGCCGGGGAGTTCCGGCCGCGGGGCTTCCTCCGCCCCGGGCTGCGCCTCCCCGAGCCAGCGGGGAACCGAATCCGGGAGATTTGACCCCAAATTTCTGCCGCTCCAGCCGGGCCTGGCCCCGCTCCAGCCCCCAGCCATGCCAGCTGTGCAAACCAGGCCCGGTTGCTATTTATTTTATTTTATTTTGTTTATTTTATTTTATATTTTTTACTCTATATTTTTATTTTATTTTACTTATTTATTTTATTTTATATTTTTCACTTTATATTTTTATTGTATTTTATTTATTTTATACTTTTCACTTTATATTTTTATTTTATTTTATATTTTTACTTTATTTTTTTATTGTATTTTATTTATTTTATTTTATATTTTTCACTTTATATTTTATTGTATTTATTTTATTTTATATTTTTCACTTTATTTTTATTCTATTTATTTATTTATTTTATATTTTTCACTTTATGTTTTTATTTTTATTTATATTTTTACTTTATATTTTATTTTATTTTTAGGGATTCTGGAAGAGCGGCGGGAGAGTTACGGAATTTTAACATTTTTATAATTTTATTTTTTTTGAGGCGCGTCTCCGCCGCCGTTCGTTTTAACACGAGGGGGAAAGGCGGCGGTGGAGGGGGAAACAAAGGGGTGGGAAATGGGCGGTTTTACACCGGATTGTTTTTATTTTTTAGTGGTGTCGCCCAAAATCTTCCGAGCTGGAGGCCTGGATGGAGGAACGGCGCCCGGAGCTGCAAATCCGGGAAAAAGGGGGAAAAAAAAAGGGAAAAAGGAGAGAAAGGGGGAAAAGGAGAAAAGGGAGAAAATGGAGGGAAAGGGAGAAAATGGAGGAAAAAGGGGAAAAGGAGAAAAAGGGGGAAAAGGGGGAAAAGGAGGAAGAGGAGGAAAAAGGGGAAAAGGAGAAAAAAAGGAGGAAAAGGAGAAAAAAGAGAAAAAGGAAGAAAAGGAAAAAAAGGAGAAAAGGTGGGCAAAGGGAGAAAATGGGGAAAAGGAGGAAAGGAGAAAGAGGAGGAAAAGGAGAAAAAAAAAGGAAGAAAAGGAAAAAAGAAAAGAAAAAAAGGGGGAAAGGGGGGAAAGGGGGGAAAAGGGAGGAAAAGGAGGAAAAAGAGAAAAAGGAAGAAAAAAAAAGAAGAAAAAGGGGGAAAAGGAGAAAAAAGAGAGAAAGGAAGAAAAGGGAAAAAAAAGGAGAAAAAGGGCAAAAGGCCGGCGGCCGCCGCTCCTCCCCGGGCGCGTTTCCCTGCCCTTGGCCCGATTCCCCGGGGATTAACCCCAAACACGTCAGCCCGTGACGGGGCTGACAGCGGCGCCAATTAGCGCTCACGCGCTGCCAATTAAGCGCGGCGGCGCTTGCGAAACGGCCCCAAATGAGAGCCCAGATATCAAATTATCCGCGCTAATTGCGCGGCGCGAGGGCGTTCGGCCGCGGCTGGCGGGGGGGAGGGACCGGGCCCGGCCCCGCACAAATTCTGGAACTTTCCCTTTTTCTTTATTTTGGGGCCTGGCCCCGCACAAATTCTGGGATTTTCCCTTTTTTTGTTATTTTAGGGCCTGGCCCTGCACAAATTCTGTGATTTTTCCTTTTTTTTGCTGTTTTAGGGCCTGGTCCTGCACAAATTCTGGGATTTTTCCCTTTTTTTTGCTGTTTTAGGGCCCGGCTCGTGGGGTTTTGTTACCTCGGGCTGCCCCTCCACCCTTATCAGTGATTCCTATCGGAAACGCTTATCAGTGACCGTTCACACTGATCCTTATCAGTGATCCTTATCAGTGACCGTTCACACTGATCCTTATCAGTGATCCTTATCAGTGATCCTTATCAGTGACCGTTCACACTGATCCTTATCAGTGATCCTTGTCAGTGATCGTTCACACTGATCCTTATCAGTGATCCTTGTCAGTGATCCTTATCAGTGATCCTTATCAGTGATCCTTATCAGTGATCCTTGTCAGTGATCCTTGTCAGTGATCCTTGTCAGTGATCGTTCACACTGATCCTTATCAGTGATCCTTATCAGTGATCCTTGTCAGTGATCCTTATCAGTGATCCTTATCAGTGACCGTTCACACTGATCCTTATCAGTGATCCTTATCAGTGATCCTTATCAGTGACCGTTCACATTGATCCTTATCAGTGATCCTTATCAGTGATCCTTGTCACTGATCCTTATCAGTGATCCTTATCAGTGACCGTTCACACTGATCCTTGTCACTGATCCTTGTCACTGATCCTTATCAGTGATCCTTGTCAGTGATCGTTCACACTGATCCTTATCAGTGATCCTTGTCAGTGTTCATTACAGCCGATCCTTATCTCTGACCCTTATCTCTGATAGTTATCCTTACGGGATACCGATATTGATGATGGGATCCCATCCAGCACGGATCCCACTGAGCTCAGCTCCCCTTCCCCTTCCCCACCCCCTGAGTCCCCGGGATCCCCCCCCGGAGTCCTCGGGACATTCCCGGGGCTCTCCCCGCTCCCTCCTCCCCCGTTCCCTGCCCCCTTTCCCTCCCTCAAACCCCAAATCCCCCCCGGATCCCCCCCAAATCCCCCCAAATCCCCCCCGGATCCCCCCTGGATCCCTCAAATTCCCCCAAATCCCCCCAAATCTCCCCCGGATCCCCCCCGGATCCCCCCCGGATCCCCCGGCCGCGCTCCGTTCCCGGCTCCGGGAATTCCGCATTTTTAAGGGAGAACCCCCCGAATTCTCCCACTCGGGGGCGGCGGTTCCGACCCAAACCCGAGGAATTTTCGTTCCCTCCTCGCTGCCCGTTCCCCGCAGCTCTGCCCGGGGCCGCCCCCCCGCTCCCCGCGGCTCCGGGGCCGCCACAGTTTTGGGGATTTTGGGTTTTTTGGGTTTTTTTTTCCCTTTCCCGGCCGGGAGCTGCGCTCCAGCCGTGCCCATCTCCCCATCTAGCGCCCGCTCCGCGCGTAGCACCGCGCCGGCTCCCGGAACAGCCCCGGGCCGGGGCCGCGGGAATTCCCGGTTCTGCCCCAAAATCCTCGGCGGGGCCCGGGAGGGGCGGCGGCCCCGGCCGGGATCGGGACAGCCCCGAGCGGGGCGGGATCCCTCGGGGGATTGGGGACAGAACCGAGGGTTCCCGGGGATTTGGGATGTTCCGGGGTCAGAACCGAGGGTTCCCCGGGGTTTGGGATGTTCCGGGGTCAGAACCGAGGATTTTCCGGGAATTTGGGATGTTCCGGGGACAGAACCGAGGATTTTCCGGGAGTTTGGGATGTTCCGGGCTCAGAACCGAGGGTTCCCCGGGGTTTGGGGATGTTCCGGGCTCAGAACCGAGGGTTCCCCGGGGATCTGGGGATGCTCCGGGGCTGTGGGATCAGAACCGGGGATCCTTCGGGGGTTTGGGGGTGCTCCGGGGCTGTGGGATCCAAGCCCATCCCGGGACGTTCCCCCCGGGATTCGGGAACCGCCCGGAGCCCTCCGGGGATGACGTTCCGCCCCCAATCACCGAGTTCCCCGTCAATCGCTCGTTTGGCCCCAAGGGGAGCCCGACAATGACGTTTCCCGTGGCGTTATCCCCCAAATTCCCCCGTTTTCCCGCGGGAGCCGCGATCCCCACCCGCGGGAACGGGAGCCGGGAAACCCCGGGGTGGTTAGAGACAGGAAGGGGCAGAAATCCCGTGAAATCTCGCGAAATCCCGTGAAATCCCGTGAAATCCCGTGAAATCCCACAATATCCCGTGAGATCCCGCAAAATCCCGCGAGATCACATAAAATCCCATAAATCCCGTAAAATCCCCTAAAATCCCCTAAAATCCCACAATATCCCGCGAGATCCCGCAAAATCCCGCGAGATCCCATAAAATCCCGTAAATCCTGCAAAATCCCCTAAAATCCCGTGAAATCCCACAATATCCCGCGAGATCCCGCAAAATCCCGCGAGATCCCATAAAATCCCATAAATCCCGTAAAATCCCCTAAAATCCCGTGAAATCCCACAATATCCCGCGATATCCCACAAAATCCCGCAAAATCCCGCGAGATCCCATAAAATCCTATAAATCCCGCAAAATCCCTTAATATCCCGTGAAATCCCACAATGTCCCGCGAGATCCCGTGAATCCCGTAAAATCCCGCGAGATCCCATCAAATTCCATAAAGTCCCATTAAAAATCCCTTAAAATCCCATTAAACCCCATAAAAAGTCCATTAAAATGCTGTAAAATCCCGTTAAAAATCCATTAAAATCCTGTAAGATCCCGTAAAAACAGCATTAAAAACTCCATCAAATCCGTTAAAATTCCTGCAAAAATTGCATCAAATCCCATCAAATCCCATCAAATCCCATAAAAATCTGTTCAAATCCTGTAAGATCCCGTAAAAACAGCACAAAGTCCTGTAAAAACAGCACAAAACACCCCAGCAAATCCGTTAAAGTCCCGTTAAAAATCCCACGGCCATGGCGTCAAATCCCATAAAAATCCTGTAAAATCTCATCAAATCCCATAAAATCTGTAAAAATCCCATAAAATCCCATAAAAATTGGGTTCCCTCCCCCCAAAAAAGCCAGCTTCCCCCCTAAAAAAAGTGAAATTTTCCCCAAGAAAGCGAATTTCCCCCCAAAAAGGCGAATTTCCCCAAAGGACGCCCCAAGAGGGCCTCGTTTCTGTTTGATTTGATTGGGTTTTTTCTCTTATTTCTCTTGGATTTTATTGATTTCTGGCCCCATTTCTGTTTGATTTTATTGATTTTTTTTCCTCATTTCTGTTTGATTTGATGGATTTCTGGCCTCATTTCTGTTTCATTTCATTGATTTTGGCCCCCTTTCTGTTTGATTTTATTGATTTTGGCCCCATTTCTGTTTGATTTTATTGATTTTGGCCCCATTTCTGTTTGATTTTATTGATTTTGGCCCCCTTTCTGTTTGATTTTATTGATTTTGGCCCCATTTCTGTTTGATTTCACCGATTTCCCCCCAAGCCGCGCCTTTGCCGCCGGCCCCTCCCGGGAGGGAGAAATAAACGGGGACGGAACCGGGGGAAGGAAAATTCCCTGACCTTTGCAAAGGCACTAAAACCCCAATGGAAAATGGGAATTTTTTTTGAGGAGAAAGATCCCAACTTTGCACGGGGTGCGGGGAGGGGAAACGAAAAACGGAGGGAAAAAATCCAACTTTTAATTTTTTAATTTTTAATTTTTAATTTTTATTTTTAAATTTAAATTTTTATTTTTTATTTCTTAATTTTTATTTCTTAATTTTTATTTTTATTTTAATTTTTAATTTTTAATTTTTATTTTTTAATTTTTAATTTTTAATTTTTATTTTTTAATTTTCCCCCCCTCCCCCATTTTTTTCCCACCGCAGCAGCGCCGCTTTCGGGGGCAATAAATGGGATTTTTGGGGGGGTCTGCACCTGCCAGCTCTGGAGGTTTTTTTGGCGGTTTTGAGGCGATAAAAGGAGATTTTTGGGGTGGGGGGAATCCAGCCCGGCTCGGGTTTATGGGGCCTCTCTGCGGTGCTCATTACCGGCGCTCGGCTTGTTTGAACGCCGAGCTTTGCCTTTATTGTTGCGTTTTATCACCTCTGCTTTTATTTTTTTTTATAATATATTATTTTTTTTTATTTCTTTTCCGAGGTGACGCAGCCAAAAAAAAAAAAAAAAAAAAAAAGGAGAAAAAAAAGGGGGGGAGGCAAAAAAAAAAAAAAAACGGGGAAAAAAGGAGAAAAAAAATAAAAAAAGAGGAAAAAAATAAAAAATCCCATCCCGCAGCCCCCTGTGCCTGGAGGGATCCGAGATAAAATACGGAACAATTTGTCACTTACAGCGGGAAATAAAAATGATGGATGGGAGGGCCAGGGCCGAGCTCGGCGGAGGCGTCACCTCCCTCGCTCGGCAGCGGGGAAAGGCTGCGGAAAAATCCCAATTTCGGGGGAAAATTGGGGGGTTTGGAGGGGGGGAATCGGGGTTTTTGGGGGGATAATTGGGGTTTTTGGGGGGATAATTGGGGTTTGGGGGGATAATTGGGATTTTGGTGAGGGAAATTGGGATTTTTGGAGGGAATAATTGGGGTTTTGTGGGGGGAAATCGGGGTTTTTGGGGGGATAATTGGGGTTTGGGGGGATAATTGGGATTTTGGTGAGGGAAATTGGGATTTTTGGAGGGAATAATTGGGGTTTTGTGGGGGGAAATCGGGATTTTGGGGGGGATTTTGGGGATTCTGAGGGGGTCTGGGGGGGATTTTTCGGGTTTGAGGGGTGGAAAAGTGTTTGGGATGGGGTTTTTTTAGGAAGGAAGGAAGGAATGCGAAAAAAGGAGAAAAAAGGGGAAAAACGGCAAAAAAAAGGAGAAAAACAGGGGAAAAAAGGGGAAAAACAGGAGAAAAAAGGGGAAAAACAGGAGAAAAAAGGGGAAAAACAGGGAAAAAAGGGGGAAAGGGGGAAAAAGGAAAAAATAAAAGGGGAATAAAGGGGAAAAAAAGGGATTTCTCCGTCCTTGGGCACGTCCTTCCCCCCCGAGCTCCCCTCCAGGAGGGCCCGAAGCGCCGGCGCCGCTCCCGCTCTTCCTCCCCCTCCCCCTCCCCCTCCCCCTCCTCCCCCTCCCCCTCCCCCTCCCCTCCGCAGTTCCGATTTTCCGCTCGGCTTTGCGGCTCCGGCTGCTGCATACAAATGGCGCCGTTAGCCCGCACCCGCCAGCCCAGGCGCGATTTGGGGTTTTTTTTTCTTTTTCTTTTTTTTTCCTTTTTTTTTTTTAATATTTTTAATTTTTTCCCCCTCGCCGTTGCCATGGAAACCGCCCCGGGCGGCTCTCCCGCCTCCCAAAGGGGACGGGGGCGCTGGGGGACACCGGGGGACATCGCGGGGGTTGGGGACACCGGGAGGGTTTGGGGGACATTGAGGGGATTTGGGGATTTGGGGGTTTGGGGGCACTGGGGGGCTTTGAGGAGATTTGGGGACACCGGGAGGATTTGGGGACATTGAGGGGATTTGGGGGGGGTTTGGGGGGATTTTGGGGGTTTTGGGGATTTGGGGATTTGAGGGTTTTGGGGATTTGGGGTTTTGGGGGGTTTGGGGCCGCATCCCGGAGGAGCAATCCCCGCAGGGATCATTCCCGCCGGGAAATGGGAGCCGGCGCCTCCTCGTTTTCCCCGTTTTTACCCCAAAATGAGTTCCCGTTCTCCAGCTCCCGCATTGCCCCAAATCCCGGGGTTCGGCCCCAAAACCCGGTGGTGTCACCGGCTGGGATTTCTGGGAGCCTTTTCCAACCCCAAATTCCCCCTTTTCCAGCCCCAAATTCCCCCTTTTCCAGCCCCAAATTCCCCTTTTCCAGCCCCAAATTTCCCCTTTTCCAGCCCCAAATTCCCCCTTTTCCAGCCCCAAATTCCACTTTTCCAGCCCCAAATTCCCCCTTTTCCAGCCCCAAATTTCCCCTTTTCAGCCCCAAATTCCCCTTTTTCCCCCTGATTTTCACCTGGGAGAAGCGGGAGGGAGCTGGGTGGGCCTGCGGGGAAACTGAGGCACGGCGGGGCCGGGGTCACCCCGGGGCAGAGCCGGCTGCCGCGTTTGTCCCCTCCTTGTCCCCTCCGTGTCCCCTCCTCGTCCCCGCTCCCTCCCGCCGCTCCGACGGGAATGGAAATGAGCTTTAATGGGTTTCCCTCTCGGTTCGAGATTCATTTTCCAGCCGCTCCTTCTGTGGATCCGATCCCAAACCCCGGCTGCTTCCAGCGGCGGCTCCGGGCCGGCCGAGAGAGCCCCAAATCCTGCCCCCAAAACCCCAAAACCTCTCCCCCAAATCCTCTGCCCCAAAACCCCAAACTTCTGCCCCGAAATCCTGCCCCAAAAACCCCAAAACCTCTGCCCCAAAAACCCCCAAACCCCAAAACCTCTGCCCCAAAAACCCCGAAATCCTGCCCCAAAACCCCGAAATCCTGCCCCAAAACCCCCAAAACCTCTGCCCCAAAAACCCCAAAACTTCTGCCCAAAATCCTGCCCCAAAACCCCCAAACCTCTGCCCCAAAATCCTGGGCAGGAACCCCAAACCTCCGGGCTGGATTTGGGGTGCCCGGCAGGGCCCTGGGGGTGGCAGGAGAGACGGGACCCCCCCCCCGCACCCCAAATTTCAGCTTTCCCTCCCTGCCAGGAGCCTTTGCTGAGAGCCGGGCCGGGGATCTTCGGGGTGTTTGGGGTTTTTGGGGGTTTTTTTGGGGGGGTTTGCTGGGATTTGGGAGGTTTGGGGGATGCCAGGGGTGTCCCGTGGCCCTGCGCTCCTGGGCCGGCCCTGAGGGTGGAGCAATTGTCCCGACAATGTCCCCGTGAGGGGACAGAGCCAGGCCGGGGGTGGCACCTGCGCTCCCCTGGCTGTCCTCACTCCCTGGGTGTCCCTGTCCCTGTCCCTGTGTGTCCCCTGTCCCTGGCCCCACTCTTGTCCCTGTCGCTGTCCCTGTCCCCTGTCCCTGGGTGTCCCCAGTCCCTGTCCCTGTCCCCTTCCTGTCCCTGTCCCCACTCCTGTCCCCTGTCCCTGTCCCCTGTCCCTGTGTGTCCCCTATCCCTGTCCCCCTCCTGTCCCTGTCCCTGTCCCCTGTCCCTGTCCCTGGGTGTCCCCTGTCCCTGTCCCCTCCTGTCCCTGTCCCCACTCCTGTCCCCTGTCCCTCTCCCTGGGGCAGCACCCTGGGCCCAGCAATTGTCACCGAGCCCCGAGCCCGGCTGTGTCCCCACAGCCGCTGTCCCCAGCCGGGAGGGGCTGCAGAGTGACCCAAACCCCCCCAAAAATCTCATTTCCCGACCCAAAACCCCCGCGGGGAGCGGCGGGGGCGGCTCAGCCTCGCCCCTGACTCGGGAAAATCCTCCTGGGACCCGCCTGGGGTTTGTCCCCTCGCTGCCAGCCCGGGGTTTGTCCCCGACCCCCAGGACAGCCCGGGGTTTGTCCCGAGCCCCCGGGACCCGCCCGGGGTTTGTCCCCAGCCCCTGGACAGCCCGGGGTTTGTCCCCAGCCCCCGGGACCCGCCCGGGGTTTGTCCCCTCGCTGCCAGCCCGGGGTTTGTCCCCAGCCCCCGGGACAGCCCGGGGTTTGTCCCCGACCCCCAGGACAGCCCGGGGTTTGTCCCCAACCCCCGGGACCCGCCCGGGGTTTGTCCCCAGCCCCCGGGACCCGCCCGGGGTTTGTCCCCAACCCCCAGGACAGCCCGGGGTTTGTCCCCAACCCCCGGGACCCGCCGGGGGTTTGTCCCCTCGCTGCCAGCCCGGGGTTTGTCCCCTCGCTGCCAGCCCGGGCTTTGTCCCCTCGCTGCCAGCCGCTCTCAGGGGACCGGAATTCCCGAAATTCGCCGTCCCCGGCGCCGCCGCGGCCCCGCAGGATCCTCGGCCCCGCGGCGCTGTCGGAGTAAATCTGCAGCGCCGCCGAGACCCCCATAAATATCTCCATTCCCCCTGTCCTGCAGGGGAGATCTGATCAGCTTTTAAATGTCACGCGTAAAGTAAAGTTTGTCATAAAAGAGCGTGTAAAAAAAAAAAAAAAAAGAATAAAAAAGGAAAAAAAAAAAGGGGAAAATCAAACGGGAAAAGCGAATCCGATGCTGAGGCGGCTGAGCGGGGCCGCGGGGGGGGGTTGGGGTGACCTTTGAGGTGACCCCTCCCTTTGGGGGGGTTTGGGGCGACCCCAGCCCACCCCAAAAGGGCTCCACAGACCCCAGTGCTGGGGGAGAGGCCAAATCTTGGATGAGAACTGCCCGAGACTGGGGTGAGAAACCCCAAATTCTTGGGGTCAGAACCCCCAAATCCCTGGGGTCAGAACCCCCAAATCCCTGGGGTGAGAGACCCCAAATCCCTGGGGTCAGAACCCCCAAATCCCTGGGGTGAGAGACCCCAAATCCCTGGGGTCAGAACCCCCAAATCCCTGGGGTTAGAGACCCCAAATCCCTGGGGTCAGAACCCCCAAATCCCTGGGGTTAGAGACCCCAAATCCCTGGGACCAGAACCCCGAAATCCCTGGGGTTAGAGACCCCAAATCCCTGGGACCAGAACCCCCAAATCCCTGGGGTTAGAGACCCCAAATCCCTGGGACCAGAACCCCGAAATCCCTGGGGTTAGAGACCCCAAATCCCTGGGACCAGAACCCCGAAATCCCTGGGGTGAGAGACCCCAAATCCCTGGGGTTAGAGACCCCAAATTCCCGGGACCAGACCCCCACGTTCCCGGGCTCAGCCCCCCCATTCCCGGGAAGGCTGGCTCCCTTTTGGGGCCGTTTATCGGCATTTCTGCAGCACAATTCTGCTGCCGCCCCGCGCACGGACCCCGCACATCCCCCCCCGCCTGCCCCCGGCCCCAAAACCCCCGAAATTCCCCCCAAACCCGCCGGCTCCCCCTCCCCGCCCGCCCCGTGACGCCACCCCGGCTCAATCACCGTCGCTTTTGTCGCTCCGCGGCCCCGAGCGGCTCCGATTTACGGCCCGCGGGGGTCCCGGGGGCCCGGTGGCCACCCCCGGGGCCTCGGTGGCCACCCCCGGGGCCTCGGTGGCCACGCGGTGCCAGCGCGGGTGGGGCCACCCCGGGGGTGGCGGGGGAGGGGAGCCCGCCCAGACCCCAAAAACGAACCCCGGGGACCCTCGGGGGGCTCCGGCGGGAGGCGGCCGGCCCCTGGTGTCCCCAGGGTGTCCCCAGGGTGTCCCCAGGGTGTCCCCATCCCTGTCCCCTCCGGACCCTCCCACCCCCCAAAATTCACATCAGCCCCCACCACCCCCCCCGCTCGTGCCTCAGTTTCCCCAGCCCCGCCCGGCTCCAAAAGCGGGGGACCCCCCCGAGACCCCCCCCGAGACCCCCCAGCCCCCCCCACGCCGTTCCCCCATTCACGGCAAGGTCAAAGGTCAAATCCGTTGTGGGGACATGAAACCATCAACGGGGAACTGGGGGGACTGGGGGAGACTGGGGGGCACTGGGGTGACCGGGGGGGCCCCCCGGACCCCCGCCCCTCCCCGCTCGGCGCAGGCCGGGCCGGGTTTCAATCCGAGCCGCTCAGGGCAGCAAATGGAGCCGCGGCTGGAATGGGGAATAAAACAATAAAATGGGAAAAGGAGGAAAAAAAGATGGCAAAGGGGGGAGGGGGAGGGGGGAGAGGCGGGGGAGGGGGGGGGATGCTGCGGGCGGGTTTGGGGGCGCTGAGGGATTTGGGGGCTGAGGGATTTGGGGGTCTGGGAGGGTTGGGGGGATTTGGGGGGATTTGGGAGCGGGATCGTGGCGATAAAAGGGAACTGGGGGGGCTGGGGGGGGAGCGCGGCCCCCCCGGGGTCTCGGGGTCCCCAGCTGCCCCCCTCCCCTCGCTCTGCCGGAGCCCCCCCCCCGGTCCCGGCTCCTCGTTATTGATTTCCCGTTAATGGCAGTTAATTATCGCCCTGGTTTAATTAATGACCGTGACGGCTCCCGCGGCAGCGGCGCTGCCCAGAAAGGCGGCCGGGGGGGGGACACACGGCACCTGGGGGTGACAATGTCCCCCGGAGGGGGCACAGCACCCGTGGGGGGACACACGGCACCTGGGGGTGACAATGTCCCCGGAGGGGACACAGCACCCGGGAGGGGGGGACACAGCACCCGGGGGGGGGGACACACGGCACCTGGGGGGGGACACGGCACCTGGGGGTGACAATGTCCCCCGGAGGGGGCACGGCACCCGGGGAGGGGGGGACACGGCACCTGGGGGGGGACACAGGACCCCGGGGGGGACACGGCACCTGGGGGTGACAATGTCCCCGGAGAGGACACAGCACCCGGGGGGGGGGGGACACAGCACCCGTGGGGGGACACACGGCACCTGGGGGTGACAATGTACCCCGGAGGGGACACAGCACCCGGGGGGGGACACAGCACCCGGGAGGGGACACAGGACCCGGGGGGACACAGCACCCGGGGGGGGGACACACGGCACCTGGGGGTGACAATGTACCCCGGAGGGGACACAGCACCCGGGGGGGGACACAGCACCCGGGGGGGGACACTGAGCTCGAGGGGGGGACACGGTACTCGGGGGTGACAATGTACCCAGGGGGTGACAGTGTCCGCAAGGCGGGGGACACACACAGGCTGGGGGGGGCACATAGCCCTGGGAGGGGACACAGCGCCTGGGGGAGGTGACACAGCGCCTGGGGGTGACACCGTGCCCTCCCTGCCCCCCCGGGGACACTGTGGGGACACGGAGGGGACACGGTGGGGACACGGTGGGGGGTGCCCCCCCCCGCCCCACACGCGCTCACGGTCACGTGCACGCTCACGTGCTCAGCCCAGGTGCGCACACCTGCGCTCCCGCTTTTTACCGCCAGAGGGCGCGCATGGGCCTCCCGCCCTAGGCCCCGCCCCCGCGCCGCTCTGAGTCCTCCCGCCCGCAGGGGGCGCCGCGCGCGGCCTCGCCACCTCCCTCCCGGGCCGCGCCTGCGCACACGGAGCGGCCGCGACCTGCCCGGCGGAGCCCGGTGAGAGGGGGCGGGCCGGAACGGAGCGGGGACACAGAGCCCCGGGGGGGACACTGAGAGTCCGGGGGGGACACTGAGAGCCCAAAGGGGGACAGTGAGAGCCCCGAGGGGGGGGACACTGAGGGCCTGGGGGGGACACTGAGAGCCCCAGGGGGGGGACACTGAGAGCCCCGAGGGGACACTGAGAGCCTGGGGGGGACACTGAGAGCCCCGAGGGGACACTGAGAGCCTGGGGGGGACCCTGAGAGCCCCGAGGGGACACTGAGAGCTCAGGGGGGGACACTGAGAGCCCTGGAGGGGACAGAGCCCGGCACGGGGACCGAGCCCCTCGAGACGGGGGTGTCGCCCCCTCAGGCCCCGGCTTGGGGCATCCCCCTCTTTGGGGGGGACGTTCCTCCCTCCCGCGGCCTTTTGGGGTTCCCTCGCCAGCGCCCGCGTCTGCTGCCAGGGCTGGGGGTCCCCTCCCCTTGGGAGCTGCTGTCCCCCACGCGGGGGTGACACCGGCACCGCCATCCCTGACTGCCGGGAGGTGCCACCTGGGTGACAGCGACACGTCCTGCCCCTGCCGTGTGTCCCCCGTGTGACCCGCCCAGGCCCGGGGTCAGCCTCAGCCCTTCACGCCTGGTGCCCGTGTCCCCTCCAGCCGTGTCCCGCCTGTGTCCCTCGGGCCGTGTCCCGCGTGTCCTTCCGTCCTCGCCATGTTCACCTGTGCAAAGTTCGTCTCCGCTCCCGCGCTTGTGAGTAGTGACAGCCCTGCCCCTGTCCCTGTCCCTGTCCTGCCCTGGGGGCTGGGGGTGACAGGTGACCCTCGAGGATATGGGATGGGGGGTGAGGTGTGACCCCTCGAGGACACGGGGTGGGGGATGAGGTGTGACCCCTCGAGGACACAGGGTGGGTGAGGTGTGACCCTCGAGGACACGGGGGGGATGAGGTGTGACCCCTCGAGGACACGGGGGATGAGGTGTGACCCCTCGAGGACACGGGGGGGATGAGGTGTGACCCTGTGACCCCTCGAGGACATTGGGGGGGTGAGGTGTGACCCCTCGAGGACACGGGGGGTGAGGCGTGACCCTCGAGGACACGGGGAGCTCTGGGCACACCTTGGGCAGGCTGCAGCCCTGCAGGTGAGCGGTGACAGGGGCTGGGGTGACCGAGCGCCCTGAGGGGACCCAGCGCTGGCAGTGCCACCCCCGGGGTGCCGGCAGGAGCTGCCGTCCCACGGACACCCCGAGGGGCTGGGCGTGCCCGGGGGCGGCACGGGGCGGGTGTCCCCCCCTGTCCCCCCCGGGTGAGCCCCGCGTGTGCCCCGCAGGTGAGGAGGAGCCCGCGGCTGCTGGGCCAGCCCCTGTCGGCGGCGCTGAGCCCCGAGGCGCGGCCGGAGCAGGTAACGCACCCGGGCTGGGGGGCGGCCGCCCGCGGGGGAAACTGAGGCCCGGGAGGGGCTGGGGTTAACCCCGGCTGCCCCCCAGACTGTCCCCCAGGCGCGGCCGGGAGCCCCCCGCGCCCTGCAGACCAGCGCTGCCCACCGGGACATCGACACGGCCGCCAAGTTCATCGGGGCCGGCGCCGCCACCGTGGGCGTGGCGGGGTCCGGGGCCGGCATTGGCACCGTGTTCGGGAGCCTCATCATCGGCTACGCCAGGTCCGGGCACGGGGGGCTCCGGGGGGGACGGGGGGCTCTGGGGGGGCACAGGGGGTTTGGGGGAACAGGGGGCTCTGGGGGATGGGGGGCTCTGGTGGGGCAGGGGGCTTGGGGGAACAGGGGGCTCTGGGGGCACAGGGGGCTTGGCGGGACACGGGGCTCTGGGGGGACGGGGGTTTGGGGGACACGGGGCTCGGGGATAGGGGGCTCTGGGGGATGGGGGGCTCTGAGGGGCACAGGGGGTTTGGGGGACAGGGGGTTTGGGGGACAGGGGGCTCTGGGGGACAAGGGGCTCTAGGGGACAGGATTTGGGGGCTCTAGGGGACAGGATGCTCTGCAGGACAGGGGGCTTTAGGGGACAGGATTTGGGGGCTCTAGGGGACAGGATGCTCTGCAGGACAGGGGGCTTTAGGGGAGGGGATTTGGGGGCTCTGGGGGACAGGGGGCTCTGGGGGACAGGGGGCAGGGTGGCCGTGCCCCCCTGAGCCCAGCCCCTGTTCCACAGGAACCCCTCACTCAAGCAGCAGCTCTTCTCCTACGCCATCCTGGGCTTCGCCCTCTCCGAGGCCATGGGGCTCTTCTGCCTCATGGTGGCCTTCCTCATCCTCTTCGCCATGTGACGAGCGGGCGGTGACAGCGACAGAGCCGTGAGGTGACAGTGACAGAGCCATGAGCGGGGACGGTGGCCCCGTGCCCGGCCGGGGGTAGCGAATAAAGACGGTTTGGTGACAGTCTGAGCTCCTCGTGTCTCCTTGGTGGCCCTGGCCAGTGTCACCTGTCTGCAGCTGCATTTGTCCCTGCAGGGCCACCCTGGGGAGGTGGCCGTGTCCCATCTGGCTGCCACCCCGGCTGTCCCCTCCATCCATCCCCGCGGGACACCTCGGCCAGGAGGGGCTGCGGGGCTGGCCGGGGCCAGGAGCGGGGTCTGGGGGGGACAGTTCCAGCCGTGCCCGGGCTTTGGGGACCGGGACCGGGGTGTCCCGGGCGTCCGGTCTGGGGTGTCTCGGGGATGTCCCGGGGGGTGTCCCGGTCTGTCCCGTCCCGGCTGTCCCGGTGGTGTCCCGGGTCTGTCCCATCCCGGCTTTCGGTGTCCCGGGGCTGTCCCGGGTCTGTCCCGTCCCGGCTGTCCCGGTGTCCCGGGGATGTCCCGGGTCTGTCCCGGGTCTGTCCCGCCCCGGCTGTCCCGGTGTCCCGGGGGCTGTCCCGCCCCGGCTGTCCCGGTGTCCCGGGTCTGTCCCGGGTCTGTCCCGGGTCTGTCCCGGGGCTGTCCCGGTGTCCCCGCCCCGCACGTGCCGCGCTCCCCGCAGCGCGCGGGGCCTCCTGGGCGGGGCCTTTCTCTGGACCCGCCCACTGGGGGCGCTGTCCCCGCCCCTTCACGGCAGAGGCCCCGCCCCCGTAGCGTTCCATTGGCCGCCGCGCCGTTACCTCCCCGCGGGTCTCGCGAGAGCTTCGCGCGCGGGGGTGGGGGGGGCGGCGGGAGCCCCAGCGCGAGCGGCGCCAGCGCGAGGACCCGGCCCGGCTCCCTCAGGTAACGGCGGCCCCGGCGCGGCGGCGGCGGCGCCGCCCCAGACGGTTCGCGGCGGCCGCGGGGGAGCTCCGGGGGCGGTGGGAGCCCCGGCCGGCCCTCCCCCCACAACTCTCCCCGAGTTTTCGTGAGGCAGCGGCTCCGCCCGCCCTGCCCCCGTGCTGAGGGACGGCACCCTGTAGCCAATCGCGTCGCGCGTAGTCCCTGAGCGGCGGCGCGGCGGCCAATGGCGGGCGAGGGGGCGCCGCTCTGTGGCCAAGCCCCGCCCCCGGGGCGGGACCGAGGAGCTGTGAGGGGCCCGGGCGGTGCCGGGGGAGCGCGGGGGGCCCTGAGGGGGAGCCCGGAGTGGGGCTGGGGTAGCCCGGATGGGGCTGGGGGTGCCGGGGGAAGCTCTGGAATGGGCTGGGGGAGCCTGGGGGAGCCCCGGAATGGGGCTGGGGGAGCTGAGGGCTGAGGGTCCGGGATTGAGCCCGGGATTTTGAGGGCAGTCAGCGGGATTGGGGGGTCTGCAGGGAGCCTAAGGCTGGGGGCTCCTGGGGGATATGGGGGGGGTGCGAACAGGGGGCAGTGACCGTGGGGGTTTGCAAATGTGGGGGGATTTAAAGGGAGAAGGATTCTGGAGTGAGCCCTGGAGAGGCAGGAGGAGTCCTGAGGGGCTTGGGGAGGGAGGATGGGGGGGAATTTTTGGTGTGGGGCTGTGTTTGGGGGAGACCCTTCAGGTGTTCGGGGCATGGGGAGCCCTGAGGAGATGTGGGGTGGCAGTGAGGAACCCCACTGGCTGGACTTTGGACTCTGGGGAGGGGTCTGCACCCCTGGCTCTGCTGGGGGATCCAGGGGGCTGTGGAGGGGCTGTCGGGGGGTCCAGGGGGCTGTGGAGGGGCTGCAGGAGCCCTGGGCAGCATTGGGGCAGCTGGGGGTCGGTGGCTGCCCTGGCACTGGGTGAAGGCAGCAGCGGGAGGGGCACACATCAGGAGTTGCAGAGTTTGGGGGTTTGTTCTCAAGGCAGGGGTTAATTCCCAGCAGGGGGCTGTGGCTGTGAGCTGTGGCACTGGGGAGGGCTCACCTGCACCTGCTCACCTTTGCTGGCACCGTTCCTGCCCCAGGAGCCCCAGCCCTGCTGAGGGGGGATTGCCTGGCTCAGCTGTGACCACACCATCTCCCTGCTCAGCTGTCCCAGTTTTGCTCCTCCTGCCCCTTTCTTTGCCCCTCTTTCCTCGTGCCACTGTTGTCCCTTTGGTGCCGCCTTGTGCCCTGTCCAGGTCCCTCTGAGGAGCCCAATCCAGGTCACTCGTGCAGGAGTGGCACCGGCTGCAGTGAATTCCCATTTATTCCTCTGGGGATGACCCAGAGGGGTTCTCCAGCTCCTGGCAGAGCTCTCCCCCAGAACTGTGCCTAGCACAGCTCTGGAGAGGAGTCCAGCAGCAATCCCAGCTGGGCTGGGGGGCTCTGTGGCTTGGGGGTTTCTCAGCAGCCACCAGGAACAGCTGCAGTGCTGGGAGTGGGGTGAGCTCTGTGGGAGGGGGCAGAGCAGCAGTTCCCCAGGGGAGGGAGGGGAGGAGGGGAGGCATCCCCTGCCCCCTGAGGAGGGAGGGCTCAGGTCCAGCTGCCGTGCAGGGCTGGGTGAGCCCGCGCTGGCTCCGTGGCCTGGGGGGCTCGGGGCAGCTCTCAGGAAAGGTTCTGATCCTTTGGGCCTGGAGCTTCGGGAGCCTGGGGCCAGCCCTCTTCCTATGGAAACGCTCCTGGCTTTGGGTGCCAGCCCTGGGTGAGCCCGAGCTGTGGGACTCTGGACACTGCCCCGCTGAGCCCCCAGGGGCTGTGTCCCCTCCTCACCGCTCCACGTGCAGGTATTTCAGCCTTCTCCCGGGGTTTATCTGTGTTTGCCTGCATCCCTCCCAACCTGCTGCCATCCCCAGCACCTCGGGCTGGACGGGCTCTGCAGCAGGGCCCTGGGGCTCCCACCAGGAGGAGGAGAAGGCTGCACCCCAACCTGGGGATGTGTGTTAAACCTCGCTCTGAGATTCCTCTTTTGCTCTGACTCGGCCCCGCGCCGCCCTGGGCTCGTCTCTGACGTGGGTTTCTGTTTTATTTCTGCTTTCTCCAGGTTCCTGGTTCCCAGGCCCTGCAGCCTTTCCCAGCAGGTCCCTGCAGTGCCCGGGCTTTGCTGGGCTTGAGCTGCAGGGCCTGAGGGGCACAGGGAGGTGGTGAGGGGCACAGGGAGGGCCTGAGGGGCACAGAGAGGGGCACAGGAGGGGGGCTGCTGAGGGGCACAGGGAGGTGCTGAGGGGCACACAGGAGGGGCTGAGGGGCACAGGGAGGTGGTGAGGGGCACAGGAGGGGCTGAGGGGCACAGGGAGGGGCTGAGCCCACCTGGGCAGGTGCAGGGAGTCCTTCCTGCCCGGGGCATTCTGGAAATGCCATGGGACACCTGGGAGTTGTGGAGGGACACAGCAGAGCCAAAGGATGTGGCTAAAAACCAATTCAGCTCCTCATTTCGTGTCTTCATTTCCATTTGTTCCGAAGTCCCCCTGAGCCGGGCGTGGGCTGAAGGGGTTTGGGGTGGGAATCCCCCCGACTTTGGGAAATGGGGAAGTTGGAGAGAGGAAGCAGCGGCGGGGTGGGGACAGGCAGGGCTGTGGGGTGGGGTCCAGCTGAGGAGGGGAATCCTCCCTCCTCCTCCTCCTGGAGCTGCTCTCAGCATCCGGGGAGAGGCAGGGCGGGCTGGGAGCTGCTCCGTGCTTGGAAGGGCTCCCTGGAACAGGCTCCGTGCCCACGGGCTGGTTTTGTGTGTCAGGGAAGGAGCTCTGGCTTGGATTTGGCTTTGGACTCGTTTCTGCTGCATCCCACGTGATGCTGCTGCTCTCTGTTTGGGTTTATTTATCCCCCGGACTTTCTTGGGGCCTTCTTTTTTTCTTTTCCTTTTCCTTTTTTTTTTCTTTTTCCCTCCTTTTTTTGTTTCTATTCCCGTTGCTGGCACTGCGAATCGAGGCCAGCTTTCCCCCCCTGCTCTTCCCGCCTGTGCTGCAGCCAGGGAGGAAACGCTGCCAGAAAAGAACCTGAACCTTCTGCTGAGGGCCTTCAGCACCGGGGACCTGTTGCTTCCTGGAATTCATCAATTCTTCTCTCCCCGTTCCGAGCCATCTCGGGGTTCCCAGTTCTGGCTTTGGGGGATTTGTGGGGTCGGGGTGAGGAGGGTGGGTTCACCCAGCAGCCTGAACTTCCCTGGGGAGCCAGAGGTGGCTTCTCTTTGGGCTGGAGGTGTGTGAGAAGTGGCTTGGAGGGACCAAAACTGCTTGGGGAGACTGAAAATGAGTTCAGTCAGCCCTCCCAGCACAGCATTGCCAGCTTTGGGCTGGGAGTGCCGAATTCTGGGGTTCCTGCTTGCAATCCTGTCCTCTGGGGTGTCCCTGGGTATTTACACCTCTGGGGTGTCCCTGGGCGTTGGTACCTGTGTTGCTGGAGGGCCCTGAAAGTTTGGGAAATGAGGGTGAACTTTTGCTGTGAGGAGGAAAAGCTTTGCTAATTACTGTAATTAATGCACCTCTGTTGTGGTGGGACCTGCGGTCAGGCTTGGGAGCCCGTCCCGCTCTTCCAGCAGTGGGAATGTTGAATATTCCCTTTTTTGTTGTGCTGGGTGTTGGGAGAACAGAGCTGGGTGAGGAGCAGAGGCAGGTTGTCACTGGGGTGACAGCTGGGTGCCAGGATCCCCGGGGTTGATTCACTAATTAATTAATTTGGGTCCTAAAGCTGTGAGGGCCGAGCGCAGCAGAGCATCCGGCCCTGGGGCAGATGGAAGGTGTGGGAGCAGGGCTGGGGAGATTTATCCACAAATTCCATTGGATTTTGGAGTTTTTCACGGCAGAGCTCCTGTCCCTGCACCCGGAGTGCCCCAAAAATTGGGGGCCAAATGGGATTTTCGTGGGGACAGTCCCGAGCGGGGCAGTGCTTTAATGAGCACCCACGGGATGCTGCCCCTCCCTGGGGGTGGCCCTCACCTTTCCTTTGTTTTCCCGTTGGTTTTTTGGGCATCTCCCTGTTCCCAGACGCTGCAGGAGCCCTGCAGGGCGCTCGTGCTCCAGCCCATACAGCTTCACTCTGAGTTATGGGAGCTCCTGCCGAGGGGATGGCGGCTTTGCTCCCCCCAACACAGCCCCACTGAAACCCCTCCCTGCCCGCCCCTCTGCCCGGTGTTTCTGGCTCCCCTCGGGGTTTTGGGGCTCCTGCATCCATCAGTGGCACCGTGCAAGCGCGTGAGCCTCGGAGAGCCGAGTGAAGAGAGGTGCCCAGGCGGGATGGGATCATCACAGGTGGGCCAGAACACTTTTATTTGATGTGAGAGCAGCGTGGGGCCTGCCGTGCTGCCCTGGCTCCGTTAGAATTCCCGGGCAGGGTTTTTATCCTGCTGCTCCTTTACATCCCAGGCTCTCCGCTCCTCGCTCGGGGCAGCCCTGACTCCGCCGTTCCCTTCAAACCATCCAGACACTGGCAGGGAAAATATGTTCCAGCTCGGCTCGGGCCTCTCACGCCTCGTTTGCAGCAGCTCTCATTGAAACAAGGGCTCTGAAGTGGGGAAATAATTTCAGGAAATGGGACTCCAGTTTCTGGGTCACTCAGGCATTTCCGAGGTAAAATACTGCGCTGTGGAGGCCGCCGTGGCTCTGCGGTAATTACCCGGGCTGGGTGAGGAGCCGCGGCTCTCCCCGGCCTCTCCTTCCCCCCGTAAAGCTGAATTATTTCCCTGTGCTGCCGTAGATCTCCGGCACAGCCCGAGATGGATGGTGCAGAGGCCACCCCGGAGCCCGGCAGGCGCTGCCGCTGGAATTGCTGCCGGGGAGGCCGGGAGGAGCAAG
>JADMLD010001569.1:0-24542 GCA_017589585.1 Phylloscopus whistleri
CACAGCCACAGCCCACAACACAGCCACAGCCACATCACAGAGCATACTGCCCACAGCCCACAGCACACAGCCACAGCACACAGCCACAGCACACAGCACACAGCACACAGCCACAGCACACAGCCACAGCACACAGTCACAGCACACAGCCACAGCACACAGCCACAGCACACAGGCTGTTGCAGCCTCCTGCTTTTCCTCTGCCCGGCTAGCATCTGCAGGAGAAACTGGCTACAAGGTCTTTCGGGTCTTGAAAGGGGGGTGGGGTACAGGAGCAATACCAAAGCTTCAGGGAAGATTCTCTTGGCTACATGTAGCAGGTAATGGCAGCACGCAGGCAGGAAGAACACCACATGGCTTTATGAGGGTGTTGTTCAGGGTTTATTTGGGTGGTCCCACACCATTGGGGAGCGGCATGGCTCCCCCCGGGAGAGGGGGGGGGGGGAGAAGGGGGAAGGGAGAGAGAGGGATAGAGTCCAAGACCCCAAGAGAGCAGGAAAAGAGAGAGCCAAAGACGCCTGCCCCCTCTCGTCCTTAGCTTAAATAGCCTTTTTTAGCCAGGGGTAGACTCAAGGCTTGGACCAATGGGATACTGAGGGTAGGAGGGGTCAGGTTTAACAAAGGGGTTACAGTGGTTTACAACAACTTGGTAATGAACTATACATGTTGCAGGGGAACAGAACCATTTAGGAAAAGTGAATTACAACATCTCACTCTTTTTCTGTTAATAAAAAAATGCAGATGAAATACTTATGACAATTAACAGTTTAAGACAAAATAACAGTTACACAGTTTGGCAGCAAGAATATACACATTTGGAGAGAAGATTATGCTTTAAAATTGAATATAGTAAGTCCTTTATTAATGTATTGTGAACAGTCTTATTTGAGTTGATGCTTGTACTTGATGGTGGGTGATATCTGGTAGCTTTTTGGTTGCAACACACTGTCTATATCTTGTGGCTCTAGATCTTGCTTGCTGGCTTTCAGTTGCAGTGCAGGCCTTTTGTTTTTTCTTTTGACTTTGTAATTACAGACTAAATTGACTTGATACTTAGGATGGGGAAGAAAACAAAACTATATTATTGAGAAAACAACAAATAGGGTTGACAAGAAACAAAAATGCAACAAAAATTGATTAAAACAACTGACATAAAACTGGGGTAAGTGGGTCCATACTGCAGATCTTAAAATGAATAATGAAACGCACATAGGTACTTAAAATGAAGCTGTTTATGAAATTAAACATGGGCTAGTGCTTAAGGGGCGACTCGGAGGACTTCTCGCAGCCAAGCTACTGGCATTTAGACTCTGGCCCTGTATCCTCACCTTGGATCCCCAGGACCGCTTGCGCCTGCAGGGGACTGTGATTCATGGATATTTAGGGGCACTCTGATCGCATTTCCGCAGCCAACTAGTGGCCTTTTTGGCTCTGGCCCTTGGCACTTAGCTCACATAGAAGTTTTGGGGTTAGCCTGTTGATGCAACCAGCCCAAAGTGCTTAACATTCTCTAACCGGCTTTCCAGACTACTGCAGTCCCCGGTTTAGACTGCAGCACGTCTGTTCCTGAACCCTGCGACTTCAGATCCTCACCTTGGATCCCCAGGACCGCTTGCGCCTGCAGGGGACTGTGATTCATGGATCTGAGTCCAGCTTCTTTCTCCCCCCAACTGGCTTATCTCAGCTATGGCTTCTACCCCCAGTTTAGGTTTTAGCCCTCGCTGTAAAATAAAAAAACCCTGTAGCTTCTGCTACAACCTTGTTAGGGAACATCGGCTACAAAAAAACAAAAACAAAACCGTTCATACTTCCAGGCACTATCCTAACAGAGTTGTCGGTCACCCTTGGTATAAGCTTTACCAAGGACAGCATAAACCTAACCGCGCTCAACGCTCTCAAGAGACAGTTTGAAAACTGCCTCTCGTCGGGTCTACCCTCGTGACTCAACAGGCACAACTTCCAAAACTGAAAACAGGAGAATCTGCAAAATGAACACACACTTAAGTAAGGAGAAACATAAAACACTCAGTTGTAAAAACTGTCCCATGGAGATGGGAGGGAAGTGGAAAGAAAATAAGGTATTGCATGAAAAGGTATAAAGGATAGAGGAATAGGGGTCCTAAGCAGCGAGCTCTTTCTGTTCAGGACTAGTGGATAGGAAATGGGGACTGGGGAGATCGTAGGGAGCCAGAGAGACTACAGACAATCCTGGGCTACTCTGCGCGGTGCGGTTTGCTGCCAACGAACTACCCTTGAAATAGGAACAGGGGTTAGGTACGACAAAGAAAGACATGGGGTAGCGGAGAGGCGGCAGCAGCTCAAGCCGATCCATGCTCATTCAGCAGGTTCTACCCCTTATCTTGCTTCTGAAATAACAGGGGAGGGAACCATGGGGTAGGATTTACAATCTAATGAAGTAAACACACATTAGCATTAAAACAGGCTGCTGAAACTGGTAGTGTTTTTGGGATGGAGGAGAGAGCATAGGGATACAGTGGGAAGCAGGGGCTCCTCGATCCCCGCCCCCGGGGGCAGAGGGAGAGGAGGGAGAGGAGGTCGGGGGGAGAGGAGGAGAGTGGCAAAACTGGTTTTGCAAGTTTAGAATGCAAGACTGTAGCTGGTGAAACCGGTTCGGCAGGGTGTGGTGGAGAAGCTAGAAAGACTGGATTTGCATATGAATAGAGAGGGGAGCAGGTCCTTAGAAGGAGCTGGGAATGGCATGGGGGTGGTGTTGGACAGGGTGCACGGGGACGGGGGCAGGCGCAGCGTGGCGTCGGGGTGTCCAGCCTGATCTGCTGTCTCCGGAAGGACCGCGGGACCCCGCCGCCCCCGGCTTACGGGTGCGGAGGAGGACCCGGGCTGGGCGAGCGCTGCGAGCAGGCGGTGGCCCCTCACTCTGCCGGCGCGCCGCGGCCGGCGGCCCCGCACCCCGCGGCGTGCCCGCCAGCACGGAGCGGCGATGGCGGAAACCGCGGCCAGCAGTATTGCAGCACAGCAGCCCCGCGCCTCGCGCGGGGGGCTCCCGACGGCGCCCACAGCGGCGCGGCTTGCCGGCCCCCTCCCCTCACCCCGCGGCACAGCAGGGAGTGGGGGAGCCGTCCCCGGCTTCGGCTGACTCCGGCAGCTAGCTCTGCCCGCCACCGAGGGAAGCAGAGGGGGGAGTGCGAGAGCCGGGAGCTGGGGAGGGGATAGGTTTGATAGAAGGGGTGGAGAACGGCCGGCGCCACCTTCGACCACGTGGCACAGCCCCAGCCCCGCAGCCCAAAATCCTGTTCTGGGAGAAATTCAGAGCTGCCACGACTGGCTGCAGTGAAAGGATTCCCAGCTCAGGGGAGTAACCCTGGCCAAGGAGCCGCCCCGGCATGGGGGAGAGCCCCAGGATGGATCCGGGCTGGGGGAAGGATTTGGGGGGATCCGGGGCTGAGCCCCCGGCGTGGGAGGCAAGGGAAGGGGGATTCTGCCCCGCTCAGGTGAGACCCCACCTGCAGAGCTGCCCCAGCTCTGGAATTCCCAGCCCAGGGAGCTCCTGGAGCTGCTGCAGAGAGCCCGGAGGAGGCTCCAGGATGGGATCCCAGGGATGGAGCAGCTCTGCTGGCAGGAAAGGCTGGGACAGCTGGGATTGTTCAGCCCGGAGAAGCTTTGGGGTGAGCTCAGCGTGGCCTTGCAGGACCTGGAGGGGCTCTGAGGGGCACGGGGAGAGACAATTCCCGAGGGATGGAGTGCCAGGACAAGGGGAGTGGGTTCGGACTGACAGGGAGGGGGTTTAGGTGGGATTTTGGGATGGAATTCCTCCCTGGGAGGGTGGTGAGGCCCTGGAATGGATTTCAGCAGGGGTTGTCCCATCCCTGGAAGTGTCCAAGGCCAGGCTGGACAGGGCTTGGATCACCCTGCGACAGTGGGAGGTGCCCCTGTGAAAAATGCATATTGGATGTTTTGGCTCTACGCAGATATTTACTCTATGTAATATGCTAGTTAGAAAAGTTATGCAATATTAACATTTGAAACAAATGTTGGATGTAGTTTTTAACATTAAGTTTTAGTAAAAATCTGTGTGTAAGGTTTTTTTCTTAGCTTAAGGGAGAGGGCCTATACCAGGTAAATGTTTTACAGGAGATAAAAAAAAACCCCCTCTCCCTCTTCAGACAAAAGAATGCATCTCAGAACGCAGACGCTCCCAATCAACAAAAGCACGATCCCATGTCGCCAAAAGGCTTAAGCCAAAGACTCTTGAAAAACAAAGTTTGTTGATAAGGCATGCATAATTATGAGGTCTCAGTCCTCAAAAAGCAACAGTTTTCCAGTAAAGATTGCCTTTCTCTGTCCTGACATGGAGTCGGGAGGAGAAAGGACATTGCTTACCTATTTTCTTTGCCCCTTTTATTGTCTCCTTATTTGTCCTGTCTCTAAAACTTTTTAAACTTTTATTTGTATTAATTCTCTTTTTGTAACCAATTTTATTCTTTATTAAATTTTCATAAATTTCTAAAAATGAGTGATTGGCATTTATCACAATTGGTAGCAGAGGATGGTTACAAAAATACCTCACTGTCAGTGCTGTGTGAGGATTAGAAACTCGGGGAGACGCGTCCTGCCTCTTTTTTTTAGGCAGCCCTGAGGCTCTTTCTCGCAGAGCACCCAGAAAGAGGTAAGATCCAAGGACAGAGGGAGACAATAAGGCAAAGAAAAAAAAGAATTCCGCGGTGATTAGCTCTTAACATCAACGTGTACACGAAGAAAAGAAGAAGCAACGACAAAAGGAGTGGTAAGCAATTGGGGAAAATTGGAGGGGTTTCGCGGTGTGGAACGGGGGAGACTCTGTGTGTGTGTGTCTGAGAGGAAGGCTGGAGTAGACCCAGACTTTCCAAGCGAGTGCAGAGTTCTCGATGCTGCGTTTCCGTCATACCGCGAGGTTTGCGGCCAGTAAAAGGACGAAAGTGAATGGTGAAACGGAGTGAAAGAACCCCCCAGGGAAAAAGGTGAAGTGTGTAAAAAAGTGTGTAAAAAGGGGACCCTGAAAGTGTAAGCTAGGTTGAGGGGGGATACTCCAAGAGCACCTAGGGTGGCCGCACAGCTAGGTTGAGGGGATACTCCAAGAGCACCTAGGGTGGCCGCACAGCTAGGTTGAGGGGGATACTCCAAGAGCACCTAGGGTGGCCGCACAGCTAGGTTGAGGGGATACTCCAAGAGCACCTAGGGTGGCCGCACAGCTAGGTTGAGGGTACTCCAAGAGCACCTAGGGTGGAATTCTGCAGAGTTTATTTTGAAATAAAAGGTACCTTGTGGTTAGTATTGTTGTGTGTGAGATTGAATGAAAAGTAAAATACAGTAAATGTGGAATAAGTTGAGAGGTAAAAGGAGACCTATTTTTGTTTTGTGTGTTTTTGGTTTTTATTTTGTTTTTTGTTCTGTTGTGCTGTCTTTTTGTGAGTAAGCGTGTAGGTGAAAAGTGTTTGTGTTGTGGAGTTTATCTGTGTTACTGTCTTTTTGTGAGAGAAGTGTGTGTGAATAGAGAAGCATTTAGAGTGTTAAGTTAGATGGTTTAAAAGGGTAGAATTGCTGGAGTGTTGGAGAAGTGAAAGATGTTTGAGCAAAGGGGGGAAAGAACTGAAGTTAAGCTAGAGTCGTTATATGTAACAAAGACAAGAGACGGCCCCCCCCCCCCCCAGGCTGGCCACGCTGCAGGCGGCACCTGTCCCGCCCTGTGGCACCGGGGACACCTGTCTGTTCCCTTGCCAGCCAAACCAGCGTGTGTTGAATTAAGTATTGTTGAGAATAAAAGTTGTGCTAAGCTTTAAGAAATATGTGTTAGTAGGTTGTGTAAGAAGGGGAATGTTGGAATTTGTGTTGATACTGAAAGAAGGTAGAACGCATATGAGAAGTGTGTATTTGCATGAGAAGAGATAGCTTGGTAGTTTGGGGAAAGATTTAAGAATGTGATAAGAAGTGTAGAGAGTTTGTAACAGAGTAAAAGCCTATTGAAAGAAAGAGAAGGCATGTGTTGATGGCTTGTGGAAAAGTTTTGTAAAGAGAGTGGTGTTAGTAAATGTAGATGAAGGAAAAGTATAGAGAGTGGTTTTTTTATTTGTTGTGGATTCTTAGAAGAAGTGGTTTGTAATTGAGAAGTGGTGTGAGAGAAAGGAAAGTAGCTTCTGTGAAGGTAAAGGGAAGCTGAACAAAGACCACGGGAGGTAGAGAAGAGAGAATATTAAAAATGAATTTGCTAGGCTTGAAATGAATTTATATTCAAAGGAACAGAGTAATTCAGAAAAACAAGCATAGAGTGAAGGAAGGGGAGCAGGAGAGGGAGAAAGAGAAGGGATGGGACCCCCTGGAGGGTGTAGTGTGGTTCCGTTCCCCATCCCGGGCGGCGGTTCCCTGGCGGCGACCGCAGCGGCCATGCCGGGTCCGGGCCCCTTTCTCCCCCCTCTCCGGTGGTGGATCCCTGTCCGCCTGAGACGGCGGGGGCGAGTTCCCCACCCCCTCCCTCCACGGCTGTGGGTTCGCGCGCTTTTTCGCCCGCTGTGGCGGCGGCGGCGGGGGAAGGGGTCCCCCCTCCCCCGTTTCTCCGCCGGCGGGGGCGGCTCGCGGGACCTCCTGCGGCAGCGGCGGGGGGGGGGAGGGGTTCCCCCCTCTCTCTCCGCCGGCGGGTGCGGCGGGTTCACCGGCTTTTCCACCCCCTGCGGTGGCAGTACCTCCGGCGGTAGCTGTTCCCCGCTCGCCCTCCCCCACCCCTTCTCCATCCCGACAGAGGCAGATGAGCCCTTTCACCCTCCCCCGGCCCCGGCGGCGGGTCTCTCGCTGCCGGTGGGCGGTGCGGGGGTCCGTCGGTCCCATCTCCGGTGGTGTAAGTAGCAATTTCAGCTCCGGCGATGTGGGGCGCGCCTACCACGACCCCCATCCCGGGTCGGCAGCTCCGGTTGCCATAAGTGCTGCTAGCACGACCGCATGGCCACATGGCTAAGACAGGAAATAGCTACCCCCCGGAAGTTCCGGTAGCAGATTACCTGGGAGGACCAAGACTCTATGGTTAAAAAAAAAACCTCCAAAAACTCCCCTTAGGAAAAATACTATCTAACCAGAAATAAGGGAAAAGGGAGAGATTAAAACATCTATTTTTTCCTAAAAAGACAACCAACTTGGTATTATTAATGAAAAGCCCAAAAGCACCCCTTCCCGGGGAAGGCTTCTTTGTGTTTTTTTTTAGCAACAAGAACTTCAAGAAGTGAAGAGAAGAAAACTCAAGAAATACGAGAAAAGAGAGTAAAAAAACAGCTACCGACACCTAAGGACTGGAAAGAATACACAAGAACCAAGAGGAAAACCTAACATGATAAAAAAGACTGATAAATAAGTTGCATATGTAATCCCTATGTGCATTTTGAATATTTGTACTGTTGTAACATCTAAGTAATACATAGCAAAAAGGAGAAGGGAGTAAAGCCTGAAACCCTGTGTAATAAGTGCTTAAAAAGAAAGAGTGCAAATTGACCGTGGTAGTCTTAGCCCTTGACACAAACCTGAGAATATTGAAACGAAGCTCCCAAATTTGGCATTTAATTTATAAAAAAGAGGATGAAAAGAAAATTAGAGGAAAAAGTTTACCCGAGTATCAAAAGACCAGTAAAAAGTTCTCTGTGGTCGCTCCAAGCAAAATACCTCTTAAGATACAATTCGCAGCTCGAGGGGGGAAGAGGGGAGCTCCTGAAAAGGGAAGCCCTCTGCTGCAGAGAAGATAACTTTCCCCAGCCGGTGGATGCAACCCACTAGGGCGTGGGCAGATGCAGAGAGGGTGCCTCCCAGGGGAGATCCTAATTTACCCCAAACCTGGCTGTGTACTGTGTTGCTGGAGCAGTGCCAAGAGAGAAAAGGCTCTGACCTGGCCCATACTTTCTGCATGGACCAAGAAAGCAGGGAAGCAGAAAACTATCAGAACCCCAAATTCGAAACATTGTATGCTATTTGCAACATAAAAGGGAGATTACTTTCTTTATCCAAAGGACAAGGCTAAGATACCGTTAAATAAAATAGAGTTTGAAGCAATAAATAAGAGTATATATGTATATTGAACTAATATAAGAAATAGTTATAGAATTGAGTTTGACAAATTAACAGACTGTTTTGTTGTATTAAATTTGACAATTGTGGTAAGATCATAAGAAAAGGAACAATAAATATTGCTCGAGCCAAAAATATTATAAAAAGAGAAAAAGGAGGGATTGTGAAAAATGCATATTGGATGTTTTGGCTCTACGCAGATATTTACTCTATGTAATATGCTAGTTAGAAAAGTTATGCAATATTAACATTTGAAACAAATGTTGGATGTAGTTTTTAACATTAAGTTTTAGTAAAAATCTGTGTGTAAGGTTTTTTTCTTAGCTTAAGGGAGAGGGCCTATACCAGGTAAATGTTTTACAGGAGATAAAAAAAAACCCCCTCTCCCTCTTCAGACAAAAGAATGCATCTCAGAACGCAGACGCTCCCAATCAACAAAAGCACGATCCCATGTCGCCAAAAGGCTTAAGCCAAAGACTCTTGAAAAACAAAGTTTGTTGATAAGGCATGCATAATTATGAGGTCTCAGTCCTCAAAAAGCAACAGTTTTCCAGTAAAGATTGCCTTTCTCTGTCCTGACATGGAGTCGGGAGGAGAAAGGACATTGCTTACCTATTTTCTTTGCCCCTTTTATTGTCTCCTTATTTGTCCTGTCTCTAAAACTTTTTAAACTTTTATTTGTATTAATTCTCTTTTTGTAACCAATTTTATTCTTTATTAAATTTTCATAAATTTCTAAAAATGAGTGATTGGCATTTATCACACCCCGGACCATGGCATGGGGTGGAACAGGATGAGTTTTAAGGTCCCTTCCGACCCAAACCATCCTGTGATTCCCTGATCGGACATTTCACCCCATGGCTCGGTTACAGACTCATTTACAGCCAGGAGGAACAAATCCATAACAACAAAAATCGTTTATGCGATGCTAATTCTTTATTGAGGTGGGAAATGCCCCAGGCAGTGTCAGCAGAGACAAACCAGCACAGCACCCGCAAACACAGAAATCAATCCCAAGGCAGCAGCAGCAGCGGGCACAGCCCGGGGCTCCGGGCCGGAGATTCCCGTCCCGGGGCGGCCCGGGAGGCTCGGGCAGGGCCGGGCAGGGCCGGGCAGAGCCTCAGCCGGGGCTCAGCGCAGCCGCCCGGGCTGGCACAGAGCGGGCAGGGCCGGGGGCAGCGCTGCCCCAAAGGCGCCGGGCCGGGCTCGGCAGGGTCACCCCGGCCGGGGACAGCGACCCTGCAGCTCCAGCCGGGCTCGGGGCGCACAGGGCAGCGGGGGCCGGGGGCGCAGCCCGCGGGCAGAGGCAGCGCCGAGCTCCGGGGGGGTTTGGGCTTTAGCAGGGCCCGCAGAAACCCCCGAGGGAGCGGGAACCGCGGCCGCAGCTGCCCCCGAAACCCCCGGAGCCCCCGAAACCCCCGGAGCCCCCGAAACCCCCGGAGCCCCCGCGGCCCCCAAAGGAGCCCCCGGAGCCGCTGGAGACGTAGGGAGCTCCAGCCGAGCCCACGGAGCTCTGCTGCGGGAAGGAGCTGAGGATGGGCCCGGGGAAGGTGACCACCGAGGCCGGGGGCTGAATGACCACCGTGGAGTCGGGGCACTGCCGGACACAGGGCTCGTTGCAGGTGTCAGCCAGAGGGGCCGGGGTGGCCACCCCGCAGGAGGAAGGGACACACAGGCTGGAGCAGGACATCCTGGGGCAGGCAGGGAAAGCTGCAAGACAAGGCACAGCCACGGCTCAGGCCACGGACTCGGCCCAAACCCCCCCGGCCCTGTCCCAGCTGCAGCCCCGTGTCCCGGGACGTGCTCGGGAACAGCTCGGGCATTCCCAGCGAATCCCCGGCACAGCTGAAATGGTTCCTGAACCCCTCGCTGCCCTCAGCAGCCCCGGCTCTGGCCCGCCCGTGGCCATGGAGAAAAACTCCCGCACCCCGATCCCCGGGCTCCCGGAGGAGTCGAGGCCGGGCTGGGACCCGAACCCCCCGAGCTCAGCACCGGGAGAGCCGCAGGAGCGCGGTCACGAGGATTCCCGGGGAGATCCACGGCCACGAGGGTTCCCGGGGAGATCCACGGCCACGAGGGTTCCCGGGGAGATCCACGGCCACGAGGATTCCCGGGGAGATCCACGGCCACGAGGGTTCCCGGGGAGATCCACGGCCACGAGGATTCCCCGGGCAAGGCGCAGGTGGGGAAAGCAGCGCGGAGGGGAGAGCCGGACTCACCACAGCGATCAGCGAGCAGAGTCGAGTGGAGGCAGGTGGATGCAGCCCTGTGCAGCCCCGGGAGCTTTTATAGAGCCCCGAGCGCCCGGGGCACCGTCCGGGGGGTGCGGGCAGAGCCCGGTAATTAGCAATTGGAGCTGACAAGTGAAATGACACAGCTAATGACGGGGGACGGCGCTTGGTCATTCCCTTATTGGCGATATTGGTGTGGAAACGTGCCCGGCACGGACGGGAGGGGCGGCCGTGGCCCAGCATTGCCTGACAGACACGGCGCTGCCAGCTCAGCCCGCAGCCCCAATAAACCCCGATCTGCCCCCAATCCCGGCCTTTGCTCCCCGAGCATCCCGAGCGTCCTTTGGGATGCGGCTGAACCCAACCCCTGAGCCCCGGCCGTGCCCGTGAGCCGGGGGTGCCCAGCTGCGCTGTCCCGGGGCCGGCCCGGCTCTGGGGGGCTCGGCCAAGGCCCCCGGGCAATCCGGGCCCTCCGGAGGGCTGGGCCGGGACCCGGCTCACACACACGCGGCTGCCCCGGCCGCAGCCACCCGGCCCCGCCGCTGCCCCGCTGCTCCTCCCGCTGTGTCCCCGCTGTGTCCCCGCTGCTCCTCCCGCTGTGTCCCCGCTGTGTCCCCGCCGGCCCGGCCTCTGTCCCACCGCTCTGCCCTTTCCCCGCCGCTCCGGGCCGTGCCCAGCGCTGCCCGCTCTGCCCCGGGCCTGCCCGGCCAGGGAAACCGGGACACGCGGCTCCCGGAGCGCCCCCGACCCTTCCAGGGGCAATTTGGGACCGGGGCACCCCAAAACCTCGGCGTGAACATCTTTTGGTGGCCCTGGCAGCCGGGGGGGTTTGGGAGACAAAAGCCGAGCGCGGCTGCCGCCGGTGCCCGAGCTGCTGCCTCTGTTTGGCAGCCCGTAAAAGGGAGGTAATGACAGGGGTGCCGGCTGGGGCAGCGCCTCCAAGAGCTGCTGCCAGATGCCTGGAATTGCTCTGGGTAAGCAAAGTCAGGGATTAGGGACAGATGCGGCTTTATTGGGGCTGTGAGTGCAGCCCCAGCCGCGCCGTGCCTGTCACGTAATGATGGGCCACGGCCGGCCCTGCCAGCGCCTCTCTCGTGTCCATTCATCCCCGCACCTGTGCCCACAATGGGGGGATGACAGAATTGTCCGGCGTCCCTTGGCGTCACGGAGCTTTTCAGCGGGAATTGCTCATTCCTGGGGGCTCTGCCCCCGTCCCCGGACAGCGCCCCGGGCGCTCGGGGCTGCATAAAAGAGCCGAGCTCCCTGCACAGCTCCATCCGCACTCCTGCACTCGACTCCTCTGCTCACCCGGGTAAGCGCAGCTCTGCGAGGCCCCTCGGGGATCTCTCTCTGCCTCTCTCAGCCCAACTCCCTCCTCTCACCTTCGCCCCTTCCCGCGCTGTTTTGCAGAAGCCTTTCCCTGCCCAAGGATGTCCTGCTGTGTCCCTTCCTCCTGCGGCGTGGCCACCCCGGCCCCTCTGGCTGACACCTGCAACGAGCCCTGTGTCCGGCAGTGCCCCGACTCCACGGTGCTCATCCAGCCCCCGGCCTCGGTGGTCACCTTCCCCGGGCCCATCCTCAGCTCCTTCCCGCAGCAGAGCTCCGTGGGCTCGGCTGGAGCTCCCTACGTCTCCGGCGGTTTCGGCGGCTCTGCCGGACGCCGCGGGGGCTCCGGGGGTTACGGGGGCTCCGGGGGTTACGGGGGGATGGGAGGTTTCGGGGGCAGCTGCGGCGGCTCCCGGGGCTGCGGGCCCTGCTAAGGCCCGGCCCGAGCGCGGCCCCGGCCCCGGCGGAGCTCCAGGCACGGCCCCGGCACATCCCCGCTGCCCGCGGCCGCAGGAAGGAAGGAAGGAAGGAAAGATGGAAGGAATGACATCCCCTGAGCCCTGCGGGCCGCCAGCGCCGCCTCGCCCCGGGCCCGCCCCGGGCCCCGCTCCGCCGCCCTCCTGCCCCGCTCGGAGCCCGCCCGGAGCCGCTGCTGCTCCCGGCACGGCCTCGCCTCGGCTCCCGTTCCCCTGCTCGGCCCGGGCTCCGCCGGGCTCTGCCCACGGCCGGGACACGCGGGGAGCCCCCGGCCGGGGCCCCAGGACCCCCGCGCCCTCCGGCCCCGCACGCCAATAAAAGCCGCTGCATTGCAAACTGCACCGCCTCTCGTTCGCTCCTTGCTCCGCGCCCGCCGCCCCGAGCCCCGGGCGCCTTCCCGGGAGGGTTCCGGGCAGCCCCGCCGGCACGGGCCGGAGGAGAAGCGCCGGCAGCTGCCGCGGCTCCTCCTGCCCGTGCTGGGCCGGCCCGGCCCGGCCCGGCAGCAGAGCCCCCCGAGCCGGGCCCGGCTCCGCTCCTCGGCCCGGGCCGCTCCCGAGCTCCGGCCCTGCCCGGCTCCTGCCCGCTCCGGGCCGCAGCTCTGCGGCCCCACCGGAGCCCCCCGGGCCCGCTGCCGGCTCCTTCCCACTCCGGGCACTCCCCAGGGCTACCCCGAGCCCCGGGGCCGTGGGGATCGGGGCGCCGCTGGAGCCCCCGAGGGTCCCGGCCCCGCTCCCGGCTCAGGGGGCCCCGGGGCCGCAGGGCAGAGCGAGAACGGCCCCGGCACCGCTCCCGCTCCTTCGCCCCCAGCCCGCAAACACTCCTGCCCCGGACACCGCCCCCCGCTCCCACCTCCCCTGCGCATCCCGCGGCTCCTGCAGCGCTGCCGGCCCCGCCTGGGCCCCGCGGCCGGGCCAGGAGCCCCTCCCGGGCTCCCCGGGGTCACCCAGCCCTCGGCCGGACACGGCTCTGCCCGGCAGCAGCAGCACCAGGACAACTTCCCTCAGCCCCGGACAGACCGCGCTGGCCTTTGCTGCCCCTGCCCACACCGAATTACATCCCCAAAACTAAAATATCGTTCGATGTGTTCTGAACACCGGATACGTTGGAGCTGCTGCCATAAAATGAACGGAGAATGAAATAACGTTGTCTAAAATTGGCATTTATGAACTTAAAAAACAAACGGGACACCCCAGTCCCAGGGAGCTCTTGGTGTTCATTGGATGTCGGGATGAAATTTCCATTCCTCTCAACAGCCAAAGGAGAGACCCCGGGGCTGGGGACTCCGAGCTCCCGCTCCGAGCGCTTTGTGCCCCGCGGCACCGAACGCCGCGGTCACTGCCGAGGGGACGGGGCAGGGTCGGCTCGGCTCCATCCCCTCCCTTCCCTGCTGCCCCCACCTCAGGCCGGGCAGGCCGGACCCCCCGGGCCCTGCAGCGCCCGTCCCTGCATTTCCTGCACCTCTCAGGGTCCCCGAGCCCAGCCCGGCCCCGGGGGCGGTGTCGGGTTCGCAGCTCCGGCCGGGCACCTGGAGGAGTTTCTGCCGGAGCCCCGTGGCGCTTTCCCCTGGCCAGCCCGGGCTGGGGCAGCGCCCTGCGCTCCCTGCGGGGGGAGAACACGCGGGGCTGGGCGGGATGTGCTGCCCGGGGCAGCGCAGTGTGACAGCCGCAGCTGCAGCACACGGAGCCGAGTGTGCCCCGGCTCCAGGGCACTGCCGGGGGGATCCCAGCACCCAGGGGATCGGGGCAGGGGTGAGAGGGGAGGAGAAGGACAAGCAGGAGCCAACATTGCAATGCAAGACAGCTTTTATTGCAGGGGGAGGGCAGCAGGGGCTGGGCAGGGGAGCAGCGCCGTGGCCAAGGGCTTCCCGTGCCCCGGCCCCGGGCAGAGCCGGGCGAGCAGGAGCAGCGGCCCCGGGCGAGTCTCGGGGCTCGGGGCACAGGGAGCCCCGCGGGGCTGCTCAGGCGGGGCAGGGACGAGGCAGAGGCGCTGCCCGAGCTGGCCCGGGGCTCCCCAGGTGCCGAGCCCGGCCGTGCCGGGGCGGGTTTCTTCCACAGAGCGTCGGGTCGGGGTGTGCCGGGGTTTCTCCTGGAGATCTCCTCGCTCTGAGGCCGCGCTGGGCGCGGGGCTTAGCAGGGCCCGCAGTTGCCATTGAGGTACCGGTGGCCGCTGCTCCAGCCCCCGTAGCCACAGCCCCCCAGGCCCCCGTAGCCCCCGTAGCCCCCGTAGCCCCCACAACCCCAACCCCCGTAGCCCCCACGGCTTCCATAGCCCAAACCCCCGTAGCCACCACGGCCTCCGTAACCCCAGCCTCCGTAGCCTCCGTAGCCTCCGTAGCCTCCATAAGCTCCAGAGCCCCAACCTCCGTAGCCTCCACGGCCTCCAAAGGAGCCCCCGGAGCCGCCGGCCACGTAGGGAGCTCCAGCCGAGCCCACGGAGCTCTGCTGCGGGAAGGAGCTGAGGATGGGCCCGGGGAAGGTGACCACCGAGGCCGGAGGCTGAATGACCACCGTGGAGTCGGGGCACTGCCGGACACAGGGCTCGTTGCAGGTGTCAGCCAGAGGGGCCGGGGTGGCCACCCCGCAGGAGGAAGGGAGACACAGGCTGGAGCAGGACATTCTGGGGCAGGCAGGGACAGCTGCAAGACAAGGCACAGCCACGGCTCAGGCCAAGGGCTCAGCCCAAACCCCCCCGGCTCTGTCCCAGGTGCAGCCCCGTGTCCCGGGACGTGCTCGGGAACAGCTCGGGCATCTCTCATGGCGTTGAGATGCCTGCTCGGATCCCTTGCTGCCCTCACGGTCCCTGGGTCTTACTTGCCCATGGGAATTCAGAAAACTTTGACATCCTAAAGCCCTCGGTCCCTGGGTACAACACCAACCACCCTAACTCTGCGCTAGGAGAGCAAGAGAAGCACACAGCCAAAGTGTCTCTGTGTGTCCTTTTCCTCCAGAGAAAGCCCCAGACATAGATTCCCCGAGAAAGCCATGGATGAAGAAGGAAAGAGGAGAGGAGGCTTGGACTTACCGAGTTGATAAGGCGAGTCAAGCGGTGGAAGGTGGATGGAGCTCTGTGAAACCTCTGGGCCTTTTATACATCTCCCGAAGGGCCTGGGGCGTCAGGAAAGGGAGCGGTGGCGAAAAAACAGGTAATTAGGAATTCAAGCTGACAAGCTTCATCAGAGAGATAATGATGCAATACAATTATTATGCACCCCAACATCAGGGAGATATTGGTGTGGAAACGTGCCCGGCACGGACGGGAGGGGCGGCCGTGGCCCAGCATTCCCTGACAGACACGGCGCTGCCGCAGCTCAGCCCGCAGCCCCAATAAACCCCGATCTGCCCCCAATCCCGGCCTTTGCTTCCCGAGCATCCCGAGCGTCCTTTGGGATGCGGCTGAACCCAACCCCTGAGCCCCGGCCGTGCCCATGAGCTGGCGGTGCCCGGCTGCGCTGTCCCGGGGCCGGCCCGGCTCTGGGGGGCTCGGCCAAGGCCCCCCGGGCAATCCGGGCCCTCCGGGGGGGCTGGGCCGGGACCCGGCTCACACACACGCGGCTGCCCCGGCCGCAGCCACCCGGCCCCGCCGCTGCCCCGCTGCTCCTCCCGCTGTGTCCCCGCTGTGTCCCCGCTGCTCCTCCCGCTGTGTCCCCGCTGTGTCCCCGCCGGCCCGGCCTCTGTCCCACCGCTCTGCCCCTTCCCCGCCGCTCCGGGCCGTGTCCAGCGCTGCCCGCTCTGCCCCGGGCCTGCCCGGCCAGGGAAACCGGGACACGCGGCTCCCGGAGTGCCCCCGACCCTCCCAGGGGCAATTTGGGACCAGGGCACCCCAAATCCTCGGCGTGAACATCTTTTGGTGGCCCTGGCAGCCGGGGGGGTTTGGGAGACAAAAGCCGAGCGCGGCTGCTGCCGGTGCCCGAGCTGCTGCCTCTGTTTGGCAGCCCGTAAAAGGGAGGTAATGACAGGGGTGCCGGCTGGGGCAGCGCCTCCAAGAGCTGCTGCCAGATGCCTGGAATTGCTCTGGGTAAGCAAAGTCAGGGATTAGGGACAGATGCGGCTTTATTGGGGCTGTGAGTGCAGCCCCAGCCGCGCCGTGCCCGTCACGTAATGATGGGCCACGGCCGGCGCTCCCGTCGGTTCCTTCTCATCCAGGACACGTTTTCACACCTGTGTCCCCAATGAGGGGATGCTGTGGAATTATCTTGCGACATTATCTCTCTGATGTAGCTTGTCAGCGTGAATTCCTAATTGCTTAGGATTTTTTTCGCCACCACCCCCTTTCCTGCAGCCCCGGGCGCTCGGGGCTGTATAAAAGAGCCGAGCTCCCTGCAGAGCTCCATCCGCACTCCTGCACTCGACTCCTCTCCTCACCCGGGTAAGTGCAGCTCTCCAAAGCATCTTGGAGGTCTCTTTCTGTCTCCTTCCATTCAATTCCTTCCTCACACCTTTTGCTTCTTCCTGGGGCTGTTTTCCAGAACTCTCTGCCTGCCCCAGGATGTCCTGCTCCAGCCTGTGTCTCCCTTCCTCCTGCGGGGTGGCCACCCCGGCCCCTCTGGCTGACACCTGCAACGAGCCCTGTGTCCGGCAGTGCCCCGACTCCACGGTGGTCATTCAGCCTCCGGCCTCGGTGGTCACCTTCCCCGGGCCCATCCTCAGCTCCTTCCCGCAGCAGAGCTCCGTGGGCTCGGCAGGAGCTCCCTACGTGGCCGGCGGCTCCGGGGGCTCCTTTGGAGGCCGAGGGGGCTACGGAGGTTGGGGCTCTGGAGCTTATGGAGGCTACGGAGGCTATGGCAGCTATGGAGGCTACGGGGGTTGGGGCTATGGAAGCCGTGGGGGCTACGGGGGTTGGGGTTGTGGGAGCTACGGGGGCTACGGGGGCTACGGGGGCCTGGGGGGCTGTGGCTACGGGGGCTGGAGCAGCGGCCACCGGTACCTCAATGGCAACTGCGGGCCCTGCTAAGCCCCGCGCCCAGCGCGGCCTCAGAGCGAGGAGATCTCCAGGAGAAACCCCGGCACACCCCGACCCGACGCTCTGTGGAAGAAACCCGCCCCGGCACGGCCGGGCTCGGCACCTGGGGAGCCCCGGGCCAGCTCGGGCAGCGCCTCTGCCTCGTCCCTGCCCCGCCTGAGCAGCCCCGCGGGGCTCCCTGTGCCCCGAGCCCCGAGACTCGCCCGGGGCCGCTGCTCCTGCTCGCCCGGCTCTGCCCGGGGCCGGGGCACGGGAAGCCCTTGGCCACGGCGCTGCTCCCCTGCCCAGCCCCTGCTGCCCTCCCCCTGCAATAAAAGCTGTCTTGCATTGCAATGTTGGCTCCTGCTTGTCCTTCTCCTCCCCTCTCACCCCTGCCCCGATCCCCTGGGTGCTGGGATCCCCCCGGCAGTGCCCTGGAGCCGGGGCACACTCGGCTCCGTGTGCTGCAGCTGCGGCTGTCACACTGCGCTGCCCCGGGCAGCACATCCCGCCCAGCCCCGCGTGTTCTCCCCCCGCAGGGAGCGCAGGGCGCTGCCCCAGCCCGGGCTGGCCAGGGGAAAGCGCCACGGGGCTCCGGCAGAAACTCCTCCAGGTGCCCGGCCGGAGCTGCGAACCCGACACCGCCCCCGGGGCCGGGCTGGGCTCGGGGACCCTGAGAGGTGCAGGAAATGCAGGGACGGGCGCTGCAGGGCCCGGGGGGGTCCGGCCTGCCCGGCCTGAGGTGGGGGCAGCAGGGAAGGGAGGGGATGGAGCCGAGCCGACCCTGCCCCGTCCCCTCGGCAGTGACCGCGGCGTTCGGTGCCGCGGGGCACAAAGCGCTCGGAGCGGGAGCTCGGAGTCCCCAGCCCCGGGGTCTCTCCTTTGGCTGTTAAGAGGAATGGAAATTTCTTCCCGGCATCCAATGAACACCAAGAGCTCCCTGGGACTGGGGTGTCCCGTTTGTTTTTTAAGTTCATAAATGCCAATTTTAGACAACGTTATTCCATACTCCGTTCATTTTATGGCAGCAGTTCCAACGTATCCGGTGTTCAGAACACATCGAACGATATTTTATTTTTGGGGATGTAATTCGGTGTGGGCAGGGGCAGCAAAGGCCAGCGCGGTCTGTCCGGGGCTGAGGGAAGTTGTCCTGGTGCTGCTGCTGCCGGCAGAGCCGTGTCCGGCCGAGGGCTGGGTGACCCCGGGGAGCCCGGGAGGGGCTCCTGGCCCGGCCGCGGGGCCCAGGCGGGGCCGGCAGCGCTGCAGGAGCCGCGGGATGCGCAGGGGAGGTGGGAGCGGGGGGCGGTGTCCGGGGCAGGAGTGTTTGCGGGCTGGGGGCGAAGGAGCGGGAGCGGTGCCGGGGCCGTTCTCGCTCTGCCCTGCGGCCCCGGGGCCCCCTGAGCCGGGAGCGGGGCCGGGACCCTCGGGGGCTCCAGCGGCGCCCCGATCCCCACGGCCCCGGGGCTCGGGGCAGCCCTGGGGAGTGCCCGGAGTGGGAAGGAGCCGGCAGCGGGCCCGGGGGGCTCCGGTGGGGCCGCAGAGCTGCGGCCCGGAGCGGGCAGGAGCCGGGCAGGGCCGGAGCTCGGGAGCGGCCCGGGCCGAGGAGCGGAGCCGGGCCCGGCTCGGGGGGCTCTGCTGCCGGGCCGGGCCGGGCCGGCCCAGCACGGGCCGGAGGAGCCGCGGCAGCTGCCGGCGCTTCTCCTCCGGCCCGTGCCGGCGGGGCTGCCCGGAACCCTCCCGGGAAGGCGCCCGGGGCTCGGGGCGGCGGGCGCGGAGCAAGGAGCGAACGAGAGGCGGTGCAGTTTGCAATGCAGCGGCTTTTATTGGCGTGCGGGGCCGGGGGGCGCGGGGGTCCTGGGGCCCCGGCCGGGGGCTCGCCGCGTGTCCCGGCCGTGGGCAGAGCCCGGCGGAGCCCGGGCCGAGCAGGGGAACGGGAGCCGAGGCGAGGCCGTGCCGGGAGCAGCAGCGGCTCCGGGCGGGCTCCGAGCGGGGCAGGAGGGCGGCGGAGCGGGGCCCGGGGCGGGCCCGGGGCGAGGCGGCGCTGGCGGCCCGCAGGGCTCAGGGGATGTCATTCCTTCCATCTTTCCTTCCTTCCTTCCTTCCTGCGGCCGCGGGCAGCGGGGATGTGCCGGGGCCGTGCCTGGAGCTCCGCCGGGGCCGGGGCCGCGCTCGGGCCGGGCCTTAGCAGGGCCCGCAGCCCCGGGAGCCGCCGCAGCTGCCCCCGAAACCTCCCATCCCCCCGTAACCCCCGGAGCCCCCGTAACCCCCGGAGCCCCCGCGGCGTCCGGCAGAGCCGCCGAAACCGCCGGAGACGTAGGGAGCTCCAGCCGAGCCCACGGAGCTCTGCTGCGGGAAGGAGCTGAGGATGGGCCCGGGGAAGGTGACCACCGAGGCCGGGGGCTGGATGAGCACCGTGGAGTCGGGGCACTGCCGGACACAGGGCTCGTTGCAGGTGTCAGCCAGAGGGGCCGGGGTGGCCACGCCGCAGGAGGAAGGGACACAGCAGGACATCCTTGGGCAGGGAAAGGCTTCTGCAAAACAGCGCGGGAAGGGGCGAAGGTGAGAGGAGGGAGTTGGGCTGAGAGAGGCAGAGAGAGATCCCCGAGGGGCCTCGCAGAGCTGCGCTTACCCGGGTGAGCAGAGGAGTCGAGTGCAGGAGTGCGGATGGAGCTGTGCAGGGAGCTCGGCTCTTTTATGCAGCCCCGAGCGCCCGGGGCGCTGTCCGGGGACGGGGGCAGAGCCCCCAGGAATGAGCAATTCCCGCTGAAAAGCTCCGTGACGCCAAGGGACGCCGGACAATTCTGTCATCCCCCCATTGTGGGCACAGGTGCGGGGATGAATGGACACGAGAGAGGCGCTGGCAGGGCCGGCCGTGGCCCATCATTACGTGACAGGCACGGCGCGGCTGGGGCTGCACTCACAGCCCCAATAAAGCCGCATCTGTCCCTAATCCCTGACTTTGCTTACCCAGAGCAATTCCAGGCATCTGGCAGCAGCTCTTGGAGGCGCTGCCCCAGCCGGCACCCCTGTCATTACCTCCCTTTTACGGGCTGCCAAACAGAGGCAGCAGCTCGGGCACCGGCGGCAGCCGCGCTCGGCTTTTGTCTCCCAAACCCCCCCGGCTGCCAGGGCCACCAAAAGATGTTCACGCCGAGGTTTTGGGGTGCCCCGGTCCCAAATTGCCCCTGGAAGGGTCGGGGGCGCTCCGGGAGCCGCGTGTCCCGGTTTCCCTGGCCGGGCAGGCCCGGGGCAGAGCGGGCAGCGCTGGGCACGGCCCGGAGCGGCGGGGAAAGGGCAGAGCGGTGGGACAGAGGCCGGGCCGGCGGGGACACAGCGGGGACACAGCGGGAGGAGCAGCGGGGACACAGCGGGGACACAGCGGGAGGAGCAGCGGGGCAGCGGCGGGGCCGGGTGGCTGCGGCCGGGGCAGCCGCGTGTGTGTGAGCCGGGTCCCGGCCCAGCCCCCCCGGAGGGCCCGGATTGCCCGGGGGGCCTTGGCCGAGCCCCCCAGAGCCGGGCCGGCCCCGGGACAGCGCAGCCGGGCACCGCCGGCTCACGGGCACGGCCGGGGCTCAGGGGTTGGGTTCAGCCGCATCCCAAAGGACGCTCGGGATGCTCGGGAAGCAAAGGCCGGGATTGGGGGCAGATCGGGGTTTATTGGGGCTGCGGGCTGAGCTGGCAGCGCCGTGTCTGTCAGGGAATGCTGGGCCACGGCCGCCCCTCCCGTCCGTGCCGGGCACGTTCCCACACCAATATCGCCAATAAGGGAATGACCAAGCGCCGTCCCCCGTCATTAGCTGTGTCATTTCACTTGTCAGCTCCAATTGCTAATTACCGGGCTCTGCCCGCACCCCCCGGACGGTGCCCCGGGCGCTCGGGGCTCTATAAAAGCTCCCGGGGCTGCACAGGGCTGCATCCACCTGCCTCCACTCGACTCTGCTCGCTGATCGCTGTGGTGAGTCCGGCTCTCCCCTCCGCGCTGCTTTCCCCACCTGCGCCTTGCCCGGGGAATCCTCGTGGCCGTGGATCTCCCCGGGAACCCTCGTGGCCGTGGATCTCCCCGGGAATCCTCGTGGCCGTGGATCTCCCCGGGAATCCTCGTTGCCGTGGATCTCCCCGGGAATCCTCGTGGCCGAGCTCCTGCGGCTCTCCCGGTGCCGAGCTCGGGGGGTTCGGGTCCCAGGCCGGGCTCGACTCCTCCGGGAGCCCGGGGATCGGGGTGCGGGAGTTTTTCTCCATGGCCACGGGCGGGCCAGAGCCGGGGCTGCTGAGGGCAGCGAGGGGTTCAGGAACCATTTCAGCTGTGCCGGGGATTCGCTGGGAATGCCCGAGCTGTTCCCGAGCACGTCCCGGGACACGGGGCTGCAGCTGGGACAGGGCCGGGGGGGTTTGGGCCGAGTCCGTGGCCTGAGCCGTGGCTGTGCCTTGTCTTGCAGCTTTCCCTGCCTGCCCCAGGATGTCCTGCTCCAGCCTGTGTGTCCCTTCCTCCTGCGGGGTGGCCACCCCGGCCCCTCTGGCTGACACCTGCAACGAGCCCTGTGTCCGGCAGTGCCCCGACTCCACGGTGGTCATTCAGCCTCCGGCCTCGGTGGTCACCTTCCCCGGGCCCATCCTCAGCTCCTTCCCGCAGCAGAGCTCCGTGGGCTCGGCTGGAGCTCCCTACGTCTCCAGCGGCTCCGGGGGCTCCTTTGGGGGCCGCGGGGGCTCCGGGGGTTTCGGGGGCTCCGGGGGTTTCGGGGGCAGCTGCGGCCGCGGTTCCCGCTCCCTCGGGGGTTTCTGCGGGCCCTGCTAAAGCCCAAACCCCCCCGGAGCTCGGCGCTGCCTCTGCCCGCGGGCTGCGCCCCCGGCCCCCGCTGCCCTGTGCGCCCCGAGCCCGGCTGGAGCTGCAGGGTCGCTGTCCCCGGCCGGGGTGACCCTGCCGAGCCCGGCCCGGCGCCTTTGGGGCAGCGCTGCCCCCGGCCCTGCCCGCTCTGTGCCAGCCCGGGCGGCTGCGCTGAGCCCCGGCTGAGGCTCTGCCCGGCCCTGCCCGGCCCTGCCCGAGCCTCCCGGGCCGCCCCGGGACGGGAATCTCCGGCCCGGAGCCCCGGGCTGTGCCCGCTGCTGCTGCTGCCTTGGGATTGATTTCTGTGTTTGCGGGTGCTGTGCTGGTTTGTCTCTGCTGACACTGCCTGGGGCCTTGCCCACCTCAATAAAGAATCTGCCTCGCTGCAATCCCTTGGAGTTTGGTTGTTTTTTATGGGTTTGCTCCTCTGGTTCCCAGTGTTGGGCTCAGGGTCCCGGGCTCATCCCGGTTGGAAAATCTCCGAGATTCTCACCCGATTTCTCACCGATCCCTTCAGTGTCACCCGGCCCCGAGCTCTCAGTGCCGTGTCCGGCCTTTCCTCGGACAATTCCAGGGGTGGGGACTCCAAACCTCCCTGGGCAGCCCCTCCCAGTCCCGACCACCCCTCCCGGGAAGGAATTCTGTCCCAGACGAAGCTCAAGGCACCGCATTTATCATCCCCGAGCCCGTGAACGAACCGGGGGAGGTCCAGCAGCTCAGACCCCTGGGTGCTGCAGCTCACAAAGGATGGAAATGAATCACTGACCCTGTCCCAAGGGACGGGCTTGAAGGGAAAAATATCAATTAATTAATTTATTCCTTTGTGGTCCTTCAGCCCAAAAAGCTACAATGTCTTCACTCTTTTGTTCTTTTTTTTTTCTTTTTTTTTCTTCTTTTTTTTTTCTTTCTTTTTCTTTTTTTTTTTCCCCGCAGTCGATAATTTAGATGTTCAAAGCAGCTCTCAGACGCCCGTAACTGGTTCTTTTATGTATTTATAGGCTGTTATTAGCCTATTTAAAGCTTAATTCTCTCCTCGGCTGCTTCATTATTGAAGAGGAGTCACTGTAAAGTTTCGGGTTGATGTTTGCTTGAGTCAGAATTGATTTTATGCCTTTCCAACTTTTCATTCCAACGTGTGTGCGGGTCCAGCTGAGCTTTAGGAGGAGTCTCGGAAAAGCCGCGGGGTGTGGCGCGGCTCGATAAAAAAAAACAAAACATCGAGCTGGGGACAAAAATGGGTGTCCAGAAAAAGCAGAGAGCCAAAAAAAAAAAAAAAACCCAAACCCAGTCCCCGCCAAAAAAGGGGAAAAAAAAAAAAAAGGAAAAAAGGAAAAAAAACCCAACAACAAAAAATCCAAACCAAACCAAACCAAAAAAAAAAAAAAAACAAAACAAAGGAAAAAAAAAAAAAAACAAAAAACCACAAAACAAAACAAAAATAAACCAAAACAAAAATAAAACAAAACAAAAATAAAACAAAACAAAAATAAAACAAAAAAATAAAACCAAAAAAAAAAGAACAAAACAAAACAAAAAAAACCCAAAAACAAACCAAACCCCACCCACCAAAAAAAAAAAAAACCACCAAAACCCACCAAAACCAAAGCAAACCAGGACCATTTGGTGATGCTGCAAGGTTTTTAATAAGAGTAAAGTTCACGATCACAATCTAAAACAGCGCAGAGAGCGGGAGGAGCGGGCACGGCGCGGATTTTTGTGTGCGGGGAATCTCCTTTTTGGTTTCGTTGGTACAAATTTGGCCGCCGAGTTTTCCTTTTTGGACTTTTCCAGGCCAACGAAACGAAGCCGATTTGGGGTTTTTTTGGGGGCTGCGGTTCAGTCGGAAATTCATCCCCAGGGCGGACGCGCCTCGGGTTTCCCTAAAGCGCGCTGGGAACGGGCTCTGAATGAGGAATTTCCGAACAAATATCAAACTCCGATTTCCTTCACACCGCCAAGCCCGGGCAGGGCTGAGAGAGACAGCGGGGGAAAAGGGAAAAAAAAAGCGATTTGGGGGGAAATAAAGAGATTTTGGGGGAAAAACAAAGCGATTTTGGGAGAAAACAAGGCGATTTTGAGGGGAAACAAAGCGATTTTGAGGGGAAACAAAGCGATTTAGGGGGGGCAAACAAAGAGATTTGGGGGAAAAACGAAACGATTTTGGGGGGAACACCGAAGAAGCTTCACAGGAGCCCCGAGCTCTCGGCAGTCCCGTGGCCCGGAGCCCCGGCAGAGAATTCCGTCATCGCTTCCCGGTGCGATCCCCGCGGGCTCAGCACGGGTAGCAGGGGGAGCAGCTGCCCCAGGAGAATCTCTGGCAGTACCGGGAGGAGAACGGGGAGCAGTAGCGGGAGCTGAAGGCCGGGCAGCACTCGCGGGAGCCCCAGAGCCTCCCGTAGTAGCCCTGGTAGCCGCAGGGGCTGCCGCAGTCGGAGCCGCGGGAGATGAACACGGGCCCGGAGGCGCACGGGGAGTAGCAGGAGTCCTGGCACTGGCGCTGGTAGCAGAAAGTCATCCTGGGGCTGCGGGGAGCCGAGGCTGCGAGGGAGCGGAGAGTCGGGGATGGCTCGGCTCGGGCCGGGAGGGAACCCGGGCGGGCCCGGTCCCAGCCCTGCCCCGGGCAGCGGCTCCTGCCCCCAGCCCGGGGTGCCCCAGAGGGGCCTCGGGCACCGCCGGGGCTGCGGGAGCCGCGG
>JADMLD010001571.1:0-24537 GCA_017589585.1 Phylloscopus whistleri
CCCAAAATCCTGGGGTTCCGCCCCGTTACCATGGCAACCTTCAGCATGACCCTGGCCCGGGCCTGCCTCTGCCCATGGTGAGGGGGCTGGGGGGCTGGGGGGGTCCTGGGGGGCTCTCAGGGGATTTTTGGGGGGTCCTGGAGGTGTTTAAGGGGTCCTGGAGGGTTTTGGGGGGGCCCTGGGGGAATTGGGGGGGTCTCGGGGGTCTGTGGGGTCTGGGGGTCTCAGGGGGGGTTCTGGGAGGGGTCTCTGAGGTATTTCGGGGTCCCTGGGGGGGTCTGGGGGTCCTGGGGGGTTTGGGGGGGTCTGGGGGTCTCAGGGGGGGTCCGGGAGGGTCTCAGGGGATCTGGGGGTCCTGGCGGGGTCTGGGGGGTCTGGGGGGTCTGGGGATCCTGAGGGGTCCTGGGGGGTCACAGAGGGGTCCTGGGGGGGACCTGGGGGGATTTGGGGGGGCCTGGGGTGGTCCTGGGGGTCTTTGGGGGGTCCCTGGGGTCTGGGGGGGGGGTCTGGGCTATTTGGGGGGGTCCCTGGGGGGGGTCTCGGGCTATTTGGGGGGTCCTGGTGGGGTTTGGGGGGTCCCTGGGGGTCTCAGGGGTATTTGGGGGCTCCCTGGGGCTCAGGTGTATTTGGGGGGGTCCCAGGTGGGGGGGGGGGTTCAGGGGTATTTGGGGGGGGTCCCAGGGGTCCCTGGGGGTCTCAGGGGTATTTGGGGCTCCCTGGGGGGTCTCAGGGGTATTTGGGGGGGGGTCCCTGGGGGTCTCAGGTTATTTGGGGGGGGGTCCCCGGGGGTCTCAAGGGGTATTTGGGGGGGTCCCTGGGGGTCCCTGGGGTATTTGGGGGGGGTCCCCGGGTCTCAGCCCCCTTTTTTCCCCCCCAGATCGGGGCAGGGGCAATGACAGGTGGCCATGAGCTCCAAGTTCGAGACCCGCGAGGACATCGGTGGGGCCGGGGGGATCTGGGGGGGATTTGGGGGGATTTGGGGGGCTCAGGGGGGTCTGGGGGGGTTTGGGCTGGGGAGGTTTGGGGGGAATTTTTGGAGAATTTTTTGGGAATTTTTTGGGAATTTTTTGGAATTTTTTGGAGAATTTAAGAGAATTTTAAAGGAATTTAGGGGATTTTTTGGGGATTTTGGGGGAGTTTTGAGGGAATTTGAGGGAATTTTGAGGGGAATTTGGGGGGAATTTAGGGGAATTTTGGGGGAATTTTTTGGGATTTTTGGGGGAATTTTGAGAGATTTGGGGGGAATTTTGGGGGAATTTTTTGGGAAGTTTGGAGAATTTTAGAGGAATTTGGGGGAATTTTAGAGGAATTTGTGGAATTTTAGGGGAATTTTTTGGGAATTTTGCGGGGATTTTCGGGATTTTGAGGGGATTTTGGGGCATTTTTGGTCTGGGAATTGGGGATTTTTTTTTAGGGTTCCCAATTCCCCCAAATTCCCCAAATTTTCCCCCAAATTCCCCCCCAGCCGTGGTCAGGAACTACGGGCAGCTGCTCCTGGAGCTCTCGGGCCGTGGTCCCCGACGGCCTGGTGGGCTTTTTTTCACCAGCTACGTCTACCTGGAGAGCACCGTGGCCTCCTGGTACGAGCAGGTGGGACCCAAAAACCCCCAAAAACCACACCTGAGACCCCAAAAAACCAAAAAATCACCCCAGAAACCCCCCCAAAATAGCCCCAGAATCCATAAAAAACCCCCCAAAATACCCCCAAAATCACCCCAAACCTCACCCCGTGTTCTCACCTGTACCTGGAGAACACCGTGGCCTCCTGGTACGAGCAGGTGGGACCCCAGAACACACCTGAGACCCCAAAAAAACCCCCAAACCCCCCAAAAATACCCCAAAATAATCCCAGAATCCATAAAAACCCCCCAAAATACCCCCAAATCACCCAAACACCTCACCCCGTGTCCTCACCTGTACCTGGAGAGCTCCGTGGCCTCCTGGTACGAGCAGGTGGGACCCCCAAAACCCCCAAAAACCACACCTGAGACCCCAAAAAACCCAAAAAATCACCCCAAAATACCCCAAAACCATGAAAAATACCCCCCAAAATAACCCCAAAATCACCCTGTGTCCTCACCTGTACCTGGAGAGCACCGTGGCCTCCTGGTACGAGCAGGTGGGACCCCAGAACACACCTAGACCCCCAAAAAAACCCCAAAAAACCCCAAAATAATCCCAGAATCCATAAAAACCCCCAGAAATACCCCCAGAAAATACCCGAAATCACCCCCAACCTCACCCCGTTGTGCTCACCTGTACCTGAGAGCACCGTGGCCTCCTGGTAGAGCAGGTGGGACCCCCAAAACCCCCAAAAACCCACACCTGAGACCCCCAAAAACACACCTGAGACCCAAAAAAAACCTCCCAAACCCCCCAAAATTACCCCCCAAAACACCAAAATACCCCCAGAAATACCCAAAATCACCCCAAACCTCACCCCGTGTCCTCACCTGTACCTGGAGAGCTCCGTGGCCTCCTGGTACGAGCAGGTGGGACCCCAGACCACACCTGAGACCCCAAAAAAGCCCAAAACCCCCCAAAATACCCAAAATAATCCAAATCCATAAAAACCCCCCAAAATACCCCCAAAATCACCCCAAACCTCACCCCGTGTGCTCACGTGTACCTGGAGAGCTCCGTGGCCTCCTGGTACGAGCAGGTGGGACCCCAAAAACCCCCAAAAACCACACCTGAGACCCCCAAAAACCTCCCAAACCCCCCAAAATTACCCCCCAAAACACCAAAAATACCCCCAGAATTACCCAAAATAACCCCAAACCTCACCCCCTGTTCTCACCTGTACCTGGAGAGCTCCGTGGCCTCCTGGTACGAGCAGGTGGGACCCCCAAACCCCCAAAAACCACACCTGAGACCCCCAAAAACCCAAAAAACCCCCCCAAAATACCCCAAAACCATGAAAAATACCCCCAAAATACCCCAAAATAACCTCAAAAATCACCCTGTGTCCTCACCTGTACCTGGAGAGCACCGTGGCCTCCTGGTACGAGCAGGTGGGACCCCAGAACACACCTGAGACCCCAAAAAAACCCCCAAAACCCCCCAAAAATACCCCAAAATAATCCCAGAATCCATAAAAACCCCCCAAAATACCCCCAAAATCACCCCAAACCTCACCCCGTGTTCTCACCTGTACCTGGAGAGCACCGTGGCCTCCTGGTACGAGCAGGTGGGACCCCAAAAACCCCCAAAAACCACACCTGAGACCCCCAAAAACACACCTGAGACCCCAAAAAACCTCCCAAACCCCCCAAAATTACCCCCCAAAACACCAGAAATACCCCCAGAAATACCCAAAATCACCCCAAACCTCACCCCGTGTCCTCACCTGTACCTGGAGAGCACCGTGGCCTCCTGGTACGAGCAGGTGGGACCCCAAAAACCCCCAAAAACCACACCTGAGACCCCCAAAAACGCACCTGAGACCCCAAAAAACCCAAAAAATCACCCCAGAAACCCCCAAAAATCCCCAAAAATCACTCCCAGGAATCCCCAAATCCCCCCCAGGGCATCCTGGAGAAGATCCAGAGGAACAAACTCATGGAGGAGCCCTCAAACGCCCCCAAATCACCTCCTGAGACCCCCAAATCCCCCCCAGGACCCCCAAAAAACACCCAGGGCCCCCCAAAAAAACACCCAGGACCCCCGAACCCCTGACTAGGACCCCCAAAACCCCCCCAGAACCCCAGGACCTGACCCAGGACCCCTAAATAACCACCCCAAACACCCCCAGGACCCCCAAAATCTGCCCAAATCCCCCCAAAAAAAACCACTCAGGACCCCCCAAAAATCACCCAAGACCCCCCAAAAAACACCCAGGACCCCCCAAAAGTGACCCAGGACCCCCCAAATCCCCCCCAGGGCATCCTGGAGAACATCCAGAGGAACAAGCTGCTCTTCATCGAGACCCAGGACGGGGGCCGAGACCAGCGTGGCCCTGGAGAAATACCAGGAGGTGCTGGGGGGGTCCTGGGGGGCGTTTGGGGGAGTTTTGGGGGGTCCTGGGAGGTTTCGGGGGGTCCTGGGGGAGTTTTGGGGGCTCCTGGGTGGGTTTGGGGGGAGTTTCGGGGGTTCCTGGGTGGTTTTGGGGGGGTCCTGGGTGGGTTTCGGGGGGCTCCTGGGGGAGTTTTGGAGGATCCTGGATGAGTTTTGGGGGAGTTTTGGGGGTCCTGGAGTGTTTGAGGGAGGTTTGGGGGGTCCTGGGTCTGTTTGGGGGGTTCCTGGGTGGGTTCTGAGGAGTTTTGGGGGCTCCTGGGTGGGTTTGGGGGGATCCTGGGTGTGTTTGGGGGTCCCATCCCGGGGGTCCTGGGTGAGTTTTGGGGTGCCCTGGGTGTGTTTGGGGGCTCCTGGGTGGGTTTTGGGGGCTCCTGGGGGAGTTTGGGGGCTCCTGGGTGGGTTTTGGGGCTTTTGGGGGTTCCTGGGTGTGTTTGGGGGTCCCACCCCGGGGGTCCTGGGTGAGTTTTGGGGTGCCCTGGGTGTGTTTGGGGGGGTCCTGGGTGGTTTTGGGGGGAGTTTCGGGGGTTCCTGGGTGGTTTGGGGGGCTCCTGGGTGGTTTTGGGGAGTTTTGGGGTGCCCTGGGTGGTTTTGGGGGCTCCTGGGTGGGTTTTGGGGGCTCCTGGGTGGTTTTGGGGGCTCCTGGGTGGGTTTTGGGGCTTTTGGGGTGCCCTGGGTGTGTTTGGGGGTCCCACCCCGGGGGTCTCTCCCCCCCAGGCCTGTGAGAACGGCCGCGGGGCCGTGCTGCTCTCGGTGGCGCGCGGGAAAGTCTCCGAGGGCATCGACTTCGGTGAGCCCGGGGGGGCTTGGGGGGGATTTTGGGGACAATTTTGGGGATTTTGGGGTCAATTTGTGGGGTTTGGAGCAGGTCCAGGCTGGGTTTGGGGGGGTTTTTGGGGGTCTTTTCCCCCATTTTGTGTGGGTGTTCCCCCACTCTTGGGGGAAAGTCTCCGAGGGCATCGACTTCAGTGAGCCCAGGGGGGCTTGGGGGGGATTTTGGGGACAATTTTGGGGATTTTGGGTCAATATGTGGGGTTTGGAGCAGGTCCAGGCTGGGTTTGGGGGGGTTTTTGGGGGTCTTTCCCCCCCATTTTGTGTGGGTGTTCCCCCATTCTTGGGGGTGAAATGCCCGAGGGCATCGACTTTGGTGAGGTTGGGGGGATTTGGGGGGAAATTTTGGGGGTTTGGGGGCAGTTTGGGGCATTTTAGTGGCAATTTCAGGGTTCTGGGGGGCAGATTGGGGGATTTTAGGGGAAATTTTGGGGTTTTGGGGGCAGTTTTGGGGTCCCTGAGCCCCCCAGTTTTTGCCCCCAGTCCATCACTACGGCCGGGCCGTGATCATGTTCGGGGTCCCCTACGTTTACACCCAGAGCCGGATCCTCAAGGTGAGGCTGGGGAGGGGTCCCGGGGGTGCCCCCCACCCCAAATTCCCGCTGGGATTCCTGGGGGAGCAGAGCCCCCGGGGGTGGGGAGCCCCGAAATCCTTCAAATTCACCCCAAAACCTTTGTAAAGTGACCCCAACCCCCCCCCAAATCCTTTTAAACTGGTGCCAAAATCCCCCAAACTGACCCCAAACCCCTCAAACCGACCCCAAAATCCCCCAAACTGACCCCAAACTGACCCCAAACCCCTCAAACCGACCCCAAAATCCCCCAAACTGACCCCAAACTGACCCCAAACCCCTCAAACCGACCCCAAAATCCCCCAAAGTGACCCCAAACTGACCCCAAAACCTCTCAAACCGACCCCAAAATCCCCCAAAATCCCCCAAAGTGACCCCAAACTGACCCCAAACCCCTCAAACCGACCCCAAAATCCCCCAAACTGACCCCAAACTGACCCCAAACCCCTCAAACCGACCCCAAAATCCCCCAAAGTGACCCCAAAATCCCCCAAACTGACCCCAAACTGACCCCAAACCCCTCAAACCGACCCCAAAATCCCCCAAACTGACCCCAAACTGACCCCAAAACCCCTCAAACCGACCCCAAAACTCCCCAAAAAACGCTTTAAATTGCCCCAAAATTCCCCCAAATCCCCCAAAGTGACCCCAAATCCCCGGGGTTCTAATTTGGGGGAGGGGTCTCAGGGGGTCTCCCACCCCAAATTCCCGCTGGGATTCCTTTGGGAGCAGCTCCAGGTGTGGGAGCGGCTCCAGCACCTGGGCCTAGGGGGTCTCTGGGGCATCTCTGGGGGGATTTTTGGGATCTCTGGGGGGATCCCTGGGGGTCTCTGAGGGGTTTTTGGGGGTCCCTGGGGAGCTCTGGGGGGTTTTGGGGGTCTCTGGGGGGGTCTCACCCCCGTTTCCCCCCAGGCCTGGCTGGAATTCCTGTGGGAGCAGCTCCAGGTGTGGGAGAACACCTGAGCCTGGGGGTGTCTGTGGCGTCCCTGGGGTGGTCCCTGGGGGTCTCTGGGGGGTCCCTGGGGAGCTCTGGGGGGTCCCTGGGGGTCTCTGGGGGGGTCTCACCCCCCGTCCCCCCCAGGCCCGGCTGGAGTTCCTGTGGGAGCAGCTCCAGGTGTGGGAGCAGCTCCAACACCTGAGCCTGGGGGTGTCTGGGTGGATTTTTGGGGTCCCTGGGGAGGTCTGGGGGGTCCCTGGGGGGTCTCTGGGGGTCTCTGAGAGGTTTTTGGGATCCCCGGGGGTCTCTGTGGGGGTCTCACCCCCGTTTCCCCCCCCAGGCCCGGCTGGAGTTCCTGCGGGAGCAGCTCCAGGTGTGGGAGCAGCTCCAACACCTGAGCTTGGGGGATCTCTGGGGGTGTCTGTGGGGTCTCTGTGGGGTCCCTGGGAGTCTCTGGGGGGATTTTGGGGATCTCTGGGAGTTTTGGGGATCTCTGTGGGGTTTTGGGGGTCTCTGTGGGGGTCTCACCCCCGTTTCCCCCCCCAGGCCCGGCTGGAGTTCCTGCGGGAGCAGCTGCAGGTGCGCGAGGGGGAGTTCCTGACCTTCGACGCCATGCGGCACGCGGCGCAGTGCGTGGGGAGAGCCCTCCGGGGGAAAACGGATTACGGGCTGATGGTCTTTGCTGACAAGGTCTGGGGGGGATTTGGGGGGCTCTGGGGGGCTTTGGGGTCAGTTTGGGGGGGTTTGGGGTCAGTTTGGAGGGGTTTGGGGTCAGTTTGGGGGGGTTTGGGGGGGTTTGGGGTCAGTTTGGGGCACTCGGGGCGGCGCAGTGCGTGGGGAGAGCGCTCCGGGGGAAAACCGACTACGGGCTGATGGTGTTTGCTGACAAGGTCTGGGGGGCTTGGGGGGGTCTGGGGGGCTTTGGGGTCAGTTTGGGGGGGTTTGGGGTCAGTTTGGGGGGGTTTGGGGTCAGTTTGGAGGGATTTGGGGTCAGTTTGGGGGGGTTTGGGGTCACTTTGGGGGGGGGTTGGGGTCAGTTTGGGGGGATTTGGGGTCAGTTTGGGGGGGTTTGGGGTCAGTTTGGGGGGGGGTTGGGGTCAGTTTGGGGGGGTTTGGGGTCAGTTTGGAGGGGTTTGGGGTCAGTTTGGGGGGGTTTGGGGTCACTTTGGGGGGGTTTGGGGTCACTTTGGGGGGGTTTGGGGTCAGTTTGGGGCACTCAGGGCGGTGCAGTGCGTGGGGAGAGCCCTCAGGGGGAAAACGGATTATGGGCTGATGGTCTTTGCTGACAAGGTCTGGAGGGTCTGGGGGGCTCTGGGGGGGCTCTGGGGGGGTTTGGGGTCAGTTTGGGGGGGTTTGGGGTCAGTTTGGGGCACTCGGGGCGGCGCAGTGCGTGGGGAGAGCGCTGCGGGGGAAAACCGACTACGGGCTGATGGTCTTTGCTGACAAGGTCTGGGGGGCATTTGGGGGGGGTTTGGGGGGTTTGGGGTCGGTTTGGGGTTTTGAGATCTTTTTTGGGCCCCAACCCCCCATTTCTTCCTCATTTTTTCACTCTTTGTTTCTACCTTTCCCCCCATTTCCCACCCGTCTTTCCCCATTTTCCCCCATTTCCCCCCCGTTTTCCCCAATTTCTCACATTTTTCCCCCATTTTTCCCCATTTCCCCCCCGTTTTTTCCCCAATTTCTCACATTTTTCCCCCATTTTTTCCCCATTTCCCCCCGTTTTCCCCATTTCCCCCCCGTTTTTCCCCAATTTCTCCCGTTTTCCCCCCATTTCTCTCCCCATTTCTCTGCCCCATTTCTCTCCCCATTTCTCTGCCCCATTTCTCTGCCCCATTTCTCTGCCCCATTTCCCTGCCCCATTTCTCTGCCCCATTTCTCTGCCCCATTTCTCTCCCCATTTCTCTGCCCCATTTCCCTGCCCCATTTCTCTGCCCCATTTCTCTCCCCATTTCTCTCCCCATTTCTCTGCCCCATTTCTCTGCCCCATTTCTCTCCCCATTTCTCTCCCCATTTCTCTGCCCCATTTCTCTGCCCCATATTTCTCTGCCCCATTTCTCTGCCCCATTTCTCTGCCCCATTTCTCTGCCCCATTTCTCTGCCCCATTTCTCTGCCCCATTTCTCTGCCCCATTTCTCTGCCCCATTTCTCTTCCCATTTCCCTGCCCCATTTCTCTGCCCCATTTCTCTGCCCCATTTCTCTGCCCCATTTCCCTGCCCCATTTCCCTGCCCCATTTCTCTGCCCCATTTCTCTCCCCATTTCTCTGCCCCATTTCTCTGCCCCATTTCTCTGCCCCATTTCTCTGCCCCATTTCCCTGCCCCATATTTCTCTGCCCCATTTCTCTCCCCATTTCTCTGTCCCGTTTCTCTGCCCCATTTCTCTGCCCCATTTCCCTGCCCCATTTCTCTGCCCCATTTCTCTGCCCCACATTTCTCTGCCCCCCAGCGCTTTGCCCGGGCGGACAAGCGTGGGAAGCTGCCGCGCTGGATCCAGGAGCACCTGCCCGAGTCCCACCTGAACCTGACGGTGGACGAGGCCGTGCAGGCGGCCAAGCGCTTCCTGCGGGAGATGGCCCAGCCCTTCCGCCAGGTGAGAGATCCACCGGATCCCCGCGGATCCCTTGGGATCCCTGAGGATCCCAGCAGATCCCAGTGGGGCCCTCCTGGCGGGTGTGGAGCCCCCCCCAGTGCCTCCGATCCCCTAGCCCTTCCGCCAGGTCAGGGAGCCACTCGATCCCTTTGGATCACTTTGGATCCCCGAGGATCCCAGCAGATCCCAATGGATTTTCTGGATCCAATTGGGATCCTCCTGGCGGGTGTGGAGCCCCCCCAGTGCCCCCGATCCCCCAGCCCTTCCGCCAGGTCAGGGAGCCACTGGATCCCTGAGGATCCCTGAGGATCCCTGAGGATCCCTTGGATAGCAGCAGATCCCACTGGATCCCACTGGGATCCTCCTGGCGGGTGTGGAGCCCCCCCCCCCCAGTGCCCCTGATCCCCCCTGGCCCTTCCGGCAGCTACGGGAGCCACCAGATCCCAGTTGATCCCAGTTGATCCCAGTGGGTCCTGGTGGATTCTGGTGGGTCCTGGCAGGTCCCGCCCCTTCCGGATCCCCCGATTCCCCTCCAGATCCCGTCTGACCCGCCCCCCCCAGCAGGTGCGGGGTTCACTGGATCCCATCGGATCCCTCCACAGCCCCTCCTGGGGGCGCGGGATCCAGTGGGTCCCAGCAGGTTCCTGCCCCGTCCAGCTCCTGCAGATCCCCCCCAGATCCCCTCCAGATCCCGCCAGATCCCTCCCGGCGGGTCCAGGGACACCAGATCCGCCCCGGATCCCACCAGATCCCAACACCGGATCCCTTTTCCCCCCCAGGAGGACCAGCTGGGGCTGTCGCTGCTGACCTGGGAGCAGCTGCAGGCGGGGGAGGTGCTGCAGCGGATCCAGGGGATCTCCCAGACCGTGTGATCCCCTCCCCCCAAGGGATCCCTGGGATCCACCCAGGGACCCCCAGGGGATCTCCCAGACCGTGTGATCCCCTCCCCCAAAGGGATCCCTGGGATCCACCCGGGGACCCCCAGGGGGTCTCCCAGACTGTGTGACCCCCCAAGGGATCCCTGGGATCCACCGGGACCCCTCAAGGCGCCGGAGCGGGGAGTGGATCCCTCAGGGGGAAAGGGAGGGGTCTGGATCCACCAAGGGGATCCAGGTGGGATCTGGACCCCCCCCAGACCCCCCCCCCAAAGCACCTGGAGGAGGAAGTGGATCCCCTCCCCCACCAGTGGATCCCCTCCCCCCGGGATCCCCCCCAATCCCATTTTTGTAAATCCCCTCCCCCCACCCCCCCAATAAAAACAGATCCCCCCCTCCCCTCCCCCCCACGACTGAGCCCTTTCGTTCCCCTCCCCCCTCCCCCAAATTTGGGACCCCCAAAATCTCCCCAACCCCCCAATCTGGGATCCCCCAAAAAATTTGGGGGGGGGGAGGGGGGGGAATCCCCTGGGTTTATTGGGGACCCCTCCCCCCCCTTCATCTCCCGTGCCTCAGTTTCCCCTGAGGGGGTTTGGGGGCGGGGATTTTTGGGGGGGGGGGAATTTTTGGGGGGGGAATTTTTGGGGGTTTTTTGGGGGAGGGGATTTTTTAGGGGGGGATTTTGGGGATTTTTTGGGGGGATTTTGGGGGGATTTTTTTGGGGAGGGGAGATTTTTTAGGGGAGGATTTTTTGGGGGGGGGGTGGGAGCTCCCCCCCCCCACTCCGTCCCTCCCGCGCCCCCCCCGGGATCCCCCACCCCCCCCCCCCGTTCTGACACCGGATCCCCCCCGGGAAACCGGAGCCGACCTAAAAATACCGGGGGGGGCGGGAGGGGGGGAGGGGCGGGGCTGGGGACCCCCCCCTCCCCCTCCCCCTCCCCCTCCCCCTCCCCCCCCCGGCTTGAATTGCCCTGAGCCAGCAGGGTCACCCCCCCCCCCCCCCGGCCCAAAAAATCCGGGGGTTCCCCCTCCTCAAATCCCCTCCCCCACCCTGGGATTTGGGGGAGTCCCCACCGCCCCTCCCCCCCCCATGGGATGGGGGTGGGGTTTGGGGGGTCCCGGGGGGTTTTGGGGGGGTCCCGGGGGGGTTTTTGGGGTGGGGGGCGCAGAGGGGGGGTTGGGGGAGGCCACGCCCCCCCCTTGTTGATTTGGGGGGGGGGGGGGTCCCGATTTTTGGGGGGTGGTCCCGGAATTTTTGGGGGTGGTCCCGATGTTTTTGGGGGGTGGTCCCGGAATTTTGGGGGGTGGTGCCGGTAATTTGGGGGGTGGTCCCGGTATTTTTTGGGGGTGGTCCCATTTTGGGGGGTGGTCCCGATGTTTTTGGGGGGGTGGTCCCGCTCTTTGGGGTGGTCCCGTTATTTTTGGGGGGTGGTCCCGCTATTTGGGGGGTGGTCCCGATGTTTTTGGGGGGGTGGTCCCGTTTTGGGGGGTAGTCCCGTTATTGGGGGGTGGTCCCGCTATTTTTGGGGGGTGGTCCCGCTATTTGGGGGGTGGTCCCGATGTTTTTGGGGGGTGGTCCCGCTATTGGGGGGTGGTCCCGCTATTTTTGGGGGGTGGTCCCCGTATTTTTTTGGGGGGTGGTCCCGCTATTTTTGGGGGGTGGTCCCCGTATTTTTTTGGGGGGTGGTCCCGCTATTTTTGGGGGGTGGTCCCGGAATTTTGGAGGTGGTCCCGTTATTTTTGGGGGGTGGTCCCGCTATTTTGGGGGGTGGTCCCGATGTTTTTGGGGGGTGGTCCCGCTATTGGGGGGTGGTCCCGTTATTTTTGGGGGGTGGTCCCGTTATTGGGGGGTGGTCCCGCTATTGGGGGGGTGGTCCCGTTATTGAGGGGTGGTCCCGCTATTGGGGGGTGGTCCCGTTATTGAGGGGTGGTCCCGCTATTGGGGGGTGGTCCCGTTATTGAGGGGTGGTCCCGTTATTTGGGGGGTGGTCCCGTTATTGGGGGGTGGTCCCGTTATTTGGGGGGTGGTCCCGCTATTTTTGGAGGGTGGTCCCGTTATTGGGGGGTGGTCCCGTTATTGGGGGGTGGTCCCGCTATTTTGGGGGTGGTCCCGCTCTTTGGGGAGTGGTCCCGTTATTTTTGGGGGTGGTCCCGCTATTTGGGGGGTGGTCCCGTTATTTTTGGGGGGTGGTCCCGCTATTTTTGGGAGTGGTCCCGTTATTTGGGGGGTGGTCCCGCCCCGCCCCGCGGCCCCGGGGGGCGGCAGGTGCCGCGTGTCCCCCCCCCCCCCCCCCGCCCCCTCCCCCAGGGACACCGGACACCGGGGGGCGGCTCCGGGGGTCCCCGCGGGGCTCCGGGGGGTCCGGCCGGGTCCCGGTCCCGCCCGGTTCGGGGCCCCCCCGCAGCCCCCCCGGGCCGGGCGGGGTCCCGGGGGCGATAAAAGCGCCCGAGGGGGTCCCGCTCCCACCGCTGCCCCCCCGCACCCGGTACCGGTACCGGCCCGAGCCCGACCCGACCCGACCCGGCCCCGCCGAGAGAACCAGGTAAGGCCGGGACCACCCCCCAAAATAGCGGGACCCCCATCGGAACCGGGATCCCGATCGGAACCGGGACCCCAATCGGAACCGGGACCCCCAATCGGAACCGGGACCCCAAATCGGAACCGGGACCACCCCCCAAAATAGCGGGACCCCCATCGGAACCGGGATCCCGATCGGAACCGGGACCCCCAAATCGGAACCGGGACCCCCGGGACCCCAATCGGAACCGGGACCTCCAATCGGAACCGGGACCCCAATCGGAACCGGGACCCCCAATCGAAACCGGGACCCTGATGGGAACCGGGACCCCAATCGGAACCGGGACCCCAAACCAGAACCGGGACCCCAATCGGAACCGGGACCTCAGTCGGGACCGGGACCCCAATCAGAACCGGGACCTCAGTCGGGACCGGGACCCCAGTCGGGACCGGGACCCCCGGGATCCAACCGGGACCCCAAATCGGAACCGGGACCCCAGTCGGGACCGGGATGTCCTTTGGGACGCCCCAAGAACCCCCTGGGGAACGGGGCCGCCCCACCGGGACCGGCCCGGTCCGGCCCGGGACCCTCGGGACGCCCCCCCGGTGTCACCGGGACCGGGACCGGGATTCGGGACCGGGATCGGGGTTCGGGTTCGGGACCGGGATCGGGGTTCGGGTTCGGGTTCGGGTTCGGGACCGGGCCCCCCCTGGGTGTCCCAGGGCCCCGCCCCGCCCCCCGGGCTATAAATAGCTCCGGCCCCAACAAGGAAGCGGAGCGGGGCGGCCACGCCCCCGGGCAGGACACGCCCACAAGGACACGCCCCCGGTGGGACACGCCCACAAGGACACGCCCCCGGGTAGGACACGCCCACAAGGACACGCCCCCCCCGTGTCCCCTGGGTCACCTCCCGTGTCACGTGTCCCACGTGTCCCACCTGTCCCCGGTGTCGCCACGGCCCCCGTGTCCCCGTCGCCCCCGCCGCCCCCGTGTCCCCGCAGTGCCACCATGTCCCCTGTCGCTGTCCCCGCAGTGCCACCACACCCATGTCCCCATGTCCCCCTGTCTGTCCCCATGTCCCCACATTGTCCCCGTGTCCCTGTGTCCCCATATCCCCATGTCTGTCCCGATGTCCCCCTGTCTGTCCCCACCATGTCCCCCTGTCTGTCCCCCCAGCGCCACCATGCCCTTCAGCAACACCCACAACAAGTACAAGCCCCCATGTCCCCATGTCCCCATGTCTGTCCCTGTGTCCCCACGCTGTCCCTGTGTCCCCGTGTCCCTGTGTCTGTCCCCACATTGTCCCCATGTCCCCCTGTCTGTCCCCACACTGTCCCCATGTCCCCGTGTCCCTGTGTCTGTCCCCACCATGTCCCCCTGTCTGTCCCCGCAGCGCCGCCATGCCCTTCAGCAACACCCACAACAAGTACAAGCCCCCATGTCCCTGTGTCCCCATGCTGTCCCCATGTCCCCATGTCTGTCCCTACACTGTCCCCATGTCCCCGCAGTGCCACCACACCCATTTCTGTCCCCGCAGCGCCGCCATGCCCTTCAGCAACACCCACAACAAGTACAAGCAGAAGTTCTCGGCCGAGGAGGAGTTCCCGGACCTGTCCAAGCACAACAACCACATGGCCAAGGTGCTGACCCCCGCCCTCTACCAGAAGCTGCGCGACAAGGAGACCCCCAGCGGCTTCACCCTGGACGACGTCATCCAGACCGGCGTGGACAACCCCGGTGGGTGCCCGGGGGGGTCAGCGAAGTGACCAATGGGGTCAGCAAAGTGACCGTGGGGTCCCTGATGCACCCTGGGGGTCAGCAAAGTGACCACGGGGGTCAGCAAAGTGACCACGGGGTCCCTGATGCACCCTGGGGGTCAGCAAAGTGACCACGGGGGTCAGCAAAGTGACCACGGGGTCCCTGATGCACCCTGGGGGTCAGCAAAGTGACCACGGGGGTCAGCAAAGTGACCACGGGGTCCCTGATGCACCCTGGGGGTCAGCAAAGTGACCTTGGGGTCAGCAAAGTGACCTTGGGGGCACCAAAGTGACCATGGGGTCCCTGAAGCACCCTGGGGGTCAGCAAAGTGACCTTGGGGTCAGCAAAGTGACCAAGGGGTCCCTGATGCACCCTGGGGGTCAGCAAAGTGACCACGGGGTCCCTGATGCACCCTGGGGGTCAGCAAAGTGACCTTGGGGGCACCAAAGTGACCATGGGGTCCCTGAAGCACCCTGGGGGTCAGCAAAGTGACCAAGGGGTCCCTGATGCACCCTGGGGGTCAGCAAAGTGACCATGGGGGCACCAAAGTGACTGTGGGGGCACCAAAGTGACCATGGGGGCACCAAACCGACCATGGGGGCACCAAAGTGACCTTGGGGTCACCAAAGTGACTGTGGGGGCACCAAGCTGACCGTGGGGGCACCAAGCTGACCGTGGGGGCTTCAACTCATCCTTGGGGTCGCCAATCCACCCAGGGGGTCCCCGGCCCGTCCATGGGGTCACCAAACTGACCTTGGGGTCCCTGATCTGTACGTGGGGCCAGAGACCCCTCCCCAGATCCCAGTGCCCCATCCCAGTCCCAGTGTCATACTGGTCCCATACTGGTTCCATACTGGTCCCATACTGGTCCAAGTGACCCCTGGGTGACCCCACAGTGACCCCTTGGTGCCCCCCGGCCACCCGTTCATCATGACCGTGGGTCAGTGCCCAGTGCCCCATCCCAGTGCCCAGTGCACCATCCCAGTGCCCTCCCAGTCCCAGTGTCATACTGGTCCCATACTGGTCCCATACTGGTCCCAGTGACCCCCGGGTGACCCCTTGATGACCCCCTGCCCCCAGGCCACCCGTTCATCATGACCGTGGGTCAGTGCCCAGTCCCAGATCCCAGTGCCCCATCCCAGTCCCAGTGCCCCATACTGGTCCCGCACTGGTCCCAGTGCCACACTGGTCCCAGTGACCCCTCGGTGACCCCTGGGTGACCCCTGGGTGCCCCCAGGCCACCTGTTCATCATGACCGTGGGTCAGTGCCCAGTGCCCCATCCCAGTCCCAGTGCCCCATACTGGTCCCAGTCCCACACTGGTCCCAGTGCCATATTGGTCCCATACTGGTCCCATACTGGTCCCAGTGACCCCTGAGTGACCCCACGGTGACCCCTGGGTGCCCCCAGGCCACCCGTTCATCATGACCGTGGGTCACTGCCCAGTGCCCCATCCCAGTGCCCAGTACCCCATACTGGTCCCGCACTGGTCCCAGTGCCACACTGGTCCCAGTGACCCCTCGGTGACCCCTGGGTGACCCCACGGTGACCCCCGTGTGACCCCCAGGCCACCCGTTCATCATGACCGTGGGTCAGTGCCCAGTGCCCCATCCCAGTCCCAGTGCCCCATCCCAGTCCCAGTGCCCCATACTGGTCCGAGTCCCACACTGGTCCCAGTGCCATACTGGTCCCATACTGGTCCCAGTGACCCCCGGGTGACCCCTGGCTGACCCCCTGCCCCCAGGCCACCCGTTCATCATGACCGTGGGTCAGTGCCCAGTGCCCCATACTGGTCCCACACTGGTCCCAGTGCCATACTGGTCCCATACTGGTCCCATACTGGTCCCAGTGACCCCCGGGTGACCCCTGGCTGACCCCCGTGTGACCCCCAGGCCACCCGTTCATCATGACCGTGAGTCACTGCCCAGTCCCAGATCCCAGTGCCCAGTGCCCCATACTGGTCCCACACTGGTCCCAGTGCCATACTGGTCCCATACTGGTCCCAGTGACCCCCGGGTGACCCCTTGATGACCCCCTGCCCCCAGGCCACCCGTTCATCATGACCATGGGTCAGTGCCCAGTGCCCCATCCCAGTCCCAGTGCCCCATCCCAGTCCCATACTGGTCCCATACTGGTCCTGGTGACCCCTGGGTGACCCCTGGGTGACCCCACGGTGCCCCCTGCCCCCAGGCCACCCGTTCATCATGACCGTGGGTCAGTGCCCAGTCCCAGATCCCAGTGCCCCATCCCAGTGACCTCCCAGTGCCCTCCCAGTCCCACACTGGTCCCATACTGGTCCCATACTGGTCCCAGTGACCCCCGGGTGACCCCTGGCTGACCCCCCGCCCCCAGGCCACCCGTTCATCATGACCGTGGGCTGCGTGGCCGGGGACGAGGAGTCCTACGAGGTGTTCAAGGAGCTCTTCGACCCCGTGATCCAGGACCGGCACGGCGGCTACAAACCCACGGACAAGCACCGCACCGACCTCAACCACGAGAACCTCAAGGTCGGGGGGCCCAAAAACCTGGGGAGGGGTCCCCGAAATCTGGGGAGGGGTCCCCGAAATCTGGGGAGGGGTCCCGGGAATTTGGGGGCGTCCCCAGGGGTGGCAGGGAAGGGGTGACAGGGCCACCCTGGGGCGACCGCACCGACCTCAACCACGAGAACCTCAAGGTCGGGGGACCCCCAAATTTGGGGAGGGGTGTCCTGGAATTTGGGGAGGGGGTCCCGAAATCTGGGGAGGGGTCCCTGAAATATTGGGGCATCCCCAGGGGTCTTAAAAGGGCAGGGAAGGGGTGACAGGGCCACCCTGGGGTGTCCCCATGAAGCCACTGAGGGACATCAACCACGAGAACCTCAAGGTCGGGGGGGTCCCCAAAATTTGGGCGGGGGTCCCGAAATTTGGGGAGGGGTCCCTGAAATCTGGGGAGGGGTCCCCAGGGGTCTCAAAAGGGAGAACTTTCAGGGCATTTGGGGGGAATTTTGCGTGGGATTTTTTGGGGATTTTTTGGGGTGGATTTGGGGTGTTTTGGGGTGAATTTGGGGGCATTTTGGGGTGAATTTGGGGGCGTTTTGGGGTGAATTTTGGGGTGTTTTGGGGTGAATTTGGGGTGTTTTGGGGTGGATTTGGGGTGTTTTGGGGTGGATTTGGGGGCATTTTGGGGTGAATTTTGGGGTATTTTGGGGTGAATTTGGGGGCATTTTGGGGTGAATTTTGGGGTATTTTGGGGCGATTTCGGGGTGAATTTGGGGTGAATTTTGGGGTGTTTTGGGGTGAATTCGGGGGCATTTTGGGGTGAATTTTGGGGTGTTTGGGGGTGAATTCGGGGGCATTTTGGGGTGAATTTTGGGGTATTTTGGGGTGAATTTGGGGGCATTTTGGGGTGAATTTTGGGGCGTTTTCGGGTGAATTTGGGGGCGTTTTGGGGTGAATTTGGGGGCATTTTGGGGTGAATTTTGGGGTGTTTTGGGGTGAATTTGGGGGCGTTTTGGGGTGTTTTGGGGGCATTTTGGGGTGAATTTTGGGGTGTTTTGGGGTGAATTTGGGGTATTTTGGGGTGAATTTTGGGGCGTTTTGGGGTGAATTTTGGGGCGTTTTGGGGTGTTTTGGGGGCATTTTGGGGTGAATTTTGGGGTGTTTTGGGGTGAATTTGGGGTATTTTGGGGTGAATTTTGGGGCGTTTTGGGGTGAATTTTGGGGTGTTTTGGGGTGAATTTGGGGGCATTTTGGGGTGAATTTTGGGGTGTTTTGGGGTGAATTTTGGGGCGTTTTGGGGTGAATTTGGGGGCATTTTTGGGTGAATTTGGGGGCATTTTGGGGTGAATTTGGGGTATTTTGGGGGTGAATTTGGGGTGTTTTGGGGTGAATTTTGGGGTGTTTTGGGGTGAATTTTGGGGTGTTTTGGGGTGAATTTGGGGGCGTTTTGGGGTGAATTTTGGGGCGTTTTGGGGTGAATTTGGGGGTGTTTTGGGGTGAATTTTGGGGCGTTTTGGGGTGAATTTGGGGGCATTTTGGGGTGAATTTTGGGGTGTTTTGGGGTGAATTTGGGGGTGTTTTGGGGTGAATTCGGGGGCATTTTGGGGTGAATTTGGGGGCATTTTGGGGTGAATTTGGGGGCATTTTGGGGTGAATTTTGGGGTGTTTTGGGGTGAATTTGGGGGCGTTTTGGGGTGAATTTTGGGGTGTTTTGGGGTGAATTTGGGGGTGTTTTGGGGTGAATTTTGGGGTGTTTTGGGGTGAATTCGGGGGCATTTTGGGGTGAATTTTGGGGTGTTTTGGGGTGAATTTTGGGGTGTTTTGGGGTGAATTTGGGGGTGTTTTGGAGTGAATTTGGGGGTGTTTTGGGGTGAATTTTGGGGTGTTTTGGGGTGAATTCGGGGGCATTTTGGGGTGAATTCGGAGGCATTTTGGGGTGAATTTTGGGGCGTTTTGGGGTGAATTCGGGGGCGTTTTGGGGTGAATTCGGGGGCATTTTGGGGTGAATTTTGGGGTGTTTTGGGGTGAATTTTGGGGTGAATTTGGGGTGAATTTTGGGGTGTTTTGGGGTGAATTCGGGGGCATTTTGGGGTGAATTTTGGGGTGTTTTGGGGTGAATTTTGGGGTGTTTTGGGGTGAATTTGGGGGTGTTTTGGAGTGAATTTGGGGGTGTTTTGGGGTGAATTTTGGGGTGTTTTGGGGTGAATTCGGGGGCATTTTGGGGTGAATTCGGAGGCATTTTGGGGTGAATTTTGGGGCGTTTTGGGGTGAATTCGGGGGCGTTTTGGGGTGAATTCGGGGGCATTTTGGGGTGAATTTTGGGGTGTTTTGGGGTGAATTTTGGGGTGAATTTGGGGGTGTTTTGGGGTGAATTTTGGGGCGTTTTGGGGTGAATTTGGGGGTGTTTTGGGGTGAATTTGGGGGCATTTTGGGGTGAATTTTGGGGTATTTTGGGGTGAATTTGGGGTGTTTTGGGGTGAATTTTGGGGTGTTTTGAGGTGAATTCGGGGGTGTTTTGGGGTGAATTTGGGGGCATTTTGGGGCGATTTCGGGGTGAATTTGGGGTGAATTTTGGGGCGTTTTGGGGTGAATTTGGGGGCATTTTGGGGTGAATTTTGGGGTGTTTTTGGGTGACGTTTTGGGGGCTCCCCAGGGCGGGGAGGACCTGGACCCCAAGTACGTGCTGAGCAGCCGCGTCCGCACCGGCCGCAGCATCAAGGGCTACTCGCTGCCCCCCCACTGCAGCCGCGGCGAGCGCCGCGCCATCGAGAAGCTCTCGGTGACAGGTGAGGGCGGGGCCGGGGTGGGCGTGGCCGGGAGGGGGCGTGGTCAGCGTGGGCGGGGTCAGGGGGTGTGGTCTGGTGGGGTGTGGTCGGTGTTGGTGTGGGCGGAGAGGGCGGGGTTGGGTTGGGTGTGGTCAGAGGGGGAGTGGTCAGGAATGGGCGGGGTTGAATTGGGCGTGGCTCAATGGGTGTGGTCAGGAATGGGTGGGGTTGAGTTGGGTGTGGCTCAATGGGTGTGGTCAGGAATGGGTGGGGTTGAATTGGGTGTGGCTCAATGGGTGTGGTCAGGAATGGGTGGGGTTGAATTGGGCGTGGCTCAATGGGTGTGGTCAGGAATGGGGCGGGGTTGAATTGGGCGTGGCTCAATGGGTGTGGTCAGGAATGGGTGGGGTTGGATTGGGCGTGGCTCAATGGGTGTGGTCAGGAATGGGTGGGGTTGGATTGGGTGTGGCTCAATGGGTGTGGTCAGGAATGGGTGGGGTTGGATTGGGTGTGGCTCAATGGGTGTGGTCAGGAATGGGTGGGGTTGAATTGGGTGTGGCTCAATGGGTGTGGTCAGGAATGGGTGGGGTTGGGTTGGGCGTGGACAGAGGGGGAGTGGTCAAAACATGGGTGGGGGGGTTGGGTGTATGGGCGTGGCCTGGGCGTGGCTATTATTGGTTTGGGATGGATGGGTGTGGCCAGAACGGGTTTGACCTGGCTGGGCGTGTCCGGGGGCGTGTCCAGGATGAATTTAGGATGAATTTGGGATGGATTGCTGTGTCCAATCCATGTTTGGCATGGCCGGGCGTGGCCTGGGCGTGTCCGCTCTGAGTTGGGTATTCATGGGCGTGGCCTGGGCGTGTCCAGAATTAATTTAGGATGGATTTCGGATGGATTTGGGATAGATGGGCGTGTCCAATCCGCATTTAGCATAACCAGGCGTGGCCTGGGCGTGTCCAGGCTGAATTTAGGATGGATTTGAGATCGATTTGGGATGGATTGCTGTGTCCAATCCGTGTTGAGCGTGGCTGGGCGTGTCCAGGGGCGTGTCCCGAGTTAATTTAGGATGAATTTAGGACAGATTTAGGATGGATGGGCGTGTCCAATCCACATTTGGCACGGCTGGGCGTGTCCGGGGGCGTGTCCAGGATGAATTTAGGCTGGATTTGGGATAGATTTGGGATGGATTGCTGTATCCAATCCACATTTAGCACGGCCGGGCGTGGCCTGGGCGTGTCCGCTCTGGGTCGGGTATGCCTGGGCGTGTCCCGGGCGTGTCCAGGGCGTGTCCAGGATGAATTTAGGATGAATTTGGGATAGATTTGGGATGGATTGCTGTATCCAATCCACATTTAGCACGGCCGGGCGTGGCCTGGGCGTGTCCGCTCTGGGTCGGGTATGCCTGGGCGTGGCCTGGGCGTGTCCGGGGGCGTGTCCAGGATGAATTTAGGATGAATTTGGGATGGATTGCTGTGTCCAATCCATGTTTGGCACGGCTGGGTGTGGCCTGGGCGTGTCCGCTCTGAGTTGGGTATTCCTGGGCGTGGCCTGGGCGTGTCCAGAATTAATTCAGGATGGATTTCGGATGGATTTGGGATGGATGGGCGTGTCCAAACCGCATTTAGCATAACCAGGCGTGGCCTGGGCGTGTCCAGGCTGAATTTAGGATGGATTTGGGATAGATTTGGGATGGATTGCTGTGTCCAATCCGTGTTGAGCGTGGCTGGGCGTGTCCAGGGGCGTGTCCCGAGTTAATTTAGGATGAATTTAGGACAGATTTAGGATGGATGGGCGTGTCCAATCCACATTTAGCACGGCTGGGCGTGGCCTGGGCGTGTCCAGGGCGTGTCCAGGCTGAATTTAGGATGAATTTAGGACAGATTTAGGATGGATGGGCGTGTCCAATCCACGTTTGGCACGGCTGGGCGTGTCCGGGGGCATGTCCAGGATGAATTTAGGCTGGATTTGGGATAGATTTGGGATGGATTGCTGTATCCAATCCACGTTTAGCACGGCTGGGCGTGTCCCGGGCGTGTCCGCTCTGGGTCGGGTATGACTGGGCGTGTCCCGGGCGTGTCCGGGGGCGTGTCCAGAGTTAATTTAGGATGAATTTAGGACAGATTTGGGATAGATGAGCGTGTCCAATCCACATTTGGCACGGCTGGGCGTGGCCTGGGCGTGTCCGCTCTGGGTCGGGTATGACTGGGCGTGTCCCGAGCGTGTCCAGGGGCGTGTCCAGGCTGTATTTAGGATGAATTTAGGACAGAATTGGGATAGATGAGCGTGTCCAATCCACATTTGGCACGGCTGGGCGTGTCCTGGGCGTGTCCAGGGCGTGTCCAGAGTTAATTTAGGATGATTTTAGGACAGATTTAGGATGGATGGGCGTGTCCAATCCACATTTGGCACGGCTGGGCGTGTCCGGGGGCGTGTCCAGGATGAATTTAGGCTGGATTTGGGATAGATTTGGGATGGATTGCTGTATCCAATCCACATTTAGCACGGCTGGGCGTGTCCCGGGCGTGTCCAGGGGCGTGTCCAGAGTTAATTTAGGATGAATTTAGGACAGATTTAGGATGGATGGACGTGTCCAATCCACATTTGGCACGGCTGGGCGTGTCCGCTCTGGGTCGGGTATGCCTGGGCGTGTCCTGGGCGTGTCCCGGGCGTGTCCGGGGGGCGTGTCCCGTTGCTGACCCCGCCCCCCGCCCCTCCCCCAGCGCTGAACAGCCTGGAGGGCGAGTTCAAGGGCCGCTATTACCCGCTGAAGGCCATGACGGAGCAGGAGCAGCAGCAGCTGATCGACGATCACTTCCTCTTCGACAAACCCGTGTCCCCCCTGCTGCTGGCCTCGGGCATGGCCCGCGACTGGCCCGACGCGCGCGGCATCTGGTGGGGAACTGGGAGGGACTGGGGGGGACTGGGAGGGGACTGGGAGGGAGTGGGGGGGAATTGGGAGGGACTGGGGGGGGAGTGGGAGACAGCTGGGGGGGACTGGGAGGGACTTGAGGGGGATTGGGGGGGGACTGGGGGCACCTGGCAGTGCCTGGGGAGTGTCTGGGGGGCACTGGGGGGGACTGGAAGGGACTGGGGAGGGAGTGGGGGGGGATATGGGGGGGACTGGGAGGGACTTGGGGGGGACTGGGGGGAATTGGGAGGGACTGGGGGGGGAGTAGGGGGGACTGGGAGGGATTGGGAGGGACTGGGGGGGGAGTGGGGGGGAGTGGGAGCGAGTGGGAGGGACTGGGAAGGGAGTGGGGGGGACCTGAGGGGCACTGGGGGGGACTGGGAGGGGATTGGGGGGCACTGGGAGGGGATTGGGGGGGATTGGGGGGGACTGGGGGGGGACTGGGGGGGGACTGGGAGGGGATTGGGGGGGGATTGAGGGGGACTGGGGGGCCTGGGGGGTGACTGGAGGCATTTGGGGGGCACCTGAGGGGCATCTGGGGGGTTCCTGGGGCACCTGGAGGTGCCTGGCAGTGCCTGGGGAGTGTCTGGGGGGAGCTGGGGGGGACTGGGAAAGGAGTGGGGGGGAGCTGAGGGGCACTGGGGGGGACTGGGAGGGGACTGGGAGGGACTGGGGGGCATCTGGGGGGGACAGGGAGGCTCCTGGGAGTGCCTGGGGGCCACCTGGGGGGGACTGGGGGTACCTGGGGGGCATCTGGGGGGCAGCTGGGGACACCTTGATGTCCCTCAATGTCCCCTCCATGTCCCGAAACGCCCCCCACTGTCTCTAAATGCCCCCCCGGTGCCCCCTGACGCCCCCCAATGCCCCCCAATGTCCCCCCGGTGCCCCCTGACGCCCCCCGGTGCCCCCCAATGTCCCCCCGGTGCCCCCCCGGTGCCCCCTGACGCCCCCCGGTGCCCCCCGCCCCAGGCACAACGACAACAAGACGTTCCTGGTGTGGGTGAACGAGGAGGATCACCTGCGCGTCATCTCCATGGAGAAGGGCGGCAACATGAAGGAGGTGTTCCGGCGCTTCTGCGTCGGCCTGCAGAAGGTACGGGGGGCACCTGGGGGGCACCTGGGGGGCACCTGGGGACACCTGAGCACACCTGGGGATACCTGGGGATACCTGGGGGGCAGCTGGGCACACCTGGGGGGCACCTGGGGAGATCTGGGGAGATCTGGGGGGCACCTGGGGGGCACCTGGAGGCAGCTGGGAACATCTAGGGGGCAGCTGGGGGCACCTGGGAGGCACCTGGGCACACCTGGGGGGTACCTGGGAGCACCTGGGGGCACCTAGGGACACCTGGGCACACCTGGGGGATACCTGGGCACACCTGGGGGGCACCTGGGAATATCTGGGGGGCAGCTGGGGACACCTGGGGGCACCTGGGGGGCCTGGGGGGCAGCTGGGGGGCACCTGGAGGACACCTGGGCACACCTGGGGACATCTGGGGGCACCTGGGCACACTTGGGGGTCACCTGGGGGGCACCTGGGGGGCACTTGGGAGGCACCTGGGCACACCTGGGGGCACCTGGGGGGCACCTGGGGACACCTGGGGGCACCCGGGGATCACCTGGGGACATCTGGGGGCACCTGGGAGGCACCTGGGCACACCTGGGGATACCTGGGGACACCTGGGGACACCTGGGGACACCTGAAGGGCATCTGGGGGGCACCTGGAGGACACCTGGGGGGCCTGGGGGCACCTGGGAACATCTGGGGGCACCTGGGGACATTTGGGGGGCATCTGGGCACACCTGGGGGGCACCTGGGGACATCTGGGGGACCTGGGGGCACCTGGGAGGCACCTGGGGGGCATCTAGGCACACCTGGGGGGCATCTGGGGGGCACCTGGAGGACACCTGGGGGGCCTGGGGGACACCTGGGGACATCTGGGGGGCACCTGGAGGCATCTGGAGGTACCTGGGGGCACCTGGGGGGTACCTGGAGGACACCTGGGGGGCACCTGGGTGGCAAACGTCCCCAAACATCCCCCAACCCCCCCGCCCCCCACCCCAGATCGAGGAGATCTTCAAGAAGGCCGGGCACCCCTTCATGTGGACCGAGCACCTGGGCTACATCCTGACCTGCCCCAGCAACCTGGGCACGGGGCTGCGCGGGGGCGTCCACGTGCGCCTGCAGCACCTCAGCCAGCACCCCAAGTTCGACGAGATCCTCAAGCGCCTGCGCCTGCAGAAACGCGGCACAGGTGAGCCGGGGGGGGGGCGCACCTGGGGCACCTGGACGGGG
>JADMLD010001570.1:0-24537 GCA_017589585.1 Phylloscopus whistleri
GCTGGGAAGGGGACAGGAGTGGGGACTGGATGGACAGAAAGGACCGGAGTGCCACCTCAGGCTGGGAAGGGGACAGGACCAGCCATTGGCACAACCCCAAGGTGACTTTTGGCGACAGCCCGGGGCAGAGCCGCCAAAACCCTTGTTTTTGGCAGGAGGCATCCCGAGGTGAGAAAAGAACATCCAGGGAAGCTCCGAAGGGAGGGAGAGGAGCCTGGGAGCCTCCGGCCGCTCCGGAGGGAGCCGGGCTTGGGTTTCACGGTCACATTTTCCAGCCAAGGCTCCGCTGGTTCCCCGCTTGCCTTTGGATGTCATCGCTGGAAGCAACATCCTGTTCTCCAGCACTCCCACCGCGGCTCCATCGGGGCTCTATTTATGGGGGAGAGAGGAAGGAGACAGAAGCCAATTACTTGACTAATTGCCTAATTACCCTAAGCGCTCCCAGCCCGGCCCGTCTCCGCTGCGGAGCGGCTGCAGCTGCAGCTCCCACCAGTAGCTCTTGTCCTGGCACATCTCATCCAGAGCTCCTCTCCCGCCAGCCAGGGCCAGAACTTCCTAAAGCTCCGATGGTTTAAAGCTTTTTATTCTCTTCCAAGGCACCTTCCGTGTTTTAATCCCGGCCAAGACCAGAGCGCCAGGTCCACCAAGGCTCCTAAAATATCCTGGAGGAGAACAGCTCCAAGAAACCACCTGGAAACCCACCCCTTTCTCCCATTTCTCTCTCCTTTCGATAATTTCTGTAAATGTTTTGGTGTGTTCTTTTTTTTTAATAACATTTATTTGAATATTTATTTAAAAAGCTCTGAGCAGTCCCAGCTCCCAGAAAAACTCCAGGATGTGGATTTGCCGAGGAGGTGGGGTCAGTCCCTCTGGAACCCCCAGAACAGGAGGTGACACCCTTGGCTGCTCCCATCCCACCTGCTGCTCATCCCAGGGTCATTCCCACCTTGGGAATCGTGTCCTGCCTCGGGAATCATGTCCTGCCTCATCTGCTCCACCCCTCTGCACCTCCTGCCCACCATTCCAGGCTCTCAGCAGTTGGGTCTTGGTCCTTCCACCCATGGTGGTCTCCTGTGCCAATTCCCTATGGAGCAATTCCTGGGAAAAACCCGGCAGCAAGGACCAGGACACGCACACAGCTGGAATATTTGCCAGAGAAAAAGCTCTGGGCAGAAACGGGGTATCCTGGAGCTCCCAAAAACCTTGGGATGGGATGGACCTCAGAGCTGTGGCACCTTGCTGAGGTCCGTGTCCAGTCTTCAGGGATGGAGGCTCCAAACCTGTCCCACTTAATTCAACATTTGACTGTAAAAGCTTTATTTTATTTTATTTTTTATTTTGTTGTGGAATTTCCTGTATTTGGATCCACATCAGCCAGGGTTCACCTTGGACACGTGGCTCAGGTCCATGTCGAGTTTCCAGGGATGGAGACTCCAAACCTCTCCACTTGATCCGAATTTTGACAGTCCTTCCCATAAAAAAGATTTTATTTTATATTTTATTTTATTTTATTTTATTGTGGAATTTATTGTATTTGGATCCATATCAACCAGGATTCACCTTGGTCTGGGTCCTCAGGACCGCATCCAATCTCCAGGGATGGAGACTCTGAACATCTCCCACTTGATCTGAATTTTGACCATCCTCCCCAGTAAAATATTTTATTTTATTTTTTATTTTATTGTGGAATTTCCTGTATTTAGATCCACATCAGCCAGGGTTCACCTTGGACAAGTGGCTCAGCTCTATGTTGAGTTTCCGGGGATGGAGACTCCAAACCTCTCCCACTTGATCTGAATTTTGACAGTCCTTCCCATAAAAAGATTTCATTTCGTTTCATTTCATCATTTCATTTCATTTCATTTCATTTCATTTCATTTTTTATTTTATTTTATTGTGGAATTTATTGTATTTGGATCCATATCAACTAGGATTCACCCTGGTCTGGGTCCTCAGGACGACATCCAATCTCCAGGGATGGAGACTCTGAACATCTCCCACTTGATCTGAATTTTGACAATCCTTCCCATAAAAAGATTTTATTTTATTTTATTTTATTTTGGAATTTCCTGTATTTGGATCCATATCAGCCAGGGTTTCCCTTGGTCCGTGTCCTGAGGACCATGTCCAGTCTCCAGAGAGGGAGATTCCAAATCTCTGGACACCTTGATCCAACACTTGACCATCCACCCCATAAAAAGATTTAATCTTACGTTTTTTATTGTGCTTTGAAGTGGAATTTCCTGTGTTGGGGTCCCTTTTGGCCAGAAGTCCCTTTGTCCAGGTGGCTCAGGACCACGTCCAATCTCCAGGGACAGAGATTCTCAACCTCTGGACACCTTGATTCATGGACTTGTCCATCGTCCCCATAATTTATTTTATTTTCAGGTGGAATTCCCTCTCTTTGGGTCCATATCAACCGGGGTTCACCTTGGCCACGGAGCTGGATGCCAAGATCCCAATTTGTGGGATGCCCCAGTTCCCGGGATGGTTCTCCCTGGAACCCCAACCCCAACCAGGCCCCACGAGGCCTTCAGAGGAGCAGCAGCTGGAATACGAGACCAAAACTTGGGATCTCCAACCCTTTTCATTCTGGAATTCTAGAAAGGAGCCACAGGGATGAGTTGGATTTTTTTTTTTTTTTCGTTTTGTTTCGTTTTATTTTGGGATCACGAAATACACAACATTCATTTTAATATGGGACACAGAATATTCTGTACATATTAAAACCCACATGACTGCAACACAACCTCACACGGCACCAATTCCCCAACGAAAAAACCCCACAAGTGCTTTTTTCCTTTTTTTTTTTAATATTAAAAACAAATAGGATAAAACATTAATATTTTTTTTTCCCAGACGACGTTTACAATAAAGAGGAAAAAAAAAATCATATTTTTACTAAATAACAAATATTTAACAGCACGACTTTATCCTAAATATCTATTTTTGAATTATAACAAAAATAGCACTTATAATAGTTTATAAAGACAGACCGAAAAAAAAAATTTGTGTATAAAATAATATTATAGCAAATTGGACTGTGCTAATTAAAAAAAAAAAAATCTGAGATTCAAAGTGCTTTATTCTGCAAACCCACTGCAGCAACTTTTATTTTTTAGTCAAGTTATATTAGTTAGGACTGGAACAACAAAGCCTGGCTTACTTCAGCCCGGATTAAATACTCCCCCACACAAACACTGAATATCCACGGGATGAAAACGGAATTTCAGGGATGGCTGCAGCTCCCATTCCCATCAAAACTCACTCCAGAGCAGGTTTGGTTCTCACTTTGGAACGACATCGGAAGTTAAAATTAGAATTTCAGGGACAAACCCTTCCCTGATTCCCGTGAGAGGAGGGACTGAGCCCTTCCAGAAAAGTCCATCCAAGAGATTTTGCTCGGCTCTCCAAGGGATTTAACCAGACCTCCTATCCTGGTTGTCCCTCCCCTTCTCCAGCTTTTCCCTTTCCCGGCCCGCTCATCCCCAAGCACAGATCCCAGATGGAAGTGGGGGCTCCTGGAGAGCGCCCGTTGGGTTCTCACCCTACAGCTCGTCCGCCTTCCACCCCATTCCCAAATCCTACAAAAACCACGGACACCTCCTGTGCCCAGCACCTCTCCTCCCCAGATGTTTGTCCCTGGGAGGCTCCCCCTTCCCGCCATGTCCAGGTTTGCGTCCTCCTTTGCCCTTTTGGATTTGGATTTCCACCAAGCTCCTTTTAGCACTGGGAAAAGCTTTCTCTCTCCGTCAGGGAACAAGGAAAACACCTGGAATCCCAGCAGGCCCTGAGCTAGCGGGTGTTCCGTTTAAACATCCCAGGCTGGAAAACTCTTGACCCTCTGCTCCAGGGCTCCTGAGACCTTCCTTTGGGAGGAACTCCCAAACTTCCTTCGGGTTTGGCACGTTGGTCACCACCCAGGAACAAGGGCTTGGGATGGGAATGGGAATGGGGAATCCCAGAAGATCGGGAGTTTTTATTCCCGCTCGGATCGAGCCGGTGGGAGGGAACACCGTCCCCTGGGATGCTACGGGGGGAGATTTATTTTTGTTTTTTGGCAGCTTGGCTGACGGCATTCCAACCTCAAGTGCTTCCCTTGGCTCCAAACCTGCCTCCCCTCCTCCTTGCCCCCGCCAGCGCCGGGCCGGCCAAGGCGGCCTCGCCTCCGCTCGCTTCACACTTCCCGCGACCTTCCCGAGAGGCGCCTCTTTTGCCGAAAGAGGCAAAAGCACAACCTGCAAAGCCACCTGGTGAGCCACACCTGCCCCCTTTCTCCTTCCCCGTTCCAAGCCCTCGGACTTCTCTGGACCCCTTTGGAGCTGAAAGCCAAGCTGCCCGCCCACCCCCTCTGAGCGCCGGGTGGGTTCCCGCCACCGTTCCCGGCCTCCTCGCGTGGTCCGTTGCACCTCGGAGGGTTGGGATGGGGCAGGAGTGGGGCTGGATGGGCTGGAAGAGCTGCCCCGAGTCACGGAGGGATCTCCCAAGCCGGCGTTTGGCTCTGGTTCGAACCCAACACCTGCCCAGGTGCTCGGGGAGCTTTTGCTCCGCGCCCTCCCAGCACGAACCCCGCAAATCCCCCAACCCAACCCAGGAGCCAGATCAAAACAAAACACCCGCCCCGGCAAACGGAAGGGCAAGATACCTCTCTGGGTGGCTGCTGGCTCGTGCTGGAGAGGCTCTGGAATTCCTCTGGGATGGGGTGGGAGCTGACAGGAGCCCTCTCCTTCCTGCTGAGCTCTCCAAAGAACCCCAAACACGAGACAAACGAATGCGTGCCTTGGCTTAAATCCAGAGATCGCCTTTAATGCAGAATGCCTCTGGCAGGAGCAGCCCCGATGCCCCCCTGAGCCGTGCTGGGGCTCGGGGGATGGTGCCAGCACCTTGAGGGGACAGCAGAGGCACCGAAATGTCCCCAAAGCCAGGTGCCTGTGCCCAGGGCTGGCCAGGGGCTGCAGTGGAAGGGGTGCTCACAGGCCGTGTAGCAGCAGCAGGAAACTCAACGAGAAAAAACACAAAGGGCATCCCCCTCCCCAGAGCCCCAAAACATCTTGGAAAATGCAAATCTGCCTCTTCCCCTGAGGCCTCGGGGATGATTCAGCTGCGGGCAAGACACCACAGGAGGGTTTTTTTTTTTTTTGGGAAGCGGAATGACCCCTCCTGCTCCCCAGCCTGCCCCGGCGCCAGCGGGAGAGGGGCTGGGAATGGGCAGCGTTGTCTCCCCACCAACCAAGGAAAGGCTCCAACACCCAGAACAAGCAACACAACCAAACAAATGGAAAAAAAAAAAAAATTGAAAAAAAAAAAAAACTCAAAAAAACCACCTCAAAAAAACGTAAAAACACTGTTATCACCAGCTAATTTAACACTGTTAAAAAAAAAAAAGGTCAGAGGTCACCCCAGAGCTGCCCCGGGACGCCAGACCTCAGATCCTCGGCTGATTCCCAAGCCTTTCCCGCAGTCGGGCCTTCTCCTCCTGGCAGCAGAAGTGTTTTATAGATATTTATATATATATATTTATAATATTTAGATACTGTGTATGGTTCAGCCATCCCAGCTCGGCTCGGCTTTTTGTGGATCCTCCTCCTCCTCCTTTCCCAACGGAACAAGGCGACGCCGCCGCCGCCGCCCCGACCTTCTCCGCGTCCCGCGGGAAGAGCGAAAACGCTTCCGGCAGCTTCCCTGCTGGAAAAGCAGTCCCCGACCCGGAGGTGAGCGCCGTGGAGAAGCTCCTCATCCCTCTTCTCTCCTCCCCTCCTGTCCATCCCCTCGCCCCCACCCCAACCCCTGCGTTCCCCCGCCGCCCGTCCCTGCTGCCCCCCCGGCGCGGGCTTTACACGGTGGCCCCCAGCATGGCGTCTGCGCCCGTCAGGATCTCGTTCTGGTTGGAGTCCAGTCCGAAGAACTTGACCTTGAGTCCGTCCACCGGGTGGACCACGGGCACCAGGGTGATTTTGGGGAAAGTCCTGGTGGCGAGCTCGAAGCGGCTGGTGCTGGCCAGCTCGATGGCCAGGGCCTTGAGGAAGAGCTTGGCCAGGTGCTTCCCCAGACAGGTCCGTACGCCTCCGCCGAAGGGGAGGTAGTGGAACCTGCCGTCCTTGTCTTCGCTCCGGCCCTGCCCGAAGCGGTCGGGGTCGAAGACGTCCACGTCCTTGAAGACGGGGGCGGTGTCGTGGGTGTCCCGGATGCTGTACATCACGCTCCAGCCCTTGGGGATTTGGAAACCCTGCGGAGAGGGCGGGAAGGGGGTGGAGAGAGGAACGGAGTGGGTCAGTCCTGCTGGAGAGGGAGAGGGAGCTGGGGGAGGAGATAAAGGGATTCTGTTTCCGTGGAATGGTTTGGGTCGGGAGGGACCCTGAACTCATCCTGTCCCACCCCCTGCCACGGGCAGGGACACCTTCCACCACCCCAGGGTGCTCCAAGCCCCATCCAACCTTGGACACTTCCAGGGATGTGGCATCCACAATCCCCGTTTGATTTGTGCCACCCTCACACTTTTCCTTGCTTATTCCCATTTCTTTTGGGTTTATCCCACAAGCGCCATGCAGATTGAAAGGAAAACCGGCCAGCGCAGCACAAAGAGACGCCAACCCCGGCCTTATTCCTCCCTCTATCCCAAGGATTCCTGGGATGATCCATCCCTTTATTCGCTTTGTGGTCACTGGCAGGAGCTGCCTACCAGGGACCCCGCGGTGCCGAGCAGGGGAAGCAGCTTCTCCCCCGCCGTGCCCCCTCCACGCACCAGCCAGCCCTTTCCCAGAGCATCCCAGAGGATCCCACAGCATCCCACACCCCGCTGCCTGTCAGCACCACACGCCCAACACCCACGTCGGGGCCCGGGCGATGAGAAATGGGGCGGATTTATCATCCCCTGAGCACTTTAAAAGGTCTCTGACTCAAACCGCTGCATTAGGAGGATTTACAGCGACAAGGCAGCTCCCGAGACTTTTGTTTTGCTGGGAGGAAATTCCAGCCGCGGCGGTGACTAATCCGGCTGTCATCCGGCAGCCTGGAGATGCCCTTTGCAGTAAACCTTTCCCCTGTCACACCCCGGCTCAGGATCTGGCGTCACTGTCACGAGCTGGGGCTTTGAAGCATCGCACCCGTCTGCTCTTTGAGAGCCCCAGCGCATCCCCTGCTCCGCGTCCCATCCCCTGCCGGATCTGGAGCCCACCCCACGGCCAGAACCGCAGGGTTAATTAGGCTGGAAGAGCCTTTGAGATCATCAGGTCCGAGCTGTGACCTAAGACCACCTCATCCACCAAACCGAGCGCCGCATCCAGGCTTAAACCCCTCTGGGGATGGTGACTGCACTGCCTCACTGGGCACCCCATTCCAATGACCAACCGCTCCTCCTGGGAGGAATTTTTTTCCCTAATATCCATCCTAAACCTCCCCTGGTGCAGCTTAAAGCCGTGTCCCTTTGTCCTGTCACTGGGAGAAGGACTTAATTAGGCAGAACTTGGTTTTTCCCCTCGGAGGTCTCCTCTAGGCCAGGCTCAAGCCAGCCGGGCTGTTTTGGGGGCCTCGGGTGTAGCCACAGTTTGTGCCTGCCACGTTTTGATTTCAGAAAATTCTTTTCCCAGAGACACTTGTTGAAAACAAAGAGCACGTTATTCTAAACTACCTTGTTTTTCTACATTCTTTCCCAGAAGAAAGAATTTGTTTGACGGTCCCTTGGTGTGACCAATGGGCCCAAGGATCCCACCTCTCAGGTGGGCTGGTTGTGAAAAAAGATAAAAAGCAAGTTTTGATAATCAAGCCAGATTTTGAATCTCCAGCCTTCTGAAAGAGTCCGTGTCCTGATTTCGTGCTCTCAGGGGCGCGGCGCTACTCACGTCCAGCTCGAAGGTCTGCAGGACCGTCCGGTACCCGCCAGAGATGGGGGTGAAGAGCCGGAGCACCTCCTTGATGACGCAGTCCAGGTACTGGAGGCCGCTGATGTTGTCCAGGCGCAGGGAGCCCTCGCAGATGCAGCCGTTGTGGAGGATCCCTTTGCTCCGCAGCTCCTCCCGCAGCTTCTCCAGCACCCGCGGGTGTTTGAGGAGCTGCATGATCAGGGAGGTGCTGGCGCTGGCCGTGGTGGCGTAGGCGGCGAAGATCAGCTCCAGGGTGCCGTCCTGGGGGGCAGGAGAGGGGCTGGGGTGAGGCACAGGGGGTGGGGCAGAGGGGCTGCCGACCTGGGCAGGTCGAGGTGCCGTGGGGTGTTCTCCTCCCTGAAAGCTTTCCAGCCTGGCCTTGGGATCGTGGAATGGTTTGGGTTAGGTGGAACCCAAAGATCACCTTCTTCCAGCCCCAGGGGACACCTCCTGCTGTCCCAGGTGGATCCAAGCCCCAACGTCCAAGCTGGCCTTGGGCACTGCCAGGGATCCAGGGGCAGCCCCAGCAAAGCTGGGAATTCCAGCCCAGCCAGGAATTCCTGCCCAAGATCCCAGCCCAAGCTCCCCTTGCCCAGTGGGAGCCATTCCCTGTGTCCTGTCCCTGCAGCCCTTGTCCCCAGCCCCTCTCCAGCTCTCCTGGAGCCCCTGCAGGCCCTGCCAGGGGCTCCCAGCTCTCCCTGGAGCCTTCCCTTCTCCAGGGGAACATTCCCAGCTCTCCCAGCCTGGCTCCAGAGCAGAGGGGCTCCAGAATCCTGGAATGGTTTGGGTGGGAAGGGACTTTAAGGATCATCTCATTCCACCCCTGCCATGGGCACGGACACCTCCCACTGTCCCAGGTGCTCCAAGCCCCAATGTCCAACCCGGCCTTGGACACTGCCAGGGATCCAGGGGCAGCCCCAGCAAAGCTGGGAATTCCAGCCCAGCCAGGAATTCCTGCCCAAGATCCCAGCCCAAGCTCCCCTTGCCCAGTGGGAAGCGGACATGGGAGAGGACGTGGAATTCCGTGGTGTGGTTTATTGGGGATGGAGGTTGGACTTGATGATCCTGGCGGCCTTTTCCGAGCTTAAAGATTCCATGGAATGATTTGCAGAAAAGGGCTGGGCACAACCAGCAAATAAACAAAGCAACTGCTTTGGGTACACCACTCAACTCATCGTGGTCCCCCAGCTCTCACCGCTCATCTCAGGTCTGCCCCCAAAAATTCCTCCTTGGAGCATCCCACGCTTTTCCCTGCAGGAAGGCCCTGCCCCAGGGGAAGAGCTTTACCTTCAGCTCCTGCATGGTCAGCTCCTTGCCGTGCTCCTTCCCGCTCTCGATCAGGATGTCCAGGGCGTCGGCGTAGTCCTTGCCCTGCGTGTTCTGCAGCTTCTCCTGGATGGCTTTTTCCAGCCCTTTCTGCAGCGTCTCCCGGGCCCGGATTCCCTGTGGAGCAGGGGGAAAGCGCTCAGACCGCAACCACCGGCAGCACCTGGCCCGTCCCAGGAGCTGCAGACGTGCCCAGGGCAGGTCCGAGCCATAAAAACAGAGGCTCCAAGAGGGGTGTGAAGATGCTGGAGGTGTCCCCCCTGGGCAGGAGGAGTAAAGCCAGAGTGGGGGAGATCACAGGAGGAGTAATCAACACCTAGGTGTAAATGAGGGGTCTGGGCTGTGGGAGCCCCTGTCCGGCACCGGTTCACAGCCCCCGGCTCCTCCTGGGATGTATGGAAAGCCCTGGGAAAAATTGTCTCTGGCAGGAAAAGCCCATTCATCCCAGAGAATCCCCTTCCCCAGCAATTCGATCACCTGGTGCCCAGTAAAGCAATTCCTAGGGGAGCACAGCTGCTGGGGGGCTTAACCTGCTGCTGGGAACGATTCCGGACTCGGAGGGGGATGGAATCATTCCCCTGGGCAAATAGCAATGAAAAAAAAGAAAAAGAAAAAGAAAAAGAAAAAAAGAAAAGGAAAAGGAAAAGGAAAAGGAAAAGGAAAAGGAAAAGGAAAAGGAAAAGGAAAAGGAAAAGGAAAAGGAAAAGGAAAAGGAAAAGGAAAAGGAAAAGGAAAAGGAAAAGGAAAAGGAAAAGGAAAAGAAAAGTTTGCAGGGGGATCACAAAAAGTAAATTTTGATCCCCCGTATTTTTGTCATCAAAATTCCCCGCGGAAAAAAGAAATTACGGTTTCATGTCAGTTTTTGGTACGTTTTCATTTTGCATCATTCATCAAAAAAAACCCCCTGGAATACTCCAGGAATTAGAAGGACCTGTTTAAATCTGGGAGTTGCAAGGAATCAGTTTTAGTTGTTGGAATTACAAGGAGCTGTTTCACTCCGAGGCCAGGAGGGCATTAAAAGGAGAAGGGTCCCATGAACTATAAAAAAAATACAGGAGAATTGCCAAAAAAAGGAAAAACATGAATTAAATCTGGGCAAGTCCTGACCGTTTTCTGTCATCAAACCACTCCGATCACCAAGGACTGATTTCCCTGCTGCCTCCTCCACTAAATCAGGAACTGTGGCCCAAAACAGACTCCTTGAGGCCAGAGGCTGAGAAATCCCGCCGAGAACCGGGAAAGGCGCCGATTAATCACCACCCATTAATTAACCCCACCGAAGTCTCACCCTCCTGTAGCCGCTGAAGGGCAGGTCCACGGGCAAGGAGAAGACGTTCTCCACGAACTGCTGGTAGACCTCGAAGAGGCGGCCGAGCTCCTCGTCGGGGATGCGGAAGCCCAGCAGGACGCGGATGGCCATGCGGAAGGTCAGCTGCTGCGCCTCGTGGTAGACGTTGATGGGCTCGGGGTTGCTGCTCCAGGCCCGCAGGGTGTCCTTGATCACCAGCTGGATCTTGGGGAGATAGCTCTCCAGAGCCTCATGGCTGAAAATCTTGGAGAAAACCTACCAGGAAAAAATAAACCAACAAGGAGAGGTTTCTACTGATGCCTCAGATTTGAGCTTTCGTATTCTTAGTTTCATTCTTTCTTTCATATTCATTCTTTCTTCTTCATTCATTCTTTCATATTCACATTTCCAGATTCTGTGCTGCCTAAGGATGCAGCTCTGAGCTCACATTCAGTGCCATCAGCTCTGCACAGAGCAGGGACACAAAACAAATCCTGTTCCTGCTGCACACCAAGGACAACTTTCAGCCCAACAGCACGAACAAGGGTGGCTGGAGGGAGGAACAAGAAGGATGGGACCTCACAGCCTGGAGCTGGGACTGGACAATTAAACCCCAATGTGCAAATGGACCCAAACTGATAAAAATGTAAAATCTCCTGATCAGCAGCCATTTTGTGTGGCCATTCCCAACCCACCCTGGGTGCAGCCTGGGTCAGGCTCCTGTGATGCCCAGGGTGGGTCCTGGAAGCCTTTTAGTAAATATCTACTTTAATAAATATCTACTTTAATAAACATCTACTTCAATAAATCTCTACTTTAATAAATCTCTACTTTATTCTCCAGCTCTGTCCAGTCTGTTTCAGGTCAGCCTTCCTAAGGCATCACTACCACGGCCCCAACACCCTTGGCCTTCTCCAAGGCCGTCACATGTCCTGCAGAGAGTTGTCACCATTCCAAGCTCTTCATCCAGAATCACCAATCCCTAAAAGAGCTGTCCAGAAACGCCAGCTCCTCCCGGGATTCCCGCCACAAGTGACGGGGAATAACGGAGCAAGGCAGGGACGGGAGGAATTCCTCCATCCCGTGTGTGGCAGGAGGGACAGAGCCACCTTTCCACATCCAAAGGATCCCAGTTCTGTCCATCCCATGGCTGGGATGCCCCTTTTCCACAGGGATTCTCCAGCATCCAGCACAGACATGACGGGAAGACGCACCTCTCCCAACGGGAAGCGCCGACAATTCCTCCCACCTCTCCACCACCTTCTCTTTTTTTTAATTATTATTTTTTTTCTTTTTAATGGATGTGAAACGAAGCAAAATAATTATTTTGGAGCCTTTGGGATCTCCGTGGAGCCTGGCTGAACTCCGACGGGGGTTCAAGCGGGGAAGAGCCTCTGCACGTACGCAGAGGCCGCGATCGCCCTCGGCTCATTTCCTTGGGAAACCAGGGGAGGGAAAATAAAAAAATAAAAAAAAAAAATTCCTGATGTCAGCAGCCAGCGTTAATTTAAGCTCTGCGAGTAAACAGTGAGCAGGACTGGGCCTCCCCAGGTCCCCCACGCTAACGGCTCCTTACTCCGGTTTTTTTTTTCCTCCAATTTGGGCCCGGGCCCGCTCCGAGGAGCTCAGCAATGCCAGGAATGTCCCTTCCCGGCACAGCAGCGCTTTTCATTCGGCATTCCCGCCGCATCCCTCCCCGAGCAAGGGAGGCGGAGAGGGGGAAAAAAAAAAAAAAAAAAAAAAAAAAAAAAGCGCTGTTTGTTTATTTTTTATTAACCTACACACACGCGCGGGGGCAAGGACGCGCACGCACCGCGGGGCCTCCAGGAAAATCCAATTAAAGCAGGATTCCAAGGAGGGAGCCGCGCACGCCGGAGCCTCCACCACCGGTGGCCGCTCCCCGGCGGGGATGGAGGCGAGGTGGGGGGGCTGCCAAGTTATCAACCCACCGAGAGAGAGAGAGAAAGAGAGAGAGGAGAAAAAATAAAATCAAAGCCGCCCCCCTCTCTCTTTTCCATGAGCGCCGGGCTCGCCGGAGCTGTAAATGTGAGAATTTCCTCCGCAGTCAGCACTCCAAGGGAAAGGTAATATTTTCCTGGCTGCGACCCCCTCATTGCTAATGCCCGGCCTTCCCTGGGAGTTTGTTTGGTGAAAAAACACCTCTCGTCCCCCTCGCAGCTCCGGGCCAGGAGGCTCCACAAGAGCCGCTTGACGACGCCCCGAAGTTGAGCCCCGCCCCGAGTCAAACTCGGGCCAAGCTCCCCCGTGGAAATCCCGGGGATGGGAGGATGGATGGGGAAAAAAAATCCAAGCAGATCGGCCTGGGGGACAGGGAGCCATCCCTGGATGGCCGAGGCGGGGAGCCGAGGCATGAATGAATGAATGAGAGGAGGAATCAATGAATGAATGAATGAATGAACAGCAGGGGAGCGAGGGCGCGGGACTGGGCGGCGGCCGCCTCCCGCCTGCATCCCGAGCCGGCCCGCAGCCCGGAGAGGCAGCGACGTGCAGGCATCCTCTGCTGGGAAAAGCAGCTGCTGGGGCAGGGAAAAGGTGGAGGGGGTGATGGCGAGACCCTCGGCTGGGTGGGGGAAGGTGGGAAGGGAAGGGAAGGAAAGAAAGAAGAAGGGGAATTGGGAAGGTGGGAAGGTGGGAAGGCAAAGGGGAAGGTGGGAAGGGAAAGAAAGAAGGGAGGGAATGGGGAAGGTGGGAAGGGAAAGAAAGAATGGAGGGAATGGGGAAGGTGGGAAGGGAACAGGGAAGGTGGGAAGGGAAAGAAAGAAGGGAGGGAATTGGGGAAGGGAAAGAAAGAAGGAAGGAAATGGGCAAGGTGGGAAGGGAAAGAAAGAAGAGAGGGAATGGGGAAGGTGGGAAGGGAAAGAAAGAAGGGAGGGAATGGGGAAGATGAGAAGGGAAAGAAAGAAGGAAAGGAATGGGGAAGGTGGGAAGGGAATGAGGAAGAGATGGGAATAGGAAAGGAACAATTCCTTTGTCCATGAGCAGGACACCAGGATTTGATGGACTCAGGATCCACGAGCTCTTCCACAGGGGTGGGACAAGACCACCTGGGTGGGGCCGGCGAAGGGACACCACTGTCTCCCCCATCCAGCCCTCACCTGCCCTTCCATCCCTGCTGAGGAGCTCGGGATAAGGACAGAGGCTCCCGGAACATCTCCCATGCCTCAGTTTCCCCAGCTGGAAGCAGGGCCAATGAGGGGACAAGCTCTGCTTTAGAAGCACCGGGTCTACGTCCCTGCTTGGAGTCACCATCCCGATGGAGGTGGCCTCTGGGGGCTCCCGGCCCCGTCCTTCCCCGGCATCTCCCACAGGAGAAGCACTTGGGGACCCCCTGCTCCCTGAGGGAAGGACGCAGTCCCAGACGTTCCTCTGCTCCCAAAACAGCTGCCGTGGTGTGGGGGGCTGGATCCACACCCCTGGATCCAGCCAGGCTCCCAAAAGGAAAGACCCTGTCCTAAGGACTGCTGCTGAACAGATGGGGGGATCCTTGGGAAGAGAAAACCGAAACCCTGTGGGATCCACACAAACCTGCCCAGCCTGAGCATCAAACGTCGGGGGGCGAGGGGGGGATTTTGGTTTGTGTTTTTTTCTTCCCTTTCTCTGCAATTTTTGGAGCTCTCCTGGTGCCAGGAGGCTCCTCCAGCTGGCTGCTCCCTGGAGCTCCCAACCACGTTCCCGAGCCCCGGCCGCGCTGCTCCGTCCCGGCCGCCGCCGCCGCCGCGCTCGCACCACCTAATCCCACATGTCAGCAGATCCTTCCCCGGGCCAGACACAAGTCTGGATCCCCTTCCAGTCACCTCCAGTTCAACCCTGCATCTTTCCAGTTGATTAAAAAAGGAGGAGAAGGCGGCCAACTTTCCCCCGACGAACCCCGGCGCGTTCCCAGCCTAAAATTCCTGCGCCCTCTAGTGAAGTCGAGCCGAGCGGCTCGGCCGCTTCCAGGAGCGAATCCAGGCAAAGCCGAGGAGAATCGGGGCAAAGAGAAGTCGTTCCAGAAGCTGCCAAGAGGCAAAATCATCTCTGAGCTCAGCTTTGTTAACCCTGAGATGCCACGTCCCGGCTGCAGTGGCGCCCGGCCACGAGGGCTCGCGGCAGTGCCAGGAATTTTTTTTGGGAAGAGCCCCCGGTTTTTTCCACCTTGGGATGTGTCCCAAAAGAGCCAGATCTGGGAATCTGCTCCATCCAAGGGCGTTCATTTCCACCACACACCCACACCGACGGAGACCCCACCACCCAGCGAGCCTGGCTGGAGCCTTCCCGCTCCGCCTGGCACGGAAAAAGGATATTTAAGGATTTACGGTTTTCCGAAGGCAGAAAATGTCATCCCGGTGCCGCAGCTCCAGCTCCGTGCGACAGCAAAGTGCCCCCAGTCCCGGCTGGAGAACGCCCCAGCCCCATCCTTACACCACGGCCAAGGAGAGGGAATTTGAGGGAATTCTCTGAGCTCCAACAGTGATTCCATGCATGGTCGGGGTGTGAGGGAACATCTTTTCTACGGCTTTCTCCTTCCCACTCCAAGCACCAGCACCAATCCCTGCCTTTTGCCATCTGTGATCTGCGGGCCCCTGGCTCCCACCTGGCTCATCCTCCCAAAAGAGGGAGCGGAGCTTCCCTCTCCTCCCCTCCAGGAGGAAAACTCCCAGATTTTGGGATCAGCCACCTGCACCCCATCCAGCCTTGAGCCTTGAGCCAGGAGGGATGAGCCTGGAAATGTTTTCAGGAACCAATCTGGCACCTGCCTGAAGTTTGGCTGGCAGGATATGTCGGGAAGCATCCAAAGCAACATCTCGAGCTGGATTCGCCCTAATTCCTCCCGCATTTCCAAAGACCAGGCTGTGCTTGTGCCAGGCCTGTCCCATCACCACGTTATCCTGGATCTCTGCCCCTCTCCGGAGCTCCCGTGCTCCAGAGGATTTGTAAACCAGGATATTTTTGGAGGTGGCTCACGGGCAAGAGGTCACCCCGGTACTGGGAGCGTGAACAAAGGGAAAGCAAAGCAAAAAAGCTGGGAATGCACCAGAAAAGGAGAGAAAATTCCAGAAAATCCCGCTCCTGCCCTAACACCCTGAGGTCTGTTTATAAAAGGTTCAGCACAGAGCAAAGAACTGATTCCTTTTCTGCTCCTTTTTCCTCTGGAAAATGGAGAGCATGGAAGGCTCCATCCTGGAGGAGTCCAGGCTCTCGTGAACGCTCCAGCCTCCAACAGGAGTCTGGGAACGGGAGCTGGAGCCTCCCGGCTAAAAGGAATGATGTGCCTTTGCCAGAGGCGGTCGCACTGGAATTGGAATGATTCTCAAAAAAATCTGCTGCACAAAAACGGAAGGATCATTTCAGATCCTTGGATCATGTCGTGGTGCACCTTCAAAGGTTGTCCCTACTCTTGATTTTTCCATGTTTTAAAAAGAAAAGCGTTATGAGAAACTCCAGCGTTTCCAGTCGAGTTCAGAATAAAATTAGGCCCAAGATCTGCATTTCCCCACAAGTCAAAAATCCCCAGGTTCAAGGATCTCTCCTACAAATCCCCCACGTGGCAGGGGAGATTTTCAATCCCAAACCCTTTAAGGCCTTGCTTCCAATCCCAAACACTCCAAGGCGTTGCTCTCAATCCCAAATCCTCCAAGGCCTTGCTTCCAATCCCAAACCCTTTAAGGCCTTGCAAACCCTCTGAGGCCTTACTTTCAATCCCAAACCCTCCAAGGCTTTGCTTTTAAACCCAAACCCTTTAAGGCCTTGCTTTCAATCCCAAACCCTTTAAAGCCTTGCAAACTCTTTAAGGCTTTGCTTTCAACCCCAAACCCTTTAAGGCCTTGCTTTCAATCCCAAACCCTCCAAGGCTTTGCTTTCAGTCCCAAACCCTTTAAGGCTGAGAGGTTGAAGGGGCCATGGGGGAGAGCCAGGACCAGGCAGGACCTGCCTCAGCATCCACTCTGCAAAGCCACCTCAGCCTCCCAAAAATCCCATCCCCGGCAAAATTCCAGCAAGAAGCTTCAGCCTCTCAGCCGAATTTACGGGGATACCAAAAGTCACTGGCATTCCTCAGCTTTGGAGCGCTGCTCCAAGTGTCCTCTCCCTGTTTATTTATGGAGAAAGAGGAGAATGAAATTCTCCTTACGCTCCTCAAGGAGGGAGAGCGCTCCAACACCCATGGATGTCATGGCAAAGAAATGGGAGGTGTGTCCGCAGAAATGGGATCAGAAATGTGGGATCAGCTGGCCGGGATCCAGCTGGGATCCCTGTGGATGGAGCCTTTGGACCAGAGCCATGGGGAAGGAGAATTCCACAAACCCACCGGGCATGGTCAGAGCTCTCATTCCTGAGGGAACTGTGGAATGGTTTGGGTTGGAAGAGACCCTGAAGACCATCTCCTTCCAACCCCTGGGATGGGCTGTCCCAACTGGGACATCATGGATCATCATCTCCTTCCAAACCCTGGGATGGGCTGTCCCAACTGGGACATCACGGATCATCACCTGTGGATGTGGGAGTTTCCCTGGAGATGAGGAGGGGGAGAACAGCTTTCCCAGGCAACCAAAAGTGGAATATCAGGAGAAAAATCCCGGGTTTTACCAACCCAATGCTCCGATTTTCCTGGAGCACGGAGAGAGGACAAAAGGGAAGGATCCCTATGGATTTAAGTAACCCAGAGACAAAGCCAGACTTAAGAAGAAACTGCCAAGAATTCCGGAAACTGGGAAGAGAGCAGAGCAAGAGGTGACCACACTCAGGAGGGGACGAGTGGGGAATTCCTGAAGGTGCAGCCACTTCATCCCAAAGGAATAAAAAAAAAAACCTTCCAGAGCATGCACAGTCTTGTGGCGGGAATAAGCGGAAAAAGCTTGGAAAAGGGATTCCTCCAAGGAATTCCTGAGGATTGCAAGACCTCCATGGGATGAGCAAACGCCCGAGAAGCTCCTGGACAGGAGCTGACAAGGGCTGAGATGACCCAACAAGGTGATCCCGACTTGAGGCCACCCTCTGAGGAGAAGGAAGCCGGAAGAAACAGCAGCTGGGAGATATTTCATGGAAAAAGAAATTCCACCTGGGAAGCGATGGAGAGCTCCGTCACCGCCAGAGGGGTCAGTGGAATGCTACAAACCACAGCTGAGGAGGTTCCTTGAGCTGCTCGGAAAGATGGAGGAGGATAGATGGAAAAAAACAAAGGTGCAGGATGGATCCTGACTCCCTGACATCCCTGGGATTCGCTCCTGGTCCCTGACATCCCTGGGATTCGCTCCCCATCCCTCTGGAAGTGGAGCCTGGATTGCAGCCCCACCCAGCTCAGAGCCCGAGGAGGGGCTTCTCCTTCTCCGTGCCCACCAGGACACCCAAAAAACTCCCACCCTGGAGGGTGCAGGAAGGTGGAAAATCCAATTTTGGGGATGCTCAGCTCCCAGGGTATCAATCCTGCTCGGCCAGCCCAGCAGGCTCGGAGCTCACAGGGAGTTTTGGGGTGCAATTTTTTGGGGTGAAATCCCCCCAAATTTGTGTTTTAGCCAGAAGCTCTGCCATTTGGCTTTTTTTTTTTTTTAATTCCTTGGAATTTACACACCCCTGGAGATGACGGCACTGCTCGGTCTAAAGTCAAGGAGCCAACCCAGCCCAGGAATTCTGCCCCCGGAGCGGGAGCAGGAGCCATCCTCCATCCATGGAAGGTTTTCCCTGCTCCAGAGGCTTTTGCCCACGGATTAAGGCTCCCAGGGCACGGAGAAGGGGCTGGAGCTGGCGGCAGCTGGAATTCAGCCTGCCCGATGTCATTTTGGGAGCTGGCTCCCATGGACTGGGATGGTTTCCTCTCCACTGTGGGCACACTGGGAGGCTTGGATAGACATGGGAAAAAAAAAAATCCTAAAAACCCTAAAAAAAAATCTATTAACAGCCTGGGTCCAGGTTTTTTGTAGGAAAAGGTCCATCCCCACCACCTCCCATCCCTCCTTCCTCCCCCAGCCCAGTGCCGACCCTTCCCTCCCCCCCAGCCCAGCCCACGGCAGCTGGTTTATATTTGGCTGTAAATTTATGGCCCCTTTTGTGTTCTTAATCCCCTCGCAAAGCAAAACGATCCCGAAAAGCCCCGGACCTTTCCACTCGGTGCTAATGAGCTCAACACTTGTGTGCCTCGGAGGCAGAGCGTTAATTGCGGTGTGTTAATGAGCGATGGAGCTCCGGACCCCGGGACAAACCAGGCAGGGCCTTCCCTCTGCTCAACTCCTGGAATCTCTGGATGTCCCCCCAGCAATCCCATGGATTGCTTTTATTTTGTTCCGTCTTTGCCCTTTTTTTTGTTTGTTTGTTTGTTTGGTTTTTTGAGCCGGCTGTGGCTATTTTGGGACGGCTCGGCTGCTCTCCTGCCCAGCTGGATGATCCCGAGGAAAGTCTGATCCCACCTTTCTCCTGTGGATCCTGGGAATCTCCTTCCTGGCCCTGGGAGCTGCTCAGACTTGACCTAAGCCCTAAAGGCTCTGGTCGTTCCCAATTCCCATTTCCTTCCCCACCAGGACCACTTGCAGGCACGGGAGTGTGGAATTCCAGCTTCCCGCTGGGATTGGATCCCAGAAAAGCAGAGAATCCCTCAGATGGGGTTTGTTTTGCCTTCCTTACAGATCCTTTCGTTCTGGAACCAACAATCCCAAAATCTGGGGATTCACGGGTGGGAATGGGAGTTGGAGAGGTCGGCAAGGACAGGACGGGGTCGGGTGGGACAAGGGTGGAGGGAAGAGCCAGGGTGGGACAGGGGCGGCCAAAACGAGAGCGGGATTTGGAGACCACCATGGAGCAGGAGCTGGAATGATCCCATCAGCCCTTCCCAGGGAGCTCCAATCCCAAGGGATGACATTCATCCATCCTGGGCCGGGCAGGGACACGGATCTGCCACCAAAACCCCGGAGCAAAGGCCCCGCTCAGCCACAGGGGAGGAACCCCGAGGTGATTCCAGACAAAAATTCCACTGTGGAGCTCCGGCTCCAGCAGGGGTGGCCCAGACCCTTCTCCTACATCAGCACAAACTCCGTGATCCAGCCTGGCCGGGATAAATATCCCGGAAAAGTGGGAGAGGAGTTTGGAGCTGCTTTTGTGTGTTCCTTGTGAACGGCTCTGATCACCCAGCCCTGCCCAAGGTTGGGGACATTCAGCCATTCCAAGATGCGGGAATTTTCCCTCTTCCCAGCCCTCCTTCCTGCCCCACATCCCTGCTCCAGGCTGACTCCAATCCCTCCCTAGAACTGCAGAGTTCATTTCCCAAAACGGGGATGTTTTCCTCCATTTGTAGGAATTTTCAATGCCAGTGACCTCTCCAGAGGTGTGTAAATCCAGAGCAATTCCAAGGAATTAAAAAAAAAAAAGCCAAATGGCAGAGCTCCTGGCTAAAACACAAAAATACAAAAAACACAAATTTGGGGGGGATTTCACAGCGCCTTGCACCCCAAAACTCCCCGTGAGCTCCGAGCCTGCTGGGCTGGCCGAGCAGGATTGCGGATTGTGGGATACCCCGGGAGCTGAACATCCCTGCTGCAGGAATTCCCTGTTCCCAGCCTTCCACCCTGCCCCACATCCCTGCCCCAAGCTCGTTCCACATCCTGGGATTCCCTCTCTCTGACTGCAGGGTTCATTTCCCAAAACAAGGGAGGCTTCCTCCCTTTTACAGGAATTTTGACGGCCTCCTGGGAGGGGAAACTTGATAAATTCGGGGTGGGAAAAAGCAAAGAGCTCCCATAGGGTTGGGATTGGGGTCCCTCTGAGCACCTCCTGCATCCCAAAATCCTTTACGGACACCTACAGGATCAATACTTCTGGATATTCTATATGGGATCAATATTTCCGGATATTCTATATGGGATCAATACTTCCAGATATTCTATATGGGATCAATATTTCTGGATATTCTAGTACTTCCAGATATTCTATATGGGATCAATACTTCCGGATATTCTATATGGGATCAATATTTCTGGATATTCTTTATGGGATCAATACTTCTGGATAGTCTGTATGGGATCAGTACTTCAGATATTCTATATGGGATCAATATTTCCGGATATTCTATATGGGATCAATACTTCCCGATATTCTATATGGGATCAATATTTCCCGATATTCTATATGGGATCAGTACTTCTGGATATTCTATATGGGATCAGTACTTCTGGATATTCTATATGGGATCAGTACTTCGGGTATTCTATATGGGATCAATATTTCCAGATATTCTATATGGGACAACGAATCCACAAAGATCCCAAAAAACAGCTGGGACAGGGACAGGAGAGAGAGGAGCTCCAACCTCTAGACCATCCCACCTATCCCTGCTCCCATCCCGGCATCCCCCAGCAGATCCAGCGGCCAGTTCGCCGATCCCGGAATTCCACCCAGGAGCTGAAATTCCTTGGAAAGCTCCAGCGGGAGAGCAGCTGATCCCTGGCAAGATCCCAGAAACCCTCCCGCAAGAACATGTTGGGTTTGGAGCTCATCCTCGCATCCCGGTGACAATCTGGAGAGCGCGGATCGCCTGCCAGGGAGTGCTGGAAGGGAGAGGAGCCGCCAGTGCTGCTGGGGATAAATGCAGCTGGCGTGGGGGTTTGGGGGGAGGTGAGGGGGGATTGGTGGATGTGGACGAGAGCTGGAGATGATCCCAAACGGTTTTGGAGGAGATGAGGGGGGATTGGTGGCCGTGGACAAGAGCTGGAGATGATCCCAAAAGGTTTTGGGGGGAGATGAGGGGGGATTGGTGGCCATGGACGAGAGCTGGAGATGATCCCAAATGGTTTTGGGGTGTGGAGAAGAGCTGGAGATGATCCCGAACGGTTTTGGGGGAAGATGAGGGGGGATTGGTGGCCGTGGATGAGAGCTGGAGATGATCCCAAACAGTTTTGGGGACAAGAGCTGGAGATGATCCTGAACGGTTTTGGGGGGAGATGAGGGGGGATTGGTGGATGTGGACGAGAGCTGGAGATGATCCCAAATGGTTTTGGGGGGTGGACAAGAGCTGGAGATGATCCCGAAAGGTTTTGGGGGAGATGAGGGGGGATTGGTGGCCGTGGACAAGAGCTGGAGATGATTCTGAACAGTTTTGGGGGAAGATGAAAGGGGATTTGTGGCCGTGGATGAGAGCTGGAGATGGTCCCAAACAATTTTGGGGGGAGATGAGGGGGGATTGGTGGCCGTGGACAAGAGCTGGAGATGATCCTGAACAGCTTTGGGGACAAGAGCTGGAGATGATCCTGAACAGTTTTGGGGGAGATGAGAGAGGATTAGTGGCCGTGGACAAGAGCTGGAGATGATCCCAAACAGTTTTGGGGACAAGAGCTGGAGATGATCCCAAATGGTTTTGGGGGAGATTAGGGTTGATTGGTGGCCATGGACAAGAGCTGGAGATGATCCCGAACAGTTGGAAGGGCGGCAGGGGTGGGTTCCACGCTCCGCTTTTCCCAGGTTTTGGCCAAAATCCCGCGCCAGGGGAGGGATCCCACCTCAGATCAAGGAACTGGAAAGGAACCAGTGAAGGCTCGAGCTCCGAGATGGAGCAAAACCCCAAACTCCCAGAGGTCACTGAGCACCAGAAAACCCCACAACGACTTTAAACCCCATCGTGGTCCACCAGAAAGATTTCCCAGGAGCTCCTCTCTCCACGGAGCTTCCCCAGCGCTCCAAATCTTTTGAGGAACCTCTCAAGAGCAGCACCCTGACTGTGGAAATCGGGGAGGGGGGATTCTGTGGAAAATTCTGCCTTTTCCAAGCTCTTTCCTTGGTTCCTTGGCGGGTCAAGAAGAGAACTCGGGGCTCGGTTTAAGATTTCAGCTCGGCCTGGGTCCAGATCCTTTCTCTCCGAGTTTCAGGGTGGGGAAAGCCGTGGAAGAACAAAAGCTCGGGGTTAACGCGCTCCGGAGAGGCCGCACCTGACGGGAAGAGCTTTAATCTGCTCCCGGCGATCTTGATAAGAGCAGAAGATCGATTCTCGCCCCATCAGAGGCGGGCTCGGCTTATCTCCCAGCTGGGGGGTGGATGATGGGTTTTCCGGGAGGAGAGGATTCCCCAAACCGGGACCGGCCCGGGGTGGGTGATTAACAGGAGATGGAGGGAAGAGATGGGGCGAAAAAATGCCCAGAATTCCAGAGCTCGAGCCCTCTGGACTCAGCCTGGAGCGGATGAAAGAGGAAAGCTTAAAATAAGAATTAACTCCCGGAGTATCCCAGATCCCGGGAAAAAGAGTTTGTGGGAGCTCAAAGGAGTGGGAGAGGGAGCCGGGGTCATCCTAGGACCGGGTTTTGTCGGAATGCCTGAGCTCGGGAGGCTTTTGGCCACCCCTGATGCAGGAATTAGGATTTAGGAGTTAACGGGGATTTAGGAATGAATTGGGAGTTGGGAATGAATTAGGAATTAGGATCCTTGCAGGTTTGGAATCACAAGTGATGCCAAAAGTCTTGGAATTACGGAACGGCTTGAGTTGGTAGGGACATTGAAGAACACCGATTCCACTCCCTGTCACGGCCAGGGACAGCTCCCACTGTCCCCAGCGTGCTCCAAATCCCAGCCTGGCCTTGGGCGCTGCCGGGAACAAATCTGGGAATTCCAGCCCCTCCCCACCCTCCCAGGGAACAATTCCTTCCTAAACCTCCAACAGCTCATCAGGCCGCAAAAAAAGGCGAGACCTTTAGGATCAGGACATTCCCAAAGCTTTGGGTTTCAGCCTTTGGGGTTGGCCGCGTGGTTTTTCCCAGGTGGAAAAACCCCGGGAGCGGAGGAGAGAGGAAACCTCAGCCGGGTTTGTGCTCCCGGCGGGGCTGGCACTGCCCAGCCCGGCCCTGCTGCCGATCCCAACCCCGCCAGGATCCCACAGAGGTCAGGCCTCCCTTTTTCCATGACCCCATAAAGCCACACTGCCCCGTGCCCGCTCCCCGGGACGGAATTCCGTGGTTTTTCTCCAGGCTATCGCCGGCAAAAGCCGCTTTGGATGTGCAAAAAATAATCCAGAGGTGCAGGAGGGTGAAAGGAGCAGGGAATGGGCACGGAAGCACCCTCAGATCTCTGCCTGGTCCTGCTTAACCCTTCCTGGATGGGGAATAAACCCTCACTGGATGGGGAATAAAAACCCTCACTGGATAGGGAATAAACCTCCTTGGATGGGGAATAAAAACCCTCACTGGATGGGGAATTAAAATCCTCCCTGGATGAGGAATTAAAATCCTCCCTGGATGGGGAATAAACCCTCCGTGGACAGGGAATAAAAACCTTTCCTGGATAGGGAATAAACCCTCCCTGGATGGGGAATAAACCCTCACTGGACAGGGAATAAAACCCCTCCGTGGATGGGGAATAAACCCTTCCTGGACAGGGAATAAACCCTCACTGGACAGGGAATAAAACCCCTCCGTGGATGGGGAATAAACCCTTCCTGGACAGGGAATAAACCCTCACTGGATGGGGAATAAAAGCCCTCCCTGGATGGGGAATTAAAATCCTTTCTGGATGGGGAATAAACCCTCCTGGGACAGGGAATAAAAGCCCTTCCTGGATAGGGAATAAACCCTCCCTGGATGGGGAATAAACCTCCCTGGATGGGGAATAAACCTCCCTGGATGGGGAATAAAACCCCTCCCTGGACAGGGAATAAACCCTCCCTGGATGAGGAATAAAACCCCTCCCTGGATGGGGAATAAAAACCCTCCTTGGGTAGGGAATAAACCCTCCCTAGGCAGGGATTGGTTGGAAAAATATCTCAGTTTTTAAGGAAAAATCCCAAACTGGAGGCACTGAGTTTGTCCTGCTTTGGGGCAGGGACAGGCCAGTTTTTTGGTTTTTTTTGTTGTTTTGTTTTGTTTTTTTGGTGGTGTCACTCCTAAAAAATTGTGACTAACGGGTGTCATGTGCTGTTTGTGTTCCCGTCATCTCCCCCAGGAGAAAGGAGGGAAGGAATTTTTGGAGGTTTGGAAGGGATTTGACAGCCTCCAAAATAGAGCAGGGAGCTGGCCTCGGGGCAGGGACGGGGCCTGGTGTCCCCAGCGGTGTCACCAGTGCTGTCCTCGGGGGAGGGGGACACATCCCACCCTTCATCCCAAA
>JADMLD010000633.1:0-24479 GCA_017589585.1 Phylloscopus whistleri
CTATTTGGTTTCCTCTGGAAGACCATGTCCGATTGGCAGAAGCTCCAGCAGTGGCCACCACACACCCCCTCCTTTCCTTGGAGGACTCAACATCGGGGCCAATTCCTGTCCCCCACCCCTCCCTCTCTGCCAATCCCAGCAGCCCCTGCCCATGGCACTGTTCCCTTGGTAACGACAAACTTCTGCTGACCAGGAAAGCTCTCCTCTTAAAGGGGAAACACCATAACAACGTAAGGATATAAAACAGGAAAGCTGGGATAAGGGGATTAATTTATTTCCATTACGAGAAGTTCCTATGGGAGGGGGGAACACAGGCTTTGTAAACGACCCTTTGACTTCTTCAGAAGTCAGAAATTTTAAAAAGGAAATTAAAGGATTATTGGAGGATCCTATAGGTACATCTGAGCAAATCGACCAGTTTTTAGGACCAAACATCTTTAATTGGGAAGAGTTGCAATCAATTATGAAGATTGTTTTTTCTCAGGAGGAAAGGCAGATGATTAGAGCTGATGGAATAAGGATTTGGGAAAGGGAAAACCCACAGGGAGAACAAGGAGACCAAAAAATGCCAATAACATCTCCAATTGAAACCATAATGATGAAGCAGGACAGAGATCTATGAATGATTATCGTAATCTGATAATCAAAGGAATAAAAGAGGCCATACCTTGAGGGCAGAATGTCAGGAAAGCCTTTGAAGGACAGCAGAGAAAAGAAGAAACACCAACAGAATGGCTAAAAAGGCTTAAGAGGAATATGAAACAATATTCTGGAATAGATCCTGAGACAACTGCGGGACAGGCTTTATTAAGAGTTAATTTTGTTACTCATGCCTGGCCAGATAACAGAAAAAAGCTGGAAAAAAATGGAGGACTGGCACGAGAAATCACGAAATGATTTATTAAAGGAAGCCCAAAAAGTTTATGTTAGAAGAGATGAAGAAAAAGCTAAAGTAGAAGCAAAAATTATGGTAGCCATGATGAGAGAAAGCAATTTCCAAAGAAAACCAAAATCCTCAGGTACTACTCATAGACCTTCAGGTTTGAGAGATAGAGAAAAGGAGAGAAGCAGAACTCTGGTACAAATGAAATCTCAAGAGCACCTTGAAATGCCTGCTTCCTCTGTGGCAGGGAAGGGCATTACAAATGTGAGTGCCCCCAGAGGAGAAAAGATTTGAAAATTTTCTGGGAAATGAATCAGGAAGAAGAATAGGGAAGTCATAGGCTCTATTTTTTAGGGGACAGGTACCATCAAGAGCCTGTGATAACTTTAAGAGTGGGTCACCAAGGAGAGGAACTAGAATTTGTCGTAGATACAGGCGCCAAAAGGACATGGCTAGTAAATATCCCCACAGGTTATAAAGTAAGTAAAGAAACTGTAAAGGTATCAGGAGCAAAAGGGAGAGTTTTACTGTTCCTGTTATTAAAAATGTGGTGATAGAAGGTGAAACTCGAATTTGGATGGGAGATGTCTTATTAGTCCCTGGGGCAGGTAGTAATCTGTTAGGGAGGGACTTACAAGTAAAATTAGGGATAGGGGTCATACCACAAGAAGGGAAAATGACAGCTAAAATTTTGAAACTTGACCAAGAGGATGAAGATAAAATTAACAAAGAAGTTTGGGCTGGAGAAGGAAATAGGGGGGGGTTGAACATAGAGCCCATAAGGGTCACAATTCAAAAAGAAGAGTGTCCTATACGTGTACGTCAGTACCCTATATCTTTAGAAGGACGAGAAGGTTTGAAGCCAGTAATAGAAGGGCTAATAAAGGATGGGACATTAGAACCTTGTATGTCTCCTCATAATACCCCTATCCTGCCAGTAAGGAAGCCAGATGGGAGTTATAGATTAGTACAAGACCTACGGGAGGTTAACAAGAGAACACAGAGCTGTTACCCAGTGGTACCCAACCCCTATACTCTTCTAAGTAAGGTTCCACCCCAGCATCAGTGGTTTAGTGTGGTAGATCTAAAAGATGCTTTTTGGGCTTGTCCATTAGCTGAGGAGAGCCAAAATATTTTGCCTTTGAGTGGGAGGATCCAAATACTGGGAGAAAGCAGCAATTGAGATGGACAAAATTACCGCAGGGCTTTACTGAGTCGCCAAACCTATTTGGACAAGCTTTAGAAACAATATTACAAACTTTTCCCACTCCTCCTGGAATACAAATTATGCAATATGTGGATGATCTCTTATTATCAGGAGAAGCTAAAGCTGAAGTCAGGGAAGCTACCATAAAACTTTGAATTTTCTTGGAAAAAAAGGACTAAGAGTATCAAAGGGGAAACTGCAATTTGTAGAATCTGAAGTGAAATATCTTGGACACTTAATAAGCAAAGGCTGCCGAAAGCTAAACCCTGAGAGAATTGCAGGGATTTTATCTCTCCCCCCACCCTCTTCAAAGAAGGAAATTAAAAAGTTACTCCGATTATTGGGATATTGTAGATTATGGATTGAAGGATATACACAGTCAGTAAAATTTCTATATGAAAATTGACAGAGGGAGATAATATAAGGTGGACCAAAGAAGATGATGATAATTTAGAAGAACTGAAGTCAAAACTAGCCTCAGTGCCAGCTTTGAGCTTACCCTCATTAGAAAAACCCTTTTATCTGTATGTGAATGTGGAAAGTGGAGTAGCTCAAGGAGTTTTGGTTGAAGAGTGGGGAGGAGTAAAAAGACCAATAGCTTATTTGTCAAAAATGTTGGACCCAGTAAGCCATGGCTGACCAGTGTGTATTCAAGCTATAGCAGCCACTGTATTTCTGGTAGAAGAAAGCCGTAAGCTTACTTTTGGAAATAAACGAGTTGTGTGTACACCTCATGCAGTCCGAAATGTGTTAAACCAGAAGGCAGAGAAATGGTTAACAGATTCTAGGATGCTAAAATATGAAGCAATCCTGATAGATGGTGATGACCTGACATTAGAAGTAAACAAGAGTTTAAATCCAGCTCAATTTTTATATGGGGAACCAAAAAGTGACCTAATACATAATTGTTTAGAAATTATCCAATACCAAACTAAAGTACGGGAGGACCTCGAGGAGCAAGCCCTTTCAGAAGGGGAAACAATATATATAGATGGTTCTTCCAGGTGCCTACAAGGAAAAAGAATGTCAGGGTATGCTTTGGTTGATGGGAAAAACATGCAAACCATTGAAAAAGGAAAATTACCTTCAAATTGGTCAGCTCAAACCTGTGAATTATATGCTCTGAAAAGAGCACTGGAATATTTGGCATACAAGAAGGGAACTATATATACTGACTCAAGATATGCCTTTGGGATAGTACATACTTTTGCAAAAATTGGGAAGAAAGAGGGTTACTCAATTCAAGAGGAAAGGGATTAATACATGAGGGTCTTATTTTGGAGATCTTAGAGGCATTAAAATTGCCTGAGGAAATAGCTGTAGTACATATTAAAGGACATCAAAAGGGAATGACCTCGGAAATAAGGGGAAATAACCTGGCAGACGAAGAAGCTAAGGATGGAGCAGAGAATGGAATTCAAAGGGTTATGTTAATCCTGACTTCAAATAAGGAAGAATTAGAAACTCCAAAATTCAGTAAAACAGAAGAAGAAGAACTAAGTAAGATAGGGGGAAACCAGAAGAGAAAGGGAGATGGAAACTTCCTGATGGGAGACAATTACTTAACAAGCCTCTCACTAGGAAAATATTAGAAGACATGCATCAAAAAACTTATTGGGGTACGCAAGCTTTGTGTGATCATTTTCTAAGGAATTATGGGTGTATTGGGATTTTTAGATTGGCAAAACAAGTAACAGAAAGATGTATAATTTTCCAGAAGGTAAATAAAAAGGTAATGAGGAAAACAACGTTAGCAGGTCGGAAGCTAGCTCTCTGACCATTTCAAAGTATCCAAGTGGATTTTACTGAACTTCTTCAAGTACAAAAATGGAGGTTTTTATTTGTAATAACAGACCACCTGACTCATTGGGTGGAAGCAATCCCTACTGTCAGAGCCACAGCCAATGTGGTATGTAAAACCCTTTTAGAACAAGTTATTCCCGGTATGGAATGGTTAATAGGATAGACTCAGACAGGGGAACACATTTCACATCAAAAGCATTACAGCAAATAGCTGAAGCCTTGGGGATAAAGTGGGAACTATATACCCCATGGCATCCACAAAGTTCAGGGAGAGTAGAGAGGATGAACCAGACTCTAAAAAGGACCTTAACAAAATTAATAATTGAAACACAAATGTCATGGGTAAAATGTCTACCTTTGGCTTTATTGAGGGTTCGAACACAACCCAGATCAGACCTCGGAGTGTCACCTTATGAGATGATGTTTGGATTACCTTTTCTAACCACCCAGCATGAAACAGCCACTTATGATGTAGGGGAAATGAGCATTAAGAAATATGTTAACACAATTGCAAAAAACCTTGAAAATCTTTGGTTGACAGGGATAATCCCTCAAACTGCACCTTTGGACTTTAAAATCCATAATATACATCCAGGGGAGTGGGTCCCCGTTAAAACATGGAGAGAACAATCTTTAACTCCACAATGGGAAGGTCCTTTTCAGGTGTTGCTGACGACTGAGGCTGCGATCCGGACCAGGGAACGAGGGTGGATCCACGCTAGCAGAATCAAAGGACTCGTGGAAGAACCGAAGGAATGGACTGTAACATCTAAACCGGGTGATACTAAATTGACTCTTAAACGAGGACTGGGTGGTAATGAACTGGGAGAACCCAAATGACCCAAGAAATAGACCAAGAATCACACCTAATTGGGATATACGACCAAGCTTGTATCAGTGGTTTCAAGTTCAGTCTGGAAGAGTTCTGAGACACCTCCGATATCCCCCTTGGGGAGGAATAGTTCCACCTCAGACAGGAGGATCAGGACTGTTTCGATCAGAAGGTTCTCGTATTCTCGTTCAAGCTTGTGATTTATACACAGGAGAAGAAGATATAATACCTCCATCAGAATTATACTCTATACCCAGTCTGACGCATCCCAATAATAGACACGCTAGTTGAGTTAAGTGTATATGTTTAAACTGTGGGAAAAATTGGTATTGTAGTTCACAAAAGCGACGTTCGCATTGTATGAAGTGTCGAGTAACAAATCCATCCCCCATTCCAGTAGAACTAAGAACAGTTGAAATAGTAACTCTACTTTGTGGATGGGAGTTATTAGTGCCTGTTGAGTGGGAGATATTTGAGGAGCAGTGGGAAACTACAATTAAGAAGTGTCAAAGACGATTTGCCTGGAAATTAACAAAAAGAAAGTGACAAGGAAATAGAGGGCAAGACTGGGTTGGCCACTGTATTTTGCCACCAAGAAGACAAAATACACCTGCTGTGGGTCGCAACCCTATAGGCATGGAAGGTGGAAATATAAGCCATACCAGACCTCTGTTATTCCTTTTTCTGTCACTCATTCTTTGTCTTTTCCCTTATGGGATATTGGCAAAGTCATGTCACAGATGTTATCGAAAGTTATACATGGAAAGATACCGGGGTTTCTTTCTTATTACACACACCCATGTCAGCAGCCACTGTTACAACCCATCCAAACTAGATAGTTGCATTCACAATGAGAGAAAATACTGGATTACTGAAAACTTGGGAACCAGTGGTGATAGATTGGGAAGTAAATGTCCAAAAGGGGAAAGATAGATTTGTTTCGCAGATGCTGTAGGGAGTAAGGTCCAAGATTTAGTAAAGGAACAACTGGTAAGCAAAAAACCAAAGCCAGTACAGCAATTAAAACCTGTACCAATTTCACTTCAAGATTTATATACAAAATTGGACCAGCAATTAGAAAACTAGGAGAACTGGGAAAAAATCTGATTGTGGAACTGGGGGAAAGAATAAGTAGGGAACTCAACATAACCAACTGTTGGGTCTGTAGACGGGCTTTGATATCAGAGGAGTGGCCATGGAAAGGCAGTAGCTTAGGCCGGTTGAACTCCTTAAATGGAACCAGACAAATATAAAAGGAGAGAATCGACCAGAAGGGTGGATTTTAAGCTCAACAGTAATAGGGGAAGAATGTCTCTGGCACAATGGGAGAAATTTTCTTAATGAAGTGGGAAAAACTCCCTGTAAAAGATATAAAGTAACCAATGGAACCTTTACATGGTGGATCCCCGAGGAACCAACTTGGTACTGGACACAAAATAAAAGAAAAATGAAAGAGGGGAATTGTAGATATAATAACAAAGTTGGACTTTTTCAATGTAATGATACAGAGAAAAATCCTTATTTTGGGATCCCAAAAATATCCAAATTCTGGGAGAATATAAATCAACAGGAAAATGATTATTGGAAAGCACCAGATGGCCTATTTTGGATATGTGGAAAAAGATATACCATACCCAAAACTCCCCTCTAGGTGGAAAGGGAGCTGCACTTTGGGAATTATACAGCCAGGATTCTTTCTTTTACCAGGACCAAATGGAGATCAATTAGGAATACCAGTTTATGAGGACTTGAAAAGAAATAAGAGGGATTTAATTGGAGGGTTCCAAAACTGGGGGGATGAAGAATGGCCCCCTGAACGTATATTGGAAACATATGGTCCAGCCACCTGGGCACAGGATGGGAGTTGGGGATATCGGACTCCAATTTATATGCTGAACCGCATTATAAGACTCCAGGCAGTTGTAGAAATAATAACAAACAAAACTGGTCAGGCGTTGGAATTAATATCAAGTCAACAACGTCAAACAAGAGCGTCAGTATATCAAAATAGGTTGGCTTTAGATTATTTACTAGCTGAAGAAGGGGGAGTTTGTGGAAAATTTAACACATCGGATTGCTGTTTGAAAATAGATGACAACGGGGATGCCGTTCTGGATATAGTCAATAACATAAGGAAAATAGCACATGTACCTGTTCAAAGGTGGGAATCAATGCTAAAAACCAGCTGGTGGGATAACTTATTGGGAATAGAATGGTGGAAAAATTTAGGATTTTTTCTTTTATGTGCTACTGCTGGCTTGATATTTTTTCCTTGTTTAATTCCTTGTTTTATTAGATTGATCACAAGCGTAGTTCAGAATATGCAAGTAGTAACAATGCCTGTAGACCCAAAATTGACTACATCCAGGATGACACAAAAAATCATGATACTAAAGAAACAAAATAATATAGAAGACCCCTTTGAAGAAGCAAAGTTGATCTGTGAAAAAAATGAGCGAATAATGGAGGCTAGAAAACAAGGAATATGGCTCAAGCCAAATGAATTATAAAATGGAAGAGGGAGGAATTTGTTATAAATGCATGTTTTAGAGTTGGCTTTTTGCATATAGTAAGATGATTGCTTTAGGTATAAATATGGGAAGGTTGTACTGTATGTTCTTTTATTAATAAAGTTTGAAAAATGTGATAAATGAATATTCTTAGATTGTAACTAAGTAAAGATTAGGGGGAGGGGTTGTATTTTTTTACCTTTCAAGTAGATAGAAGACAGAAGGGATGTCTGGCATTCCTGAGATTAGAAAAACAATCGATCCTTTAAGAGCCTGAATATTCAGAAGACGGATTTACAACATCTTCCCAGACTGTGTGGAATCCTACAGATAAATTGTATATTTAGGGGGGTCTTGAAACCAACATACGTATTTTGAATTATGCATTAGCTTATTTTAAATATGTAATACAGAGGTCCTTAAAGCAAAGGATCTGAAATGGGAAAGTGTGCTGATCTCGCTGCTGGTGATATCAGCACCTCAGCCGAAAAAGCTTTGTTTTTCTGTCTCCTAATTGTCTATTTTATTTTTATTTTTATTAAACGTATAAATTTTACACAGAAGTGAATCATGTTTTTCACAATGTCCCTTCAGCAGTCCTCAGAAGCTTCTTGTTATTTCTTCGGCTCTATGCCCCACATTGGGCGCCGTCTGTTGCTTTCTTCTGCTTTTCCTCCTGCCCAGCTAGCAGCTGCAGAAGAACTGGCAACAAGTCTCTCTGGGTCCGGGAAGGGAGGTGAGGTACAGGAGCCTTACCAGAGCTTTCAGGGAGGATTCCCTTGGCAGCATGTAGCAGCTAATGGCAGCACACAGGCAGGCAAGACACAAAACGGCTTCTGAGGGTGTTGACTGGACATTTGGGGGTTCATTTGGGGGTCCCACACCGGGGAAGCGGCATGGCTACCACAGGAGAGAGGGGAAGAAAAGGGGGAAAAAGGGAGAGAGGGAGAGGGAGGAAGCAAGAGGGAGAGGGGGCAAGAGCAAGAGACCTTCTGCCTCGTGTATCTCACTTAAAAGGGCTTTCCAGCGAGGGGGCAGATCCAGGCTTGGACCAATGGGATACTGAGGGTAGGAGGGGTTGGGTAACAACTGGGTTACAATGAATGGCAACTTAGGGGGTGGTTTACAACAACTTAGTAATGAACCACACATTTTGTGGGAGAACAGAACCATCATTTAGGAGAAATGAATCACCACAGGGTGGGTGGGAGCAGCAGGATGAGCTCTGCCAGCAGCTCTCGGCTTTCCCGGGAAGAGGAAAGGGGCTGGATCCAGCTCCGTGGATCGTTCAGGCAGGGATTCCTGCAGGGATGAGAGAGGGTCACGGTGGTCACCCTGTCCCTATCCCCAACCCACAGAATGGACCTGGCTGTGAAGTCCATGGAGAGCAGGAGCTGCTCCAGAATCCCACCTGATCCCACCCCATCCATCCTGCCCCAATCCCTCTCTGGAATCCCAACCTGATCCTGTTCCATCCATTCCAACAAATCCCGCACTGGAATCCTGCCTTGATCCAGAATCCCATCTAATCCCGCCCCAGTCCTGCTCCATTCCATCCCACCTGATTCTTGTCTGGAATCTAGCCCTGATCCTGCCCCATCCATCTCGCACCAATCCTGCCCCATCCATCCCACTTGATCCTGCTACAGAATCAAGCCCTGATCTTACCCCAAAATTCCATCTGATCCTGCTCTGGACCCCTGCCTTGATCCAGAATCCCTCCCTGATCCCAGTCCATTCATCCTGCCCCGATCTCCCTCTGGAATCCCACCCTGATCCCGTTCTGTGGGAGCCATTGGTTCCCACATCTTTTCCTGCAGAAAGAAAAGATCATGAGATTTCAGCACAGATTACACACCATGATTAACCCCAGGATCCATCCTGGGATCCGCACAGAGGGGATCCAGAGCTGGATCCGCAACTGGAACTCACCGGCTGCCATGCTGTATCCATTCCTGTCCCTCCTCCCTGTGGAAGAACAGTGGGATCAGCATCAGTGGCACAGGATTCCTGAAATGGTGCCAGGTGGATCCGTGCCCCTTCCCGACCCCATCCTGTGTGGTACCGGATTGGAGCTTCCAGACAGTGAATCGGATGAAGATGAGGATGAGGATAGCAGCGATGATGGACACAGCGACCGCCACAGTGAGATTCCTGCCAGATGTTGGCTCTGGGAAATGCAAGATAGTGAGGAGGGGAAGGGGAATCCCATTTGAGAATTCCCAATTCCCAATTCCCACATTCCCAGCCTCACCCCAAGCAAAGATCCCGGGCTCCTGCATTCCAGGATGCTCCACCCTGCACCGGTACTGCTCCCGCTCCTCCGGCAGCGCCTCGATCCTGGCCCAGGTGTGGAAGGTGCCGTCGCTGTTGGGAACGACCCCGCCCCACTCCGTCTCCTGATCCCAGACTGCATCCCCCTTCATCCAGTTGACTGCGATGGTGCTGGGGTAGAATCCGTACGCGCGGCAGGACAGGATCAGCATCCCGTGTTCCTCTTTTTCGGACACATGGACATCAGGGGGCTCTGGAATGGGATAACGGTGAGATGTATCCATGGAATTCCATGGGAATGGGATGGGGGTGACATCTGCCCATGGAATTCCAAGAGGAATTACCATGTTCTCCAGTCCTCCATTCCCAAATCCCAAATTCCCACCTACCTTTGCGCCCCAGCTCCTTCTGCCCGTATCCAACGTATTTCTTGAGTAATTCCAAGCAGATGTGCTTCAGGTAATTTGTGAAATACTCAGCCTTGATCCCTTCATGTTCCCAGAGCCTCCTGGTGATCTCAGCAGCGCCGTCAGCCACCACGAATCTCCCAGATCCCAGCTCGAAGGAGATGAAATCCTGCCCATCGTAGCCATGCCGGTAGGATCCACGGACACTCCCGTCAGACAGGAGCTCACAGCCCATAAACCACTGTATGATGTGGAGACCTGGGGGGATTGTACCCACAGAGACCCATGGAATTGGGTCCCAGCCCCACAGAGCCCCATTCCAGCCCTATGGAGCCCCAGAGTCTGATGGAGACTCACAGAGCCTCATCCCAGCCCCTTGGACCCCATGGATCCAAATCTCAACCCCATGGATCCCAAACTGGCCCTGCAGATCCCATCCCAGCACCATGGAAACACATCCCAATCCCACAGATCCCATTCCAGCCCCACAGATCTCCCCACTCACCCCTGCTCTGGTTGTACCGGTCCCGCAGTGTCTCCAGGCTCACAGCAGCCCTGTGCTGGTTCCTCACAGCAATCTGGGTCTGGAGATCCCAATATCCCGGCTCAGCTCCGTCCTTCATCCACTGCGTCAGCGGCTCCACCCGGCCCCGCTCGCTGTTGTAGCGCTGGAAGGGGATCCCATCCACGAACCCAATTTCCATGAACTGGGGGATCCCCGGGCTGGGCTCTGACACAGCCACGCTCAGGTAATGCAGGGAGTGGAGAACTGGGGTGGGACACGGAGATTTGGGGGTCATGGATCAATGAAAGGGGGAACTGGGAAAGCTGGGAAGGGGTTTGGGGATCCCAGGGCCAAGGAAAGGGTTTGCAGGGGTGGGAGAGGTGGGATGGACAGGAAAGGGCGTGCAGGAGGGTTCCGGTGTCCAGAAATGGGGGCTCAGGGGGTTCCAGGGTTATGGAAGGGGGACGGGGGTACAAGGACTGGGAGAGTTGGGATGGGGGTTCCAGGGGATTCTCACTGCCAGGAAAGGGGGTCCAGGGGTCCCCAGTGCCAAGGAAAGAGGGGTCATAAGGTGTGGAGACCTGGGAATAGGAGACTCAGGGGTCCTTGATGAAGAGGAAAAGGGGGTTGGGTGCTGAGAAAAGCAGGAATGGGGGTCCAAGGGGTCTCAGGGTCAAGGAAAAGGGGGATCTGGGGACTGAGGAAGGCAGGATAGATAGGAAAGGGGGTGCAGGGGCGGATTGGTCCAGGTTAAGGGGCTGTAGAGGGGTCCCAGTCCTCAGGGATGGAAATTCAGGGGGGTCCCAGGGCCCAGAATCCCCCCTGGGATCCTCCACGACCCCCTGGGACCCCCCATGCACTGGGGGAACGCAGAGATTGGGGGGGTCTCAGGGCATCCAAGGATCAGGAAAGCGAAACCGGGAGAGCCAGGAAGGGTCCAAGGTTAATGGAAGGGTCCAAGGTTCAAGGAAGGGACTGGGAGGGGCGGGATGGGGGATCCGGGGGGGGTGGTCCCTGTGCCCACGAAAGGGGTGTCCGGGGGTCCCCGGGACTGAGGGAAGTGGGGTCTGGGAGCTGGTAAAGGCAGGACTGGGGGTCCAGGGGGTCCCTGGGTCACGGGCAAGGGGGGTCTGGGGCTGGGAGAGGCGGGCGGATCCCGGAGGCGCAGCCTGGGCAACGGGAAAGAGAAAGTGACTGAGGGAACGCGGTGGGGGAGGGGACGGGGGGGAAAAGGGAATTCCAGGGAGTTCATCTGGATCCCATTGGATCCCCACTGCGACCCCCCTGAAACCCCCGGGACTCTCTGGGAACCCCCGGGACTCCCCGTTTGGGGAAGCGCCGGGAGTGGAAAACGGGGGGGACACGGAAAGTTGGGAGATCTGGGGGGTCCAAAGGTCAAGGAAAAGGGCGAGACTGGGGTCTGGGAAAAGCGGGATGCCCGAAAAGGGGGTGCAGGGGGGTCCCAGAGCACTGACGGGGGTGCGGGGGGGTCCCAGTCCCGGATCAGGGGGTGCAGGGGGGGGCCAGGGCCCGGAAATGGAGATTCAAGGGTGTCCCAGTGCCCAGGAAAGGGGGTTCAGGGGGGTTCCCGTGCCGCGATTTGGGGTTCAAAGGGATTCTGATGTCCAGGAGTGGGAGATCGGGGGGTCCCGGTGCCAGATCAGGGGGTACAGGGGGGGGTCCATGTGCTGAAGAAGGGGATGGAGGAGGATCACAGGACCCAAACTGGGGGTTCAGTGGGGTTCCCTTGCCCGGGAATGGAGGTCTCGGGGATCTCCAGTGCCCGCAAATGGAAATTCAGGGGGGACACGGTTTCGGGGGGTCCCACTCACCTTTCTCCGCGCCTCCAGGGTCCCCCAGGAGCCTCAGGAGCCCCAAGAGCAGCCCCAGGAGCCCCAAGAGCAGCCCCAGGAGCCCCAGGAGCCCCAAGAGCACCCGCAGCCCCAGACCCGGAGCCATCGCGCTGCTCCGCTGCGGCCCCGGCCCCGCTCCCAGAGCCGCCTCCGGCCTCGCCATTGGCGCCGGGATTTCCTGCTCGCCAATGGCAGCTCGATCTGTCAGTGACGTCACCAGTAGCCGGGCCGATCCCGGTCTCGCAGGTTGGGACGCGAAAGCGAAAGAGCCCGCGGAGGGGGCGGCAGGGGGCTCTGGCTGTGGCTGGGTTGTGCCGTGTCCGCGCCGTGTTCCCCGTGCCCTGAGGGCGCTGCGGGAGCGGCTGCCCGCGGTCTCCTTCCCGCGGGTGCCTGGGCAGGAGCCGGTGCCGGAGCAGCGCTGGCTCGTCCCGGTTCCTGTGGGTAGGACAGAAGCGGCTGCCCCGTGCCCGGGCGCTGCGCCGGGGCCGCCTCCGAGCTCCGCCGCTGCTCCCGGGCCCGCACAGACGCTCCAACAATGGCGCCTCTGCTCCGCTAGGGGGGCGGGACGCGGGCTTGACCCCGCTCTGCTCTGCTCAATCAGCGCGCAGGAACTAGGATTGACGGCAGAGTCAGCCAATCGGAGCGAGCGAGGGGCGGGCTCTGCACATGGCACAGACTCACCTCCCTTTCCCTGAACTCCGGCATTTCCCGCAATCCCGCAGCTCCCGGCGCCCTCCGGTCCCGCTCCCCCCGAGCTCCCGGCGGTTCCGGGCAGTAGCGCTTCCTTGGCCTCCTGCCCGGGCCGGGCCCAGCGCCGGGGCCGCTCCTCAGCCGAGGTTTCCGAGAAATGCCGGAGTTCAGGGAAAGGGAGCCGAGTCCCTGCCCCGTGCAGAGCCCGTCTGAAGCACTGCTTCTTTCTCCTCTGCTGTTTTGTCTCCAGGGCTTTCGGGACGGTTCATAAAGGACTCGACAGGGCCACTGCAGGAGAGGTCAGTGCCAACACGCCCAGCACGTCTGGCAGCTCTCCAGGGCTTTCCCCTCTGCTGGGAGCTGTGGCTGGAGCTCTGGGGGCCCAGCAGAGCTTTCCTGCACAGGCTGCTCCTCTGAGGGCAGAGCAGTGTCAGCCTGCAGGGCACAGCTGGGACAGACTTGGTCCTTCTGAAGTGCCCAAAGGAATGCAAGGAGGGCAGCGGGGTCTGTCAGAGCAGGACACGCTGCCTTGGTCTTCATATCTGAAACTGGGAATGCATCAGCTGCTGGAGACTGAGGCCCAATTTACCTCCATCCCAGCCTCGGACAGGAACACTGTGTAGCAGTTTTTCCATGCTGAGTTTCACCTTCCAAGGGTACCTCAGAGGCTAATTAGGGAGAGATCCTGCTTGGGATCAGTTTGGGGTTTTAGTCCTACTGCAGCTGTTCACAGAGAGAGAGGGAGAGCAATGAGAAGATGGATGTCCAGAGCAAAGCTCTCTCCTAAACCCTGCAGTTGTGTTTGGGTCTGGTGTCAGTGACCACCTGATCCCAGCCTGTGACAGGGATCATCTGAGCAATGGACATGCGTGTTTGCTTTGTTGTGCAATCCCAAACAGAGCGGTTGCATTTGAAATCATGACCAAATCCCATAGGATTGCTAAAGGGTTCCCAGCTATTTTGCTCTGTTTTCACAGGACCAGAATTACCTCCTGCTTGCAAAATGGGTCTGAATAAAAATAAGAGTGTTGAGGCCATTTGAGGGGACTGTAGGTGCAGAGAATGTTGTTAGAGCTTTGAGGCTGACAGCTGAGGGGCCATTTCTGCAGAGGTTTACAAGGCCAAATGTGTCTCTGGCCATGTGTCCTGTGAGCAGCCCCCAGTGAGCAGAGCAATGGGCTGTGGGAATGGCACTTGCTGAGCTCTGCTGTCCCATCCCAAGGCAGTTTGGCACAGCACGGCTCCCTTGCTCCAAAAAGACTCGCTCCGTGTTTGCTGTGTCCTCCTGCCACAGACTCCCCCAGTTAAAGGTCTGCAATGTCCTTTCAGGTGGCCATAAAGAAGATGAGTCTCAAGGAGCAGAACAGGGAGCGAGCTGTGAATGAGATCCTGATCCTGAAGGACAAGAAGAACCCCAACATTGTCAACTCTTTGGACAGGTGAGTGCTTCAGGTCTCATCCCGTGCACGGGCCCTGTGTTCATCTTTCCTGGCATCTGTAGTCTGTAGCCTGTTTGGAAAAAGCCTGACCCGGCCATATCTTCCCAAAACAACAGCCTGGCAGTTCCCTCCCTCCATGTGCTTTTGTTGCTTTGGTTTTGTTTTTTGTTCAAATTGACCTCGTTTTCAGTGTCTTACAACAAGTGCTGATAATCCATGGCAGAAATTATTTTCCTTGGCTTTTTCTTCCCAAATCTTTTCCATTGCTGCAGATGCCAGGAAGAACAGGTTCTTTTTTCCGGAAATGCCTCATTTGCCCATTTTTCAATGGCCCCGCCTGTTTCTGAAGAGACTTCCTGCAAGGTTTTCCAAACGGTTGACCACTTTTATCCCAAGTGCTGCACAACCTCCCCCCCCCAGATAATTCTGGAAGTTGTGTTGCCTTGCTCTGGAGGGAATGAATGGTGGAACTGATGAGTTCAGATGCTGAACCAGCTGGGTGCAAGTGCTGTGGTTCCACATTGATCTGGGCTGTTGCTAAACTGCATTTTTCACTTGCAATCTAAGGCCTCTCCTTTCTCACAGGTATCTCCTTCTCCTTTAGACTGTGCAGATTCCAAGGTCTGTGCCCCCTGGCAGGAACATCTCTCCATCTGATTCTGTCCTCATTGACGAGGGACCCGGAAATGCAACTCCGCTCGAGGCTTTTCCATGGGGAAATTGAGCAGTGCACATTCATGTCCATGCCGCTGTTTTCCTCTTCCAGCTTCCTTGTTGACAGAGATCTCTGGCTGGTGATGGAATACATGGATGGAGGAACTTTGCAGGACGTTGTCAGACAGACACACATGGCTGAAGGAGAGGTGGCAGCTGTCGGTCAGGAGGTGAGGGATCCTGCTTGTGCCTCCCATGGCTTGGACATGATGGTCCTTCCAAACAGGGCAGGAGAACAGCAGTGACTCCATGCTCAGGGCTTTGTTTCTGTGTTGTTTTGATGAGCTGGAGAAGAAAGAGCCACCGAAACGAATGGCTTGCCAGCATCACTGCACTTCTGTTCTTGTCCTCTTTCCTGCTGTTGTGGTACTCTCTGTCTTGTTTTGATTTGATTTGCTGTTCTCAGCTTTGCCTTGAACCATTTGCCTGGAGTTTGTCTGCACTGCACTCCTGGCCTGTCACAGCAAAGTTGCTGCTGGCAGAATTCTAAACTGTCCTTTCTTGTGTGATTTATTCCAGCCATTGACTTTTACCCTCTGTTTCTTGTTCTCTCTCAGTGTCTGCAGGGCCTGGATTTCCTCCATTCCAACTGGGTGATCCACAGAGATCTGAAGAGCTCCAACATCCTTCTGGGCATGGACGGCTCTGTCAAGCTGGGTGGGTGTTCCTGGCCAGGCACAGCGCTCCTGGGGTGTGGGGCTGATTCTCAGTGATGGCCAGAGCACCACAAGTGCTGCTGGTGACACTGCCTGGCCCCTGCTGCCAGCTGAGAGCAGCTGCTCCTGCAGAGAGCTCAGGAGAGGAGTAGGATGTTAGGAGTGGCTTTGCTCTGGCTATGGCCCTTCCAGAGGGGCGGGAGTTGGAATCTCAAGCTTCAAGGGAATCAGTAAAAGCCCCTGCATGGAAGCTGAGGGTTTCTTGAAGTGTCCAGTTCCTTCTTTCATTGTCTACAGCCCTGGGGACTTTTCCAGCTGACTTCACTACTACATTCTCAGACTGGGAGAGTGGGGAATCTTTGTGCTTGGTTTCCTCATTCCAGCTGCCTTTGACAGGGTTTGTTTCTGTCCTCAGCTGATTTTGGCCTCTGCGCTCAGCTCAGCCTTGAGCAGGACCAGCGCAGCTCCATGGTGGGCACTGCTCACTGGATGGCCCCAGAAGTTGTGACCAGTTCTCCTTACGGCCCCAAGGTGGACATCTGGTCCTTTGGCATTGTGACCATCGAGATGGTGGAAGGAGAACCTCCTTACTTTAAGGAAACGGGGGCCATGGTAAGAGGCAAATTCTCCAGTGTCTGCAGAGGCCTGTGAGCACAGAGTGACCCTGCACTGGGAGGAGCACCTCAGGAGGTTTCTGCACATCGGGAAGGGAATTCCCAGAGGACTTGAGCCTGAACACAGAAGAATATTCTGCAGTCTCCAGCAACAATTTGCTTTGGGCTTTAAGTTGTTGCAATTCTTCTATCTGTGAGGATGACCTGCAAACGTGAAGCCAGTGTATCAGCTCTAATGGTATCTTGCAAAAAAAACCCCAAACCAACCCCAAAACGCACACTCAAACCCAAGAAATTTACGAAGGAGTTTCAAAAAGAGATTTTGCAAGATGAACTCCCCCCGGCTCTTCTCACTGGGAAAGTTGTCTAAAACATGAAGATAATTATTGAACATCCCCATATTCTAACATATTTCTTTCCCATCCCAAGCTGCTTTCTCCATGTCACCAAGCCTGAGCTTTCAGCAACACCAACCTCCTGTTTCTTGCCTGGCAGTTTCTAGGATGGGGCATCATAAATTAATTTACTTGAGTGTCAGTGCCCTGCAGAGATGCATTTGATGTAAGAATCCTTTGAAATAACAGTCAGACCACACTGACCCTTGAAAATGGCCTGTAAAGCTGGTATCTGTATTTGGAGGAGCAAAATGTGCTATTTCTGATGGAGGTGCCTACTAACAAAGTCAGCCACTGAAATTGGCTCTCAAGCCGAGATCATTTGGACGCTGCAATGGCCGTGGCTGCAGCGGGGTTTGGAATTTTTGGTTGGCGTAGAAAAATGAGCTGTGAGCAGCATCTCTGCCAGGGAGGAAGCTGCCCCTGGAGCTGGGGCTGAGAACCCAGGGGCGATGCGAGCCCCTGTGGGTGTGCAGGAAGCTGGCAGGGCGCTGTGTTTGCTTTTCCTGCAGGCTCGCGCTCTGATCCGGCAGAACGGGACCCCGCAGCTGCAGGAGCCCCGGCGCCTGTCGGCTCTGCTGCGGGACTTCCTCGAGTGCAGCCTGGAGCCGGACGAGGAGCGGCGCTGGTCTGCCCAGGAGCTGCTGCAGGTGAGTGCGGAGCGGCTGCGGGGGAAACAGCAGCGCCGGGGAGGGGTTTGCTTGTGGGCCATCCTCCCATCATCTCCGGTCTCCTGCTTTTCACACCTGCTTTTCACAAGCAGAATCCTCGCCTGGTTTGGGCGGGCAGGGTGCTTTCGGGTCATCTGGACCCGGTGCCCTCAACGGGCAGGGACATCTTCAAGCAGATGAGGTGGCTCAGAGCCTTGCCTGACCTGAGCTTGGATGTTTCCAGGGAGGAGGCACCTCCCACATCTCCGGGCACCTTCTGTCTGTGTTTCCCCACTCTCCTGGTAAAAAAATTTCTCTCTTAGATCTAATCTAAGCCTGCTTCCCTCCCTTCAGTTAAAAACCATTCCCCTTTGTCCTGTTGCAACAGAGCCTGTGAGGAACTTGACTCTGGGAAGTAACTTCTTTTGTTTCTTTCTTTTTTCTCCTTTGGGCAGCACCCATTTTTATCAGCAGCCAAGCCTCTCTCCAGCTTGACCCCTCTGATCGCTGCGGCAAAGCAATTAAGGGAGCAGCAGAGGAGATGAAGAGCTCGAGGACAGCTTTTTGTTAGAGTAGATAGCACAATTAGTTAGTTATGGTAGTTAGCACTGCTAGTTGCTTCTGGTAGTTAGGACAGCCTGTTTGTTATGGTAGTTAGGACAGACTGTTTGTTATGGTATTTAGGAAACCCTGTTTGTTATGGTTGTTATGACACCCGATTTGTTACAGCAGTTTTTTGAATAAAAACTCTTAAACCTCCAGCCCCTTGACCTGTCCTGTCCTTCTCCCCCTGTGACTCAGCTGCCCGGAGCAATGCAAGGGGAGAGCAGGCCCAGCCTTGCCCAGAGCTGAGCCCCAGCAGAGCCCTGGCAGAGCCCAGAGCAGCCTCGGCATCTGCAGAATCAGCCTGGAAGGAGGCGCTTGGAGCCTTCTGGGCTGCAGCCGACTCTTGGTTACAAACTGTGTGTGGTGGAAATGCCACTGGTTCTGCAAGAGGGCAGAAGGGGCCTGGGAACGCCAGAAGGGCCATGGGGAAGGCTCCATGCAAGGGAAAAACCTGCCCAGTGTTGGAGAACAAACATGTCTTTATCCCCTCCCACAGAGGGGATAAAAATTGAATCCTTAATTTAATCCTAAACGAAGTCGAACAGGGGCAGGGGAGGAGCCCTGGCCCTTTGTCTTGTGAAAAACGAGGTTCAGTTTTTATAAAAAATTATAAGTTTAATAGAAATAAAATAAAAATAGACGATTAGGAGACAGAAAAACAAAGCTTCTCAGCCAAGGGTGCAAACCAGCACAAATGCCCCTTTCAGATCCCTTGTTTTAAGGATCTTTGTGTTGAATATTTAACAGACACTAATGCATGATTCAAACATTCATTTTGAATATGTTTTCTTTGTAAGTTTCAAAAACTCCCCAAGTATGCAGCTTTTATCTGTGTAGGGCTCCTCTCGGTCTGGTCAGGTCTCATAAATCCGTCTTTTTCAAGGTTCTCCATTAAAGGTTCAATTGTTCTTTATCAGGAATCTTCACACAGGAACGTGGGACGGCATCTCCCACCCTCTGGTCGGTTTTAGATGCTACAAACAAAACCCCAGTCTACTATGTTACAACTAAAGAATATACCTTCATCACATTTTTAAATTCCACAAATAAAAAGGAAATACAGCACAACCTTCTTACATTATACGTACAGCATCCATCTCAATATCTGCCAAAAGCCAACTCCAGAATGTACATTTCTAACACTCTCCTGCAAACCAAAGCCTCCGTGGGCTGGTGCTGAGCCCCCGGCGCTGGTGGCCCGCGGGGGTTGGTTTGTGTCGGGCTCGCTGCCACCAGCCCGGGACAGGGCGGGCGCTGGAGGCTCTGGATGGGAGATGCCATCCCGGGACAGCATTTGGGGGCACCTGTGAGCGCAGGCAGGGGAGTGGGCTCGGGCAGGGACGGTGAAAGGAGTGAGATGAATGTGTCTTTAAAACAAACCATGTGAATCTGCTTTAGACAGGGCCAGGGACTTGTGGATAGGAAGTAACGAAAGAAACCATCACTTCTAGAAAACAGCACTGATTGACATGGACTGCTGCTCAGCCAAGGCCGTGTTGAATTCCTGAAGTAGAGAAGAACAACAAAGACTTAAAAGAATTATTAATATTGTTTTGTTTTATTAAAAAAAAAAAAAGCGGGGGTGTGTGCACATAGGAGGGAGAGATGTAGCAGACAGATCAGGAAGTCTGAACCTTCCCAGGTGCAGGCCCAGGGACGGGGCAGCACCTCTGTGCTACCACCAGGAACAGAGAAGCAGTGACAGGACCTGACTGTGACCCCCATCCCCTGTGCAGTCACTGTGTGGGACTGAGGGAGGGAATGGAGGATAAAGGGAAGCCTGGGAAGGAGGGAAGGGTGAGGGGAAGATGTTTTTGTAGGAATTATTTTACTTCTCAGTCTCTTGCTCTGATTTGCTTGATAATAAATTCAATTCATTTCCCCTAGTCGGGTGTGTTGTGCCTGTGAGCAGTGATTAAATTATCCCCACCCTTATCCAAACCCTCGAGTCTCTCCTTATGTGTTCTGTTCCCTGCCCAAGGTGAGGAGGGACGTGACAGAGAGGTTTTGGCCTCTCTTCAGCACCCCCTGCTCCTGCCTGGGCTCCTGCCGGGGTTGCAGGTGGGTCCCTGCTCCATCCCAGACTCACCCCCAGCTCCCAGCGCCCTCCGGTCCCGCTCCCCCCGAGCTCCCGGCGGGTCCGGGCAGCAGCGCTTCCTTGGCCTCCTGCCCGGGCCGGGCCCAGCGCCGGGGCCGCTCCTCAGCCGAGGTTGGCGAGAAATGCCGGAGTTCGGCGAAAGGAGCCGAGTGCGTGCCGTGTGCAGAGCCCGCCACTCGCCGCGATTGGCTGGTTCTGCCGTCATTCTTCGCTCTCCTGCGTTGATTGGGCAGAGCGGGGAGCAGCACAGCCCCGGTGCCGCCCCCCGGGCGCCCCTGGCCTAGCCCAGCCGCCATTAGCAGAGTCTCTGTGCGGGGATCTCGTTTCCCCTTCTTTCGGGCATAGAGGCAAATCCCAGCCTCTCCTCCACCCTCTTTCCTCTCCTCATTCTGTCCTTCGCCCTCCCTTGTTCCTTCATCTTCTTCTGTTTCCTCCCTTGTTCCTTCTTGCTCCTTCCTCTCCTTCTGTCTTTTCCCTTCTCGCTGTCTCTTCCTCTCCTTTTCCTTCCTCCCTCAGACACATCTCCCTGCAGATGGAGACCAGGGAGAACAAACCCCTGCCAGGGAACCTTGTGGAAGAGGCTGTTCTGAGCAGCTCCACTGCACAGGCATGCAATGGGGAGGAAAAGCCTCGGAGATCCCGCAGGAGGAGGAGCTGCAAACTCAGCCCAGGGAGCTGTGAGGAGGAAAGACCCTTCCTGTGCTGGGAAGGCAGCCGGAGATCCAGCCGGAGCTCAGAGCTGGTGGAGAAGCCTCAGGGCGGGGAGAAGGCCCACAAGTGGCTTGGAATGTGGGAAGGGCTTCAGCCGGAGCTCCAGCCTCCTCAGTCACGGCAAGATCCACACTGAGGAGAGGCCCTGCAAGTGTGGGGGATGTGGAAAGAGCTTCAGTGAGAGTTCCAGGCTTATCTGGCACCAGAGCATCCACAGAGTGGAAAAGGCCTGTGAGCTTGGGGAATGTGGAAAGCTCCAGGGAGAGTTCCAGCCTGATCCAGCACCAGAGGATCCACACCGGGGAAAAGCCCTACAAATGTGGGGAATGTGGGAAGGGCTTCAGCCAGAGCTCGCACCTGAAGGCACACGAGCGCATCCAAAACCACTACACCAGGCTGGGTCTCTTGTTCCTGTGCTGGTGCTCGGGGAAGGATCTCTCCCGGTCCTTCTCTTGACTCCTGGGCCTTTCCTTGTATTTCCTCTCCCTGTGCAGCTGCAGAGGGAAGGGACAGAACAGTTTTGGTGGCTCCCAGGCATCCAGGCAGGGCCAGCCCAGCCCCAGGGGTTCCGAGGGGCTTCTGGGGGTCCCCTGTCTGTGGGACATCCCTGCTGGAGCGTGTCCCCCCCTTGCTGCAGCCCCAGCCCTCAGGCAGCGCTCAGCCAAGCAGAAAACACCCTCAGCTGGGGCCTCATTTTTTGTGCACACCTGAGCCCCTGGAAATCTCCATCCCCATTTTGGAATGCACCAGAGCTTTTGATTATCTAGGACCCCATTTTGGGGGCTCTATTGGGTTGGCACAGCCTGGTGTTGGTAGTGGCAGTGCTACGGGCTGGATTCTGAGAGAAGGTTCTGAAAGCTCCTCTGTGTCTGGCAGATCCAATTGCTGGTGGCTCCAAAGATGGGGCACTGGATGCAGAGATCTGTGGGGATGCAGAGATTCCCCTGCAGCCCCTGGATATCCACGAGGATGCAGAGATCCACCCACAGTGCCTGGAGGAACCCGTGCTGGAGCAGGGGGATGCCTGAGAGGAGCCTGTGACCCTGTAGACAGAGGGGCACCCACTGGAGCAGCCTGTCCTTGAAGGACTGACCCCGTGGCAGTGTGAGGGGAGCTGTTGTCCATGGGATAGACTCAGGGTGGGGAAGTTTCTGGAGAAACTTCTGGGGAAGAACCCAGAATGCAGCAGCAGAATGACTCCTGTCCCTGAGCAGCAGGAGAAGCCGTGTGGGCTGAATTGACCATGGCCCCCACTCCCTGTTTCCCTGAACTGCCAGGATAGGAGGTAGAGCTGGAAGGATTGGGAGGAAGGTGTTTTTGAGGGTATTCTTTTACTTCTCGTTATCCTGGTCTGACTTTGTTAGGAATCAATTCAGTTCATATCTCCAGTTTCAAGCCTGTTTCACCTGTGATGGTGTTCTTTGATGAGGTGAAAGAAATACAAAAACCCAAGCTGTATACTCCCAAGTTGTAATGTTAAATAGTTTGATTGTAATGTTAAAACAGCCTATTAACTCGCCCGGCCTAAAGAGAAAAGGCCGAGAGGCGAGCCCTGCCCCCAGGGGCTGTCTGCGAAGGCTGTCGGCAGCCAGAAGGAATGTTTTGCTGTAAAATGGAAGATGCAATGTTACTTACCTATTTAAGCTGTTCAAATTGAATGTATCCCTAAAATTTTTACTTGTTGTACCCTGAGTTTTATACCCTTTCTCCCCTGGGTCTCGGGGTGCCCCCACCCCGGGGGACTCCACCCTTTTTCCCTGAGTCACCGGGCTGTCCCCACCCCGTCGGGGGAGAATCCTGTACCTGCTTCCCAGTGGGGGCTGCTGACCCCGCCCAATATGGAGATTAGGACACCCTGCTCCCAAGATGCACTGATTCAGCCAGCTGAACCCCAGAAAACCCCCTAAAACAACGAGTCAACACAAAAACTGGACCTAAGGAGGATAATACTGTGCAATGCACAAGTCCAGCTACCTGCAGGTAGCAGGTATTTTTAGTTACCTTCTCGCCATGACCTGAAGAGAACTGGAGAGAGGTGACCCCCCCGAGAGCACACGAGTAAAGGAAGATTCTTTGAAGCTCCTGCGAGGGCAAGAATCCCGACTCTGCAGCACCAGCAGCAGAATCGTCAGCACCTCCTCCTCCACGGTGACTACAGGGAGCAGCGGCGGCAGGCGCAGCCCCCGAGCCCCCTACCCAGAGCTGATTTCTAATAAAGGCCTTTTCAAAGGAGCTGGTCTCCTGGCCCATTAATTCATAACAATTTGGGGACTCGTCCGGGAGCTGACCACACCCAGAGAAGACGGAGGACGGCACGGCCGGCCGCTCTTTGGCTCTCTGACAGCTGGTCACACCGGACCCAAGGAAAGCAGCCTGGGATTGGACAGCGCGGAGGAGCATCGGTAAAGTATAGCCGGTGGCGGGAGTGGAGACGAGTGAATGGTGTGTGAGTGAGACGGGGGCCGGCAGCTCGGACCCCCGAAGTGAGTGTGGACCTCCTAGTACCACGGTTCTGAACTTCTGCGAGGGAGTCAGCTGGGAACGGAGGGAAGCGAAAGGAGAACTGAGTGAGAGAGGCGTCTCCAGGGGCATAGGGGGCCCCCCTCTGGGCGTGCAGAGGTAATTTAGAGAGTGAGTGGCACGTCATAGAGTGAATGAGGAAATAGGCCCGCCTCCATTCTAAAATCCACAGAGGCAGGCTGCTCGGGCTGATCCAAGCATGCGGAAAGCCTAGAAGCTGTGTGAAGCATGCACCGCATTGGCTGAAGTTACGGCCCGGGGTGTCTGAGTGCTGGCTGGGGTAGTGGCCGAAACCCTAAGGGCGGGTTTTCCGGCTACTTTTCGGGGCTCTGCACACTGGCTGGGTAGCTTATCGGGGTGCGGGGAGTGAAAGAGGGTACTTGGCCGTGCTATGGCCCGGGGTGTCCAGGTAATGATGCACCGCATTGGCTGAGGGTCACGGCCCGGGGTGTCCAGGTGAGGAGACACTGGCTGGGGTGGCTTATCGGGGTGCGGGGAGCGAGACCTACTTGAGACACTGGCTGGGATAGCTACCGGGGTACAGGATTGGGCGCACTGGTTGGGGGTACCTAGAAGTGAGAGGTATGCGTTCCAGGTGCGGTGAGCCTACAGGGCCGGGGGTCTTCTGAGCCAAGGGTTGCCCAGAAGTGAACTTATCCGGGTGTAGGGTGAATGAGAGTTAGGGAAGTCCCAAAAGTGCGAGGGACTTAAACAATAGGGAGAGTGAGTGTGTCGCACACTGTATGTCCAAGTCTAGCTGTGGTAGTGACTGCAACTTTGGGCCCAGGTTTACCGACTGCTTACGGAAACTTGTCTGACGTACAGGAGAGAAAGAGGGGTGCTGCTGGGAGTAGTGGCCGAAACCCTAAGGTCGGGTTTTCCGGGCTACTTTTCGGGGCACTCAGAACACTGGCAGAAGTGGTGACTGGAGCCACTAACGGGTTCATAGAGTGAATGAGGGGTGCTGGCTGGAATAGTGTGCTGAGACCCTAAGGGCGGGTTATCAGGCTTACCACGGGGCACCCAGAACGCTGGCAGAGGTGGTGCCCAGACCTTGAGTAGTGGCCGAGACCCTAAGGGCGGGTTTTTCCGGGCTACTTTTGTTACTGGGG
>JADMLD010000632.1:0-24476 GCA_017589585.1 Phylloscopus whistleri
AGAAATTAGCAGAATATAGTAATTCGTGGGTTTTTCCTATATGAGTCTTTATTTAACTTCACATCAAATCCTATTTTAATCCTTCCAATGAACATGCCCTTTTAATTGCACACCCAACTTTTTACCCAGAGAACATTCCAGCTATGATTTGAATAAAAACTCAATAATATTGACAACTTTGAAGAGAATTGTGTGTTTTCCCCCATGAAGGCCTGCTCTTTATGCTGCAGATACTCTCTTTGATGGGTGATGCCACAGGGACAGTTTTGTTTTAACATAACATATTGCCTGTTAAAATAAATCTAAATGAACACAGAGGTCACACTGAGCTGGTCCCAAATGTCCCTATAGACATATGTACAGACAGGTGTTAACACAGCCTCCTGTCCAAAACCAGATCTGGAGGATTTCTCCTTATTCCTGACAGATGGTCAGCTCTTCTCAGAGAACCTGAATATGTTCATTAAAATATTTATGTGATTCTAAGATGGAACTATGGGTTCTTCGGGTGCAAAAACATGGCCCACTTTTCAAAGATAATTTACTTTGGACTTTGAAGTTAATTTCCTTTTCATGAAAAAACAACTACAAAAGTACTGAGGACAAAGCTTGAGTTATTTAGGGATAAAACAGCAGAGATTAATTATACATTATGCTCTATTTCCTTTTTTTTTTTTTAAGACATCTGGGGTACTGGGTACATTTGCTCTCCTTCAAAGTCACTGCTGTTTGAGAACAGTGTATGATTTGGGTCTCTGTCCATCCTGAGCAGAATGCAGAGGCACCTCTCTTGTGCAGCAGCACTGACCCAGGGACAGGGAATCCCTCTGTGTCACCTGTGTTTCTCTGGCAGCAGCGTACACATCTCCCTGTAACCACACAGTGCTGTGTCATGCAGCCTTTCTTGGTCACTGCAGCAGCTTCTCATCCTTCACCTGCTCTCTTCACCAGGAACAGGCTCTGTTGGAGCAGCCCAGGGCTGCCTGTGCTGCCCAGTGCTGTGGAATGCAGCTGATATCATTGCTATGGCAGAAACCCTTCTTTGACTTAGTGTTCTGGTCAAGTTGCTTGTATCACTGGCCCCAAAATGAACATGAAAAATAACACCCACAGCTTTAACTTTGTTTCTCCATGAACTGCCAAGCAACTGAGAGGAGCCCAGAATATTGTTGCTCCAGAATAAGCCAGCAAATGAGTCATAAAAATGACTATTAAAAGTATGAAGTGTATATGTACTGATGCAGTATTAACATCTTTTCATTGTTGGGTTTACAGACAATTCCACAATGTGACAGACCTGTGGGTGATAATGGCAAGGCTCATGCTGTGGCACTGCTTACAATCATTACTGTAATTCCACCAAAGATTATCTGCTCGCACAGGTAGAGAGAGTAGGTACAAAAATGTTAAATATTCATGGAGATGTGTTCCTTCACAGGCAAGAGTGGATAATCTGAACCTTTGGATCTAATGTCCTGTATTCTGCTATAGAAATGTCTTTTAAAGCCTATTCTAAACCCACTAAAACTTAAAGCTGGTTTGCAAAGAAATTTTGCTCTGTCAGCTTCTGCACAATGATGGTTTAATATCCTTATAAATGCAGAGGCTCTGTTAAATTTTGTGAAGCAGACCAAGTTTGTCTTTACAGAAAAAACATATTTCTGAGAAATAGCTATGACATTTTTTAATCAATGGAGGTTTTAAATAAATTTTAGCACATGGCTGCAGCAAACATATGGACCAAAAGATGATTAATATGTGTACACAGAAACTCCCAAGAAATCCCTATTGTTTTGATAGATGAAAATGATTCCCAGTAAGTACCAGACACTATTCTGTGCTGAAATAAAAATAATACAAAAAATTTCTTCGCATGAATAAAGTGTGTTAGCCATAGTCAGTCTGAAGAAGTTTAAGCCCTTGCTTGAAAGGTGGTGCTGGTGATCAAGATAAAAGTCTAAAACATTTCTAATGATGTTTGATGTTTCCCAAAGGAGTATAACCCCACATAACCTGTTTTCTAGTAAACATTTAAACCTTTGACATTTGCAGATTACTACTCAAATGTGCAAACAGTGATTCTGCCCTCATATTCCTATTAATTTCATTGAGGAATGAAATGAATGCTGTGGACCACAGCATGATTCCTTACACATTTCTCTTCACAGCACCAGGCAGAAGTGGAATTTTCATTGTGTGGAATTTTCTGTGTCCCTGTGTCTCTCTGGGAGGTAACATAAAGTACAAGCTACAAGTAGCATATCTCAGGAGCTCATTGGTTTTACTCCTTTATGTTCTTTTCCAGTGGAAATACTGGTCTCTCTGTGCCATTAGTATTGCATTAAATAGCTCTTTAAAAATAGACCCACTCCATGTTCCATGTTGAAAGAAACATTGGGATACAACAGTAATTAGAACTGGAGGAGACTTAATGATTATGTCTTTAGTGTCAGAAGACACATTCAGAATTTTGGATTTAGTCAGCTGATATATACAGGGACACTGAGAGCACATGGACTCTTTAGATACCCATATTAAGTTATTCTCTATAGGTACAAATAATTTTCCTTTGTATGATGTTTGCTGTCACATCTGATGTTTTTTTCAAAACACTGCGATTTACAAAAAGGTGATAATGTAAACATGTCAAAATACATCACATGAGGATATGTATACTTGTTATTGTTTGTGACACCACATCTGCTCAACTCGTGCTTGTATGAGCATTTCATCATAAGGAAAAGTCGCAAAATTTGAAGAAAAGATAAAGCAAAAAACGTACAAAGCTTACTGCAACAACACACACACCAAGAAGAGATGGATTTTTTAGTTTGGTTTTTATCTCTGCTTATGTCATCTCTTCTGTGTTTACAGACTTAATAACAGCAGAATGGACTGTGACTGTCATTCTGCTGAGCTGTGAGTGTGTTAACATGGGAGTGCCTTTCTTCAGCCAAATCCACACCTTAGTAGTGCCTGGTGGAAGGCAGCCAGCCTGTTTGCTTGCCTTTCTTGTTTTAAAGGACTGAAATATTCCCCCACACTTGCTGCTCTAGAGTGTGCCATGTGTGCTGTATTACAGACCTGAGCTTTATCAGACATGTCCATTGAGGCATTATGTTGTATGATCTCAAATGCAACAACCTTTGCACATGGCCCCACTCAAGATATTCATGATCCTTTTTCAAAAGTGCAGCAACATTTCTCTCATTTAATTTAGACAGGAAAAAATTTAAAGCTTCTTAAAATCATATATGAATAATTTCAACTTGGAAAATCAAAACAAATGTTTACTGGTAAAATTCATCTGATTATTATGGACACAAATGACTGAATACATTTGCATTTTTTCAAATTCTGTGATAGAAGTCATGCGTGTTTACTTGAATCTCCTCTGTGTATTACTACACTAAATAAACAGCAGAGTAAATAGAGCTGAGACAAAGTTAACTGAGAATGAGTGATCATTATATAAAATATTATGGAAAATTGCACTAGAAATCTCTTACATTTAACTAGCTGATATTATATATTTAATGCACAGTTTAAAGTGATTGCAATACAGTATAAAATATTAAAACAAAACTACCATTTACGAAAATGATGCTGTAAATGAAATGCAAATCAGGCTGATGGTAACTGTTACTGGATTGCTACTATGTGATTAGATTTCAAACTTGTTATTGTTTCTCATTTGTAGCTCTGAAATAAAATGCAAAATGTTTAAAGAAAAGTAGTATATCTTCAATAATGTCCCAGTTTGACACCCCCTATATCATGTATCCCCAATATATCGTTATTATTGACCAGGACTCCCTTTCAACACAGGCTCATCGGCCTCTCAAATGGATGTGGCATGTTGAGGTCTCCTCATGGGCTATGCATTAACAGCACAAAGAAGGAGCTGCACATTCTGCAGGGTCTTGGAAAACATAAAACAATGCTCTTAGCTTTTATCTTTGGCTGAAATAGTCTCCTTGGCAGCAGATGATAGAGCAAGGAGCGGGCTCAGCGTTCCCCATAATGAACCTGCATTCTCCAGATGTGCCCTGTTGTAGGGAATGTCTGAGTGCCTGAGATTTCCAACCCCAGCAACCCAAGTCCAGCAGGACAGTGTGCTTACAAAACAGGCAGTTTCAGAAGTACAGCAATGGTAAACCTAAGTAAATCAAACACACATATATGCATCATATATGCTTATTGGATACATGCTGTCTGGTCCAGATAATTGTGCTTAAAATCTTTCCTTATTATACACATCTTTCCTTGAGAATGGACTGTTTAATTTATGCAGATTTTTTTTGTTTATTTTTTTAATCAGCACTCTAAAATATGTTTAAGTAGGATGCAGATATGTTAAAATATTTTCGATCCAAATATTGAGTAAATAAAGTAATTTATGCCCACTAACCTTTTAAAAGTAATCAGTTACCTGTGTAACTTGATAGGTGAGCAGTTTTCCTGTATTAAAGCCACTTTTCAAGCTAAAGTCTTTTGTGAGAGAATATTACTTTAACCAAGTCACCTTCTAAAAGGTTTAATTAATTTTTTATGTCTAAATTTATAAACCATTAATCATAGTCTTAGAATAGAATATTATGGGTTGGAAGGGACCACTAAAGTCATCTAGTCCAAATCTCCTGCAATGATCAGGGACACCTCAACTAGATTAGGTTGCTCAAAGCTCCATCTACCCTGATCTTGGATGTTTCCAAGGATGGGGTATCTATGATCCCTCTGAGCAACTTGTTCCATTGTTCCACCATCCACATTGTAAAAAATTTGTTCCCTATATCTCTGTGGCTCTCTGACTCACTCCAACATGTCCATGTCCGTTGTGCTGGGGACCCAGAACGGGACACTGTGTTCCAAGTGGAGTCTCATCTGAGCTCTGTAGAGGGGAGAATCTCTTCCCCACCCTGCTGCTCACACCTGTTTGGATGGAGCCAAGGACACATTTGGCTTTCTGTGCTTTATGTGCAGCCTCTCAATCCACCTGCCCCCCCTTCTCAGCAGGGCTGTTCTCAGTCCCTCCTCATCCCCCAGCCTGTATAGACTGATGATTCTTGGATGTAAAACTATTCCCTGTAATTGTAAAATGTTGATGCTATAAAATATTTATTATCAGATACTATTAATTTTTGTGATCTGAAATTTATTTCTGATTGTTTCAGGAGAGCTGAGCATCCTTAATTTGATCTAAAAGATTCATTCAAAAGTAATCAATTTTTTTTTAGAGTGCAATAAATTTGTCATCACTGATCACAGGATAGCAAATCTAGATTTTAAAATTTTCTTCTGCAACTGCAGTCCACAAGATGGCAATCTTGGACTGAAATTGTCTCCACAAATTCTGCTGAGAGTTTTGCTGCTGTTTCCAACTTTGGAGTGTGTTTGAAGCCTGTTGTGCTGTGCTTATGTCTGGGGCTGCACTGTGAACAACCCTAAGGCACAACCCGATGAGCCCCAGTACCCTCAAAACTGGCAGCCCCAGTAATGCAGAAAACACATTCCTTTGGTCTAACCAATTTTCAGTGTTACTCACTTTCATTCAGGCATCTAGTTTGGAAGCAATCTTTTAAAAGTATAGAGACTGTTTAGAAGTAGGAACACCTCTTAATGGCTTCTGTGTGTTTAATTCAAACAAAAGCCTCGAACATGACCACATATAGCACATTATCTGCTCAGTATACATGTTACCTACCCTGTTTCCACCAGAGCATTTAAACCCCTGATAATCTTTTGGAAAAACTTGACCTAATATGTGATCCTCAGCATTAAGAAGGCACCACAGTTGCAGCTTCTCAGCTATGAGAGCTTATCTGGATCCACTGAACTCAGCGTTACCATCACAGTGTACATGCACCCCAGAAGGAGTTAGCATCCCTCTCCGGGGCACTCCAAGATTTGAAGCTTTATGCTAATTCAAAATTATCTGCTCAGCAGGGCATAGTTGCTAGCATAGTCCTAGGGCATAACTTCCTGAGAATGGTTTCAGAATCAGGCAGCAGGAGGCCCTGAGAAGGTGTTTGCAGCATGAGTGTCACAGTCCTGGAATTCTGTTGTCTAGTTTTTTCCTCCAGCTTAAAATATTATTCAGAACCTGCACAATGACAAACTCGTATTTGCTAGTCGTAGTGGGAAAAAAAAAAAACACAACTAATTTTGTAATTTGTCTGTATTCATTTTAATGAACAAGCTGCACCTACTTGTTACTATTTAGGGCATCTCATCTTTCCAAGACTGAATTTGGGATTTGAAATGTCAAAATTCAAGAATTAAATATGGAAGGGCAATTATCTGAAAGAAAGCCAAGAAAAACAAGATTAACAGTTTTATATTTTCTTGCATTAGATTTTGTTTATATTTTCTGAATTACTGAAGGCTTCTGAGGACCAAAAAAGAGGTTCTATTACCTTTCTTTTAGAGCATAAAGTGGGCCAAAGAAGACTCATCTGCGATGCACCAGGGAGTCTCTTAGGATTTAAGGGAATGCGGGATCTGGGTCCGGTCAGGCTCCACACAGGGCAGTAGAAAAGCTAATGAGTGAATAAAGATTGGGAGGTGAGTTAATGGGAATTGTTACTTCCTGAGCAGCAGACACACTGGGGTTCGCAACTTCTTGGCTGGCGAGGCAAACCTGCAAACCCAAAGGAGGGCCACAAGCCTTTTGAGCTCTGAAGGGGCAACCCCGTGTCACTGGAGCAGCTTCCATTCCCAGAGCTGAAGGACTTGGGCTCCCTCTCTGTTGCACATCTGCACAGATGGAGAGGGCACAGTCTTCCCACTTTGTCTAATAATGTCTTATTTGCACAGTAATCTCAGCTGTGGAAAGGAAATGTCTTCTCTGGCCCAAGTTGTGAGCTGTTAAAAGTCTGGCAGATCCCATGCTGGAGGTGGCTGCATTTCAGTGGTGGGAAAAGTGATTTTCATATTGTTCTGGCATGGCTCTTGTAAACTGAACTTCTGTAACACTTCCCTTTGAGATCCCTGGGAGCTTTTGCCTTCTCTAGGCCTGTGGTGCAGGACCATCAGTTTGTAAAACTGACTGAGAGGAATGCTATAATGAAGTTTTGTTTGTCAGAGGTTTTCTTTTTGTCCTTCTGTTTCATTTCTCTTGAGATAATCAGAGTTGACTTCTGCATGTCACACTTGAATCTTTTTCAAAACTATCTGCCCTCAACAGGACACAACTCACTTGTACAGTTATGTCAGTGAAGTGTGTTTTTGATACATGTGCAGATGCAAATGACTGTTTTGTGATTATTGTCTTGTGTAAATGACAATGACTTCGCCTGCTAATGAGGTGTGCCACTGGGTGCCATTTAAAATCAGACCCTTTCCAAGGCTGAGGTGAACATTCATCATGAAGACTTCATGAACCAACGTCAGCAGCTCTTTTTCCCTGCTCCTGCATTTGTGGGCACTTTTTTTCTGCCTGTCACACTGTGGGCCCACGTAGCTGTGTGGCTCCACAGGAAACGGATAGAGGAAACTGATGCAAGTTAAAGATAGTTCAGAAAACAAAAATGGTTATTATTCAGCAGGATCTATTCCCTGACCTGCTCCATTGCACGGCCCCACCAACAGTTGTGCTAACACAGTGCAGGAGATGGTGCAAGGGAAGAACAAGGTGGTCAAGGCTTCAGAGAATCTCAGGATGGGTCAGGTTGGAAGGCATCACAGTAGCTCATCTGGTTCCACAGGACACAGGATTGTCTCCAGACAGTTCTGGAATATCCCCAGTGAGGAGACTGCACACCCTCTCTGGACAATCTGTTCAGGGCTCAGTCTCTGCACAGGGAGGAAGTTCTTCCTTCAGCTGGAACCTTCTGTACATCAGTTTGTACCTATTCCTCTTGTCCTACTTCTTGGCACCTCTAAGAAGAACTTGGTCCATCCTTTGACCCCTCCCTGCAGATACTGACAGACATTGAGAAGTCTGAAGCAGCTTGCAGCCAGCCTGGGTTCCTTCTCAGATATTCCCATGATTTATTTCTGATGATCTGTTTGCAGAGTCTTTTCCAAGGAAACATCTCACCCTCAATGACCTAACAGAGGATTAGAAGCAAGCATGGACTCACCTGGACACGCCTGAGGCTGCAGCTCCTCAGGGTGATGTCCTGTTCTGGGCCCTGAACACAGGCTGGCAGGACAAGTGCAAACAAAGAGCAGCCTGTTTCCTCTGGCTTTTGCTTGTACAGCTTAAACCATCAATGCCATTAAGGACAGGGTGTAGTGGTGGCACACAGTAACTTCCCAGTTGGTGTGTGAGATCTACTGTACAACCTTGTAAGCTCTGATGGGAAAACCACTTAGTCTGATCCACATTTTGCCCTGCATCTTGTCCCTCTTCTTATACAATTCCAGGGTGCAGCTGAGTTTTTGCTCGTGTAATAATACTTAAAAAAAGAAAACCAACCCAAACCCAAAAAAACAAAATCCAAAGGAAATTAAACCACAAACAACTATATTCAAAAAAACAAAGGGTCTGGCCGCTGCCCAAGAAAACAAGGAAATTTAAAGATAAAGCAAAGTGTCCTTATTTCACCCTGGGGATGGCTGGGGTTTCCAAAGAAGGCAAGACACGGCCTGTCTCGCTCTGCCAGGGAGTGGCCAGCAAAGGCCAGGCCCTCCCAGCAGATGAGCTGGACTTATCCCACTCCTTAATGGGAAAGTCATGCAGCAATGTTGAAACCCAGACGCTGGAATCTGAGAGACCTCTCAGCCATGTGTGCTTCTGGGATGGATTAGGACTGAGTGAGCCCGGACTCACCGATGGACGTGGAAGAGAGACAGACTCAAATGGGATGAATGTCCCTCAAACCTACTGATGGGGGTAATGTTTTGAAGGAGCAAGTGGGCCCTTTGTAAATTTTATTCTTTTGTGATACCAGTTTTGCTACTACCACAGGCCTCCAGAAAAGCTAACTCTTATCATTTCTATTTGTAAGTCGTTGTTAATTTAGCAAAATCTATTTGATTTATTCTTGAATAATTTGAATATCAAAGGATTTCCTCTACCCTCCTTCAGAGCCTACGTGGCCCTGGTGAATGTCTGTGCTTGCATTTATGATGAAATTAAAAGGCATAGGCAGTGGCCTGGAATGGGAAGATGTTCCAGACCACTGGGAAACAATGTACCCACCCCCACTCCTGACATCTGCATTCCTGTGAATGCTTCTTGCAGGTGCATGTCCTAGGACAGGGTAAACTGCACACATCTGATTTTGATGTTCACTTTGCTTGCTGAAATCCCATTAAACAAAGGGGCTGGATGCTTTTTTTCTGTTATTTTCTCACTGCCACGTTTAGACTCTACTAATTCCCCTGCGCTCGGACCCATCAATATTTTGTGCCATGAACTGAAAGACCAGCAGCAAAGACTCCTTTCAAACCTCCTGTGTCTTAAAGACAGAAATTGTTTCCAAGTGGTCAGAACATTTTACCAACTTTTCCTTTTGATAATGCCCTTTTCTAATCCAGGAATTAGAGGTGGATCCAGGTCTTAGAGCTGACTTCATTTATAAGCAAATTTCCTAGAGATAAAGGGGTGCAAAAGATGCCTTCTCCTTGCAGCTCCATTGGCAGAACCAGCTGCTCTGAAATCCAAGCTTTTTGGCAATTTGCAGGGGCTCTGGGAACCTAGAAGCTATCTCTGAGGAAGCACTCTGAAAAACCAAGCTCCCCCAAGGTTGCCAGCCAAGAACTTCTGAGGAACCTCAACTCCCCAGCAGGCTGGGAATATGGGGAGCTGAACTGGGCCTCCCATGTCCCAGCTGACAGCCCTAATGTCAGACCTGCTGATTATTCTGGGGTCTGGCTTTCTTTTTTTGACACATAACTTTTCAAAAGGTCTCAGTTTCAACTCAACATGAATGAGGGAAATTAGTGGAAGCTTGAAAAAACTTGGCAAGATGGAAAAGTTCTTTCTCACCCATCTAAAGTCTTCTGTTTTCTCCTGCATGAGAGTAGGAGTTTTCAAGCTTATCTAAATTTTCCCAGTGGAAGTGAAGACTCCTGCCCAGTGAAGTAGTGAGAATAGCTTGCTTCTCTCACTTATCTTTTGCTGAGCCTTCAGAAGAGGCAAACAGACCTCCCTGAGCTGGATACTGTTCAGTGAGAGGGACAAATGCTGATATCCAGCATGGGTCCTCCTATTTCCAATTCCTCCAGAGGCACTCCTTTACTCTGCCCTTTGAAATGTCTCTATGGCCAGTTATTCAGAAATGTACCTTTTCTTATTCTGGCCCTGAGGAATCGATGAAGGAGACAGTAGCACCATTTCCAAGAATCACAGAATCACAGAATCACAGAATGACTGGGTTGGAAGAGACCTTCAAGATCATTGAGTGCAACCCATGCACTAACACCTCAACTAGACCATGGCACCCAGTGCCACATCCAATCTTTTTTTAAAAACACCCAGGGATGGTGACTCCACCGCCTCCCTGGGCAGACAATTTCAGTACTTTACTGCTCTTGCCATAAAAAACTTTTTCCTGTATCCAACCTAAATTCCCTTGGCACTGCTTGAGACTGTGTCCTCTCCTTCTGTCACTTGCTGCCTGGAGAAGGAGACGGAGCTCCACCTGTCTACAGCCACCTTTCAGGGAGTTGTAGAGAGTGATAAGGTCACCTCTGAGTCTCCTTTTCTCCAGGCTAAGCAACCCCAGCTCCCTCAGTCATTCCTTTCAGAGCCATTTGTGTGAGATACTGATGTCCAGACTCCTTACTAGCTCTTACCAGCTGCTAAATAAGAACACCTTTCCCAGTGATTCCTAATTCAAAGAAGGACAGTAGTGCTGCCCAAGCCTTTTGGCAGCTGGGCCCTCGTCCATGTTTTTCAGTAGCTGGGCTGCAATGCAGGAAGCTGTTGGAGAATTAGTTTGAACTGGACACACAGAGATAATGCTGCTAAAAAATGCCTCCTCTTCAAAGGATTTATGTCTGCTATGCCTGTTTGCTCGATAGTTTGCAGCATGGACTTTCTCCAAGGAAGCCTTCCCTCCAAGCCCAGTCTGTGTGTGGAAGCTGGCACCGAGTCCCTGCTGTGGGTGACTCTGTGGGGAGCATGTGTGTCCCCAAATGCCAGCTCCTTGTGATGCCTTAGGTTTCGAGGTTTTTTTTCTGTCTTGTACTGGTGGGTGGTTTCACTTTTGTGTTAAGTGGTGCGGGGATTTGGCGGAGCACCTCTGGTTCTGGCGGGGAACTCACGCCTTCAAGGACACTCTCCGTGCTCCAAGGCCCTGAAGATAAACAACATGGAAGGGAGAAGACAAGCAGGGGGGGTGGAACACCAAGATTTGGAATCGTGGATTGGACGGTGAATGGGGGGGCGTGCAGGTGGATGGAAACTTGTAAAAGCAGGAGAATCTCATGACCTTTCTCTTTTGCTTCCACCTCGGAGCCATCCAGGCAGAGCTACTGCTGCGGCTCTGGCACTGCCAGGGTGCGGCCTTGAAGGCCTCAATAAAGGTGCACCTTGTCTTTTATATAACTCTGTCTGGCCTCTATCTCAGCCCTTAAGGCAAACTGCATTTCCCAGCGAGGGAAGGGCCTCTGCCTCACCCCCACATCCATCAGCAGCCTGAGAGGCAGGGCTCCAGCCTGTGAAGGCTCTGCCCGGAGCCGGGGCTGCGGCTCTGAGTCAGGGCACCCCCCTGCAGCGGGGCGGAGGCTGAGCTCGGCCGGGATTAGGCGGCACAGGTGGCACCACCTGCTGCAAAGCTGTCCTGCCCCAGCTCACCCCCCGGTGACTCCCAGACGGGCAAGAGCCGGCTCAGTTGCTGAAGGGGAAGTGGCCAAGGGGACAATGGGCTCCTTGTAGCTGCTCAGCAGCATCGCTGCCTTTGCCCCTGGCTGGCATTCGGCACAGCTCGCTGGGCTGGGTGCACGTGGGGAGAGTGGTTTTGGCTGTGCCCCTCTGGGAAGGTGTCAGGAAGAGCCAAAGGTTCGTGTTGATCTCTAACACAGAGTGGGGCTTTCTCTTTGCCACGAGATTCACAGTGATGAGAACTACTGCTGGCTCTGTCGCAGCCACTGCAGGTCAGAGGTTTACAGCTGCTGCTCTCCTTTGTTCCTGTGCTTTCCTTGCTGTGCTTTCCACTCATTTGGATGAAGTACCTAACCAGGCATGCTTCTCGGGGAGAGCCCAAAACTTCCCCAGAAAACCACCCTGACAGTGCTGCTGCCTTTGCCTGCAGCTTAAGGATTTAAGCCAGTGGAGTCACCTATTGATCAAGCCACCACCGAGTGTCCCTGTCATTGCTGACCACAAGACCTGTTTTGAGCAAGGGAACTGCCAGTGGAGTTCAGCACTGCCGGGTGACCCACCCAGAACCTGCAGCTCTACTGTCCTTAGCATCTTCTGTGTTGGTAGGTGGGAACTGTGTGGCATTTTTAAACAAATTCCATGTGGAGGCCAATCCAAAGTCTGTGAGACTCACTACAAACCTCACCTCTGCACAAGCACACAAGAGGTGGGACCCCAGGCCAGACCCCCTGAACCCCACCCTTTAGCTGGCTGGCTGCACTGCAGAAGAATCTTGGTATTCAGAGGATTGCTAGGGGAGACTTTTGTTTTCCTTCTGATGGGGCTGCTTTGTATTTTTTTACCAGGCCCCAATATCTCGTGCAGATGAATGGTGTAGGCTCCATGGGCATGTGTTGTTTGGCTTGCCTTTAACAGCCAATAAAGTGATTACAGAAATCAAAGTGGGTGTGACTTCCTTTATCCCATTCCTTTATCACAACTACAGTCACCTCTCTTCATGAACTTTGCCAGAAAGCCAGGTACCTGCAGACTGACCCCAAAGCAATGCACAAAACCTGCTCTAGTACACCACTGCCCTAATTTCTTGTACTGTGCCATCTCACAGAGCCAAAGATTAAGCATGGAAAACCAAGATTAAACTCTGCTTCTTGTGGAAGGGACCTTGGATAACTCCAGGAGGAGGTCTGTAGGCGAAGTATGGAGTGCAAACACCTGAAAGCCCAATCCTGCTCCAGGAAACTGAGAAGAAGGGCTGATGAATTTACCCATATTCATAGCTTCAAGCTTCCCCTTCAATTAAAAGAAAGTTCAAGTGACTTTCATTCTACAGCCCCCAAATGATGAGACTTTTCTAGTTGTAGCTTGTCCTCACACACTGTAGATAGGATTTTTATTTGTAGTCCAAAGAAAGCAAGGGTTTGAAATTTTTGGAGGGCAATATATGCTCATTTACAAATTCCAGGGTATCCTTATGTGATGAGTATTCATAGTAATGCCAAAGTCAGGAGGAGCAATTGGCACCATTTGTCAGAGTTCATCCTTCAGACAGTTCACCTGGGATCAATTTGATTTCAGGTAAGCCAGCTGAGAAAAAAAGGAACTATGTTCCCTGCAAGTCCATTTCTGAACATGAGGACATTCTGATCTACATATTTGTGTGAGTCCAGAGAGAGCTTCATCTTGTGGGGCTTTTGTTCAGTTTTCTTCATTTCCTGAGAGCACATCCTGAAACAAATGCTGAAAACCTAAAAACCTGATGACATTAAAGTGCTGTTCATTTACTTCCCTGAATGTCATGTGGTGGGAAGACGAGACAGATTTTCTTGCCTCTGGCCTAGCCCTCCCTTTCTGATCTGGAGATGTCGGCACCACTAAAGCATCTTGGCTTGGCATTTGCTTTATCTGCTGTTTGCACAGATACTGCTCTGAACAGTACTTTATTTTTTGTGGTACCAGATGGCTGGATATTAAAGGAGGAAAACACTAGTGGAAGAGACATTTGTCTTTTCTGAAGAACAACAAACAGAGCTCAATGTTGACCTACAGCCTCCAGCTGTCTGGTGGAGTGGCTGCCCCGAGCTGCAGAATATCCATCCTTACTGCAGCCAACTTCCCAGCATTCCCATGCATCCACACTCCACAGCTTGGGTCACTTCAGTGCTGATTCCTCAAATTACTCAAAAGTACCCAATGCAAAAGAATGAAAATCATGACAATGTTTTCAGCCCTTGATTGAGCTGCTCAGTTTCTACAACTGGTGTGTACAAGTTCCTGTACTTGTGTGTGCTGTAGGGTTTTTTTAAGTGTCACTGAATTGACAACAAGTCTTGACAACCTGGTCTAAAACTCCTCAATTAGGGAGGTAAGAGGAGGAAGAAAAGGTTTCTTACTGTCGCACAACAGGATTAATTGAACAGGAACAATGCATGGCTTTTAAATGCTCATATCCTTAATGCTAAATTAACATATTAATGTAACTTTAATACATTAAAGTTAAAAAAGACAGATTCCTTAAAGCTCAAGCCATTATTCTGCTGTCTTAAAACCAGAGAAGTCAGGAAAGGGAAACTTTAAGTTATGCATCTTAATATGGTTTATGTTGCACACCTGATAGCAATCAATTTTAAAATGTTAAGCATTAGTACTTTTTAATTATCTTTTATTATTCAATCTATTTTTCATTGTTATTAATTATTATACTTTCATTATCCATTTTTATTATTTAGATATATTTATTTATTATATTTTATTATTTCATTAGAGCCTGGGAGTCTCCTGAAATCATCTGCCAATCCTTTCACATCTGAAGGATCTCACTTAGGACCAAGTCTTTCATCAGAAGGAGCTGCCCAGGAGTGCAGCAACAGGCTGGTTTGCAAACCCCAGTGGCTGAGGAGAGGTCAGTTTTCTCCTTTTTTTTCCAAGGGATGCAGACTCACATCTCTAGTGGTGGCTGCTCTCACAGCTGGGAAAGAAACTGTGCCCCCACTGACTCCAGCTAAATGCATCTTTCATTGCTGGCAGTCATGTGCAGCGGGCTGAGCAGGAAGGCTGGGAATGACCTTCCTCTCTCAGGACAGCTCAAGGAGTCTGGCACTCGGAGGGGAGAAATCTCTGTCTGTCCCCCCAGCCCCAGAAGCTGGAGTCAGAGCCCCTGTACCCCCCAGAGGAATGCAGGATTGTTGGAGCAGGAGTCACGCCACCCTGTCACCCCCTGGGCTGGGCAGGGAAGCCACCCTGGCCACAGCGCCTCACACAGAGCGTCATTCAAGGGCCTGCTCAGAAACTGCTGGATGAATCGAGCCGTTTGTGTGCAATGTGTAGAAAAATGCCACATCTGTGGCCGTGACAGGGCCTAGGACTGGGGCAGGCACTGAGCAGCACAGTCCAGGGGCACCGCTGGTCACACAGACTTGGGTACATTTGTACACTTCTGTGCAGAGCTGTGGGTGCTGGGGATGAGTGTTGAGTGCGGGGTGCTGAGGTCTTACTTTGGGTGCCTAAAGCCTCATATAGTTCTAGATGTGCCTACAAAAAGCCCATTTACATCCACAGAAGTGCCTTTGTCGTGACAAGGAGAGGCTGCCAGTGCTACACTAACCAGGCCCGGGGCCAGCACTCTGTGTCAGAGGAAGGAGCCCAGGAGAGAGGACTGGAATGACACTCCCTGCCTTCCCTGGGACACTCCCAACAGGCAGATAGAACACACAGGATTCTCCAGCCTGTCTCCACCTGGCTGAACACACTTAATGGAGAAGGGACAAGGGCGACAAGTCCCTGCCCAGCACAGCAGGCATGTGTCTCCTTTGTGACTGCCCCACTTCACCCATCCCAAAACACAAAGGTTTGTAATTGATAAGTTCCTATTCAAGCAACAGGATAAAACTGCTTACTTTGTGTGTGTGTGTGTTGCAGAGGGAAGGCTTGGTTCCATTAATACTTTCCTACTCCTGGTGCATTCACACTTGAGTTGCTTCAAAGTTCTCCTTCCTGCCTGCTCCCTTGGGTGACAGAGGCAACCACAAGGTGCCCTTGGACAGTAGGTGACAGTGGAACTGAGCAGTGACAATGGCAGTGGATCTCTCTCATGGAGGTACCAGCCTTTGTCCCACCTCAGAACTGCTTCCAGAAAGGAAAAAAGACTGGTTATTGGTCATGGGAGAGACTCTGCTCCTGAGGGAACAGAAGGGCCTTTATGCAAACTGCACCCACTTGGTGGGGATGGTTGCTGTCTCCCTGAGGCCCAGGTTAAAGATGTGAAGATAATGGAGATAAATCTTCTCAACCCTGATGCAGCCCTCAGATTACTATTCATTACTGATATTCCAGCTGGACATCAATGAAGTTCTTACGAGAAGTCTGAGGTTGGTAAAGAGACTTCAGGGCCTTGGTTTAGGGATCTGGAGTGTAAACAGTGCTCCTCTCTGTCCTTCTGGTGGCAAGGAATGAGAGAAGAAACAGGAAGACCCTGCAGATCAATACCTTGATTTGAGACTGGTGTCAGGGGCGTAAATTTGGATTTTTTGATTGTAGAATAATAGAATCATTTAAGTTGGAAAAGACCCCTCGGATCATGGTGGCCATGCCCTGGCTTATCTCTAGCAGGTCCAGTTTTCTCTCTCTCCCCCTTCAAGTCTAGTGCAAAGCTCTTTCTGTGAGCCCTGCTGACTCCTGCACAAAGGTCCTTTTCCCTCTCTAAGGCAGATGGACCCTGCCTGTCACCAGCAGGGGACATCTCACTCTCTGAACTACCTAAGGAGAGGTGGGGCCAGCTCTTGTCCCAGGTTACAGATGACAAGAGGTAAACCAGGGGAGGCTTAGATTGGATATTGAAAAAGCTGTTCCCTGAAAGTTGTCAAGCACTGGAAGAGTGGTCAGGCATTGGGATAAGCTGCCCAGAGTGGTGGTGGAGTCACAAGAGATGTCCAGATGTGGCACCTGGGGACAAGGTTTCAGGGTGGGTATGGTGGTGCTGGTTAAAGGTTGGAATAGGTGATTTTGAAGGTCTCTTCCACATTGGTGATCCTGTGGGATAACCCCAGGATCAAACCCCACTTGCTCCCCAAGCAGCACTCCCAGAAGTGCAGAACACTGTGGTCAACCAAAATTAAGGAGCTGCTGCAGACATGCTGATATATCCAGCCACTAGTACAGGATAAATTCAGTGTAATGCCTTGTAAAAATCTGTTTGTCACTTCCAGATGCTCGTGCTTGTAGCTGGTTACTGAGCTTTGGGGGGCTCAGATGTAAGTAATTAATGTTCTGGCCCTGTTAACATTCCGCTTTCTTCCATTCTGATGAAGTGTCCCATTGTAAAGCAACAATAAAAGCATGTCCATTTTCAAATTGTTTAAATATATTAATCATAGAGGCTGGGGTGGATTTTCATTATCATTTTTTTTAAAAGTGGGGGGAGGGATTAGCTGACAGAACTGTGCAATGTCACTGCCAAGCCCAAGTATTTACTGTTTGTGAATAGAAATTAGAGGGGGAAAAATCTTTAGTTAGTGGAAAAGAAAAATATTTAGTGACCAGACAAAATATTTTTTACAGCTGCCAAGGTTCTCACTGCAGATATAAACCAGAATCTAAAGGGATCCTGTGTATGTGTGTGCTGCACTATGACATCCTACTTCCCACAGCACTGGCATTAGTTTGCTTGGAGGCTGAGGGTGGAAGGGGAGGGCAAGGGCTTGGCAGCAGCTGCACCCTGGCCAGCGCTGTGCTGTGCACCCAAATAAAATCATTTAGGGAGACAAGTTTCATGCCACCAGCTGCTGTTGCAGTCAGAGTGTGTGCAGTGGCTGTGGAGGGGCTGGGTTCGCTCCCGTGTCCCGCAGGTGCGGGGTGAGGCTGGGCTGTGAGGAGATGCTGCTCCTGGGAGCAAGTGCAGGATCAGAACCACAGAATCACAGAATTAACTGGTTGGAAAAGACCTTTGAGATCGTCCAGTCCAGCCTATGACCCCACCCTGCCTTGCCAGCCACTGGCACTGCTGAGTGCCAGATCCCATCTGTCCTGCAACACCTCCGGGGACAGTGACTCCTCTGTCTCCCTGAGCAGCTCATTCCAACCCCCAATCACCCCTTCTGTGGAGAAATTCCTCCTGATGTCTGGTCTAAACCTCCCCAGGTTCAGCCTAAGGCTGTGTCCTCTTCTCCTGTTGCCTGGTGTGGTCTCTAAGCATCTCCCTCCCCACCTCACCCCAGGCAGTGCAGGGCCAGGTGAGCTCTGCTGCACTAATCACCCCTCTAGGCTGTGACACCTTTTAGGGAGCCTCTTCTGTCCCCCACAGTGCCCCAAGAACAGCCTTTTGCTCGATCAGAAAATGAAGAGGCAGTCAGGAGCTCAGGCACAGGATGAAGCTGAGTCTCAGCACTTGGCTGGTGGCTGGTGCAGCACTGCAAAACTGAAACTCAGCACACAGAGAACTGTACTTGTGCTTTTGCCATCTTTTGAGTTCAATTAGTGCTTCTATTGCATGAGCTCTGAAGGCCTAATGCCATAATTCATAAGCACCATAATGCTGTTTCCACTTAAGGGTTTTCAGCAAATTTTGCAAATAAACAAATGGCTTCGTGACTGTCCTGGGTTATGGAATCAAAAATGTGTATTCTATTTTCATCTGCTGAAAGCAGTTGGGGAATTGTTCTTTATTTCTTGTAACTTTGGAAGGAGGGGGACGGGGGGGAGGGGCGGGTGCCTTTTGGGTAATGGGCCATCAACAGACTATACCCCCGGACTATACCCGCTCCCCCCAGAGCCCCATTTGCATGCATGGTCCTATTGTGGGATGCCCCACCCGGTGGGGGGAGTCTACAATTGCTGCCAGGAAAACTGAGCCGGCGGGGACAGATTTCACTTGCTTCACCCCGATTCCTGGGAGGAAGACGGCACCCCATCTCATCTTCGCCAGACCCCATCTCATCATCGCCGGACCCCATCTCACCATCACCTCACCCCTGGACCCCTCCTCATCACTCCTAGACCCTTTTTGGCTACAGGATCGTCCCTGCTCCAACAGAGCCACGTCTGTCATCCCAGGACTCACTTCCGACTGCTTCCAACACCCTGACTAACAGGGTGCCAGGTGGCAGCTCTGATTCTGTCAGGGCTTTCCCAAATTGTTGTTGTTTGTTTGCTGGTTTGGTGGGGTAGTTTTGTTTCCTACCACATTTGTATTATTGATATTCCTAGTAAAGAACTGTTATTCCTATTCCCAAATCTTTGCCTGAGAGCCCTTAATTGAAAATTTATAATTTGGCAGGGGTGGGGGGTTTGCATTCTCTATTCTAAGGGAAACCCCAGTTTCCCTGGCAGACACCTGTCTTGTCAAACCAAGACAGTGACACGTATTAAATTCAAACTAAGCAAGACAAAGACACCTGAGAAAAACAAGGTACAAAATAAAGGAATAGTCACAGTAAAATCGCAGTAAATAAATTGTAAATTAGTTCATAAATAAATTGTAAAACAGTTCATAACTTGCAGAGAATAAATCACAATTTATAAACCACATATTATAAATCTCAATTGCCCTTCAGAATCTCTTGCCCAGACTTTGAATTTCTTTTCTGATGCTGATGGCCTAATCTATGTCCAAGTTATCACTTGCACTTGCAATAAATTCTTAAGATGAATGCAAAAAATATTAGTTTGTTCCAGTAATTATGTCAGAAAATGCTGTGCAACATTTGAAACATATCCTCTCAGATGAACAGAAATCAGATACAGCCCTGTTTTCTTACATTCTGTTTCTCCCACTTTTAACAAAAAAAGTGCAAAGAAACATGAAATAGGTCTGGGAGGGCAACCAGTTTTGCAACATTTTCCTGGAGAATGGAATAATTCGGATTTTTTTTTTTTTTCCTTCAGACTAAATCTGAAGCACATTTGAAAAATGAGCAAGAATCATATGTCTGAAGTCTTCGAGGGATATTAAGGCTAACAGGCTAAATGTCTGCCTCAGAGATGCTCTGGAGGACGCACATTGGCCAAATGATGTGCAGCCTTTGAAAGCCTGGATGTGCTCCAGCTTGGGGCTTGGAGAAAAGGGCCTTAATGAGCCTCCAGTATCTGCAGCTATTGTTCAGCAGAACATCTCGGGCTGGGTGAAAGATGGATGCAATTTGTGGGGATCTAAACCCAAGGCAGCAGCTCCTGCCCTTATTTGCACTGCTTCAAAGACTTCCTGTGAAGTCTGGGAGATCAAGGAGAAGGGAAAGATCAAGGAGAAGGGAATGAAGTGTCTCAGCCTGACCTGCCCTTTGGCCAGGCTGTCTGGGGAGGTGGCCTGCGGGAGCTTTTGAACCCTTCTGCTCCCCAGCCCAGCCACCTTGGGCTCAGGAGAGGCTGGGGTTGTCTCTGCCTTTGTCCACGTCATCAGCTGTTCCATCACATGGACCTGAGGGTTTGGGTGCTGCTGCCACTGCTGGGCAGTTCCACTCTTTCCCTCCTACACACTGGAAAGGGAAATGTCCTTGAAGGTTTTCCTCTTTTTTCACCCCCTTGGCTGGAAGAGAATGCCCAACTACTGAAAGAAAACACAGGGCAGGATGCAGGAGTAAGAAATATCTTAGATGGGCTCAGTTTAGGTCAGGTTTCTGGAAACCCACAGCTCTATCAATTTTCAGATGATGAATCAGGAAAAAAAAAATAAAGGTCATTTGTAGTCCGTGCCACCCTTGGCTCTCTGCAGTCTGTAAAGGGTGTTTTTAATCCCAAGAAGCCTCATTACTGCCGGCAGTCCCAGCTCTGCTTCTGCTGCCAGGGGCAAAATAGGGGAGAAGATGTAAAGCAACTGAACATCATAGGAAATAGTAGTAAAATATTAAAAAAAAATTAGCTAGAGCATATTGCACAGATTCAGCAAACACCTGAAATTCTCATCAGGTAGGGTTTCACAATGAGGGGGTCACCTTGAGGAGTGACAGACTAAACAAGCTTATAAAGTGCTAAGAGAATTTTAGAAAGTGTCATTTAGCTTTGGTGCAGACAAACAGGGAAACAAAAAAGTCAGCTCTGCTCATGTCTCAGGATAGCCTTGTCTCCAAATGTGCACTGTCCCAGGCTGCCTTAAATGTCTTTGGACTCTGCTGTTCCTTGTTTCTATTTTGCTTCACAATTGCCCCCAAAGTGAAAAGCACTTCAGATAAACCAGAAAAAACTGATTAGCAAGTTCTACCAAGTGTGCAAGATCCAGCCTCCTGAAGTGAGACCAAGCCAAGAAACGTAATGGAAATTTTGACGGCGCTTGAAAATGGTTATTGTCACAACTTCAAAGCTACTCAACCAGTTTTCTGCATACTTAATCTGCTTTTAGCATTTCACCACTATACTCAAAATCTATTGCCTGCATGTCCAGCCATCACAATAAACATGCAGTGTTGTTGTTGGCATCTCGGGCCCAGTTATGCATTTGCTTGTTTGCTTTTTGAAGCACGAGTAAGCCATGCCAGTTTTCCTGATATTGAAAATAAACAGAAGGGACAATTTTGATGAAGCAAAATTTGGTCATGAGGGTCATGAACAACTAAAAAGCTGTGTACATGGGTGATAGGATGGAAATTGCATCCATGATTTGCTGGTGTACCACCACAATAAAAGGTCGTGAATCAGCTTTGATGGAAGATGCAAGTTACTCCAATAGATTCTGTGGGATAACAAAAAGCCTTTTTCTCAGATGGGGAAGGTTCATCAACATCCTTTCTGAGCACCACCGGCCCTATAAACTAAAGACACCTCTAGTCTAAAAATTTTTATGCAGCTGTGGAAAATAATGGAAATGATGCGTGGCCAAATTCCCTATCCTGCCCTGGGAAAGCATTTTAAGAAAGCTCACTGTCCATGGGCAACACTTACTGGAATCCTGTCATAAAACAGATAAAGTCTGAGCTTATGATAGCCCAGATGTGCCAGGCCTCCTGAAAAGAAAATGCAAGAGAAGGCAAGTTCTGTTTCCATGAGGCTGGAAAGAACAAGAGTGAATTATCCTGTACAGGGCTGCCCTGTTTCTGGCACCCAAACCAGTTCCCTTAAAGCCAGTGTGGCTCTCTCTGCCCTCTTCTGCCACTGATTGTCCCCTTGGGTCCTCCTTAAATGAACAAGGAGATCAGTCTTGAGGTTCTCAATGCAGCTCTCCCTTCCACGAGGTGAAAAGATAGAGCTGTTGGGGTCAGGTAGGCTGCATTTATTTTTCTATTTTATATTCCATTGTACTGAAGGAGGGTTAGCACAGGGTGGGGGCTATTCTGCAAGCAGAGGATGAAGGCAATGGGTGCCTGTCATAGGGCAGCACCAGCACTGCAGCTCTGGTGGTGTTTTGTGCCATCAGAGGGAAGCCAGTAGGGTCTTGTTCCCATTTGGCCTTAGGAAGAAAGGTTTAATCACCCCCATTTTTTGCCAGCTTGGGAGGCACTGAGCCAACAGAAAATTGGGAGGGGAAGCAGGAGACAACCAGTTTTTGGGAGTGGGAGGGGAGAGGGGCTGCCAGGCTTCACTGTTTGTGTTTCTATTTCTGTTTTAAGTTCTGTTTTGAAATAAAACACATTATTACACCTCTGCAAACTGTTGCATTTTCTAAGCCAGCCCAGAAACACAGCCTGTGATCTCGAGGCAGCAAAGTCTGGGGGCACACGTAAGAATACAAAGGCAAAAGAAGACAGGCTGTGGTCCCAGCAGCTCCTTGTGCTGGCAGCAGCAAAAATCCCTGCATAAAGGCAAACCTAGGAAAACGCCCATCTGATACCCTTTCCAAACTGCAGCTTGACTCAGTCACAGCTCCGAGCTTTTCAGGCTCAGCCCCTTTTGTTTCAGCCCTACTGCTGCTTGTTTTTCGGATCGACTATTTGCCGCGGGAATTTTGCTTTTAATTTCCCGGGCAGCTGGAGCTTATTAGAGGTGATTTTCCAGAGCAGTATTTTATATCAGTACCCGATAATGGCTCACCTGTAAACACCCTCTCTAACGAGCACCTTTGGGCGCCCCTGGCCCTGGTTGGCACCGGGGGAGGGGATGCCGGGTAACAAGTTTAAGCCCCAGCTTTCTTCAGTGCGTTTTTCCCCTGCTTGCTAATCTCTCCTGACATAATGTTGAAAGTTATTACTTAGCTGCATAAAGAAAACCATCTGTCAATTATTCACCTGCTCACATGTGGGGCCAGGTACCCAGGAGCTGTTAGTGCAAGCCAAGGCAGCCACTGCCCAGCTTCTGAGAAAGCAAAAATCCACTTTTGGTCCTCTGATTCAATCATCTGCGTAGGGTAAATCAGAAAAAAAATCTGCTCTCCCTCAGACAACAACTGAGACTCCTCCAAATACTGTTTTTGGCATCCAAGTCACAGCTGAGGAGCCTTTCAACTTCTTTTGGGAGCATTTGGAAAACGAGACTTTTAGCAGCTAATAAATATATATATTTATATATATAAAAATAATAATTATGTGTTAATTATTTATTAATATTCATTTAAATAATAATTATTTATCAGTTCTTTATTAAAATAATAATAAAAATAAATAATAAATAAGTATTTAAGTGCACATCTTGCTGAAGAGATGTGTGGAGTTGTTTGTGCTCATCTGTGAAGTGTATCCTCACGTCGTGTAGTGAAAAATGAAACACCCAAGCTCCAGTCAGCATCCAGAGTGCTCCTGTCAGAAATGACAAAATTTTCTTCTTCTCCAGTTTCCCTGTCATGGAAACTGGGCTTTTCAGAAGCATTTGGTGTCTGCTGGAGCTTGGTCCTGTCACTATCAGTTTAACAACAATTTCAGTTGAGCTAGGCTCTGAATAGAGGGCTATGCCTATGTGTGCCTTGACTAAAATGCCCATTTTTTTTCTGCCTTAGATCCTGCAAGTAACAGGAAATTGTACCAAAGGTTTTGTGAGACTGCTCAAAAAGAGCATCTGGGAAAAAAGTCACTCTTGAAGAAACTCATGACCTGTAGGCAGACTTTTGCTAATGTTACTCCACAGTAGATATTTTCTGCTGTGGTTAGCAGAATCACTTGAGGTCTGTGGATTTCTTATTGGCCTCTCTGGAGCTTAAAAGGAGAAAAACAGGACTTCTTGTTTTGGCCATGTGAGCTTGAATTTGCTGTAGCAGAGTCTTCAGTGGACACTGCCCCCCTGGGTCCACAGAATTGGGAAAATGCCTGAAAGCCAGCATTTAAGAGAATCCTTGCTTAAAATCGAAATATATATTTTGGTAAACAAAGATCCTGCCACTTAAAAATCTGGCTCATGTTGTTAATGTTTTCATTGTTCTTAAAATCTGTTTTTCTTCTGGTGATCTCCAAGGAAAGGCTGGGAGTTCTGAAACAGAGTTGTCTAGATGGGTCTTCACTGACCCCTGAATCCAAGGTGTTTAAAGCTGGCTGGGTTGGTGGGAGTGCCTCAGCTGAGATCTACTAAAAGGAAAAAAAGCCTAATTCCTGAGGAATTTATGCTATATACCATCAGCAATATTGCCAGACCTGGGGGTGGTTTAAAATATTTGCTAAGAGATAATACAGGCATATGTTAGTTACTCACTTCCCTGTGGAAGGACTGAAAGCTTCAGGAAGCTATTTTTCCTCCAAGTCTCCAAACTAGATGGAATAATAGAACAGTTTCCTTGAACTATACACTCACAAATCATAGCAGTTATAACTTGAGCTCCCAGAAATAACGTGCTAAAGATTTTGCAGAAGATAAACTGGGA
>JADMLD010000634.1:0-24461 GCA_017589585.1 Phylloscopus whistleri
CTGTCCCCCCACCCCGCTGTCCCCGTGTCCCCCGGACTGCCCCCGTGCCCCCTCGCTGCCCCGTGTCCCCCCCCGTGTCCCTCCCGCTGCCCCACCGCTGTCCCCGTGTCCCCGGACTGCCCCCGTGTCCCCCCCCGTCCCTGCTGTCCCCCCCACCCCGCTGTCCCCGTGTCCCCCCCCCCCACTCCGCTGCCCCCCCGCTATCCTCGTGTCCCCCCCTACCCCGCTGTCCCCGTGTCCCCCCGCTGTCCCCGTGCCCCTCCCACCCCACTGTCCCCGTGTCCCCCCCGTGTCCCCCACCCGCTGTCCCCATGCCCCCCGGCTGTCCCCGTGTCCCTCCTGCCCGAGCAAACACCGGGCCAGGCCCCCCGGCCCGGCCGGAGTTCCGGGCCCGTGCGGACGCGCAATTAGCGCGCATTAACGGGGTCCGATTCAATCGCGGCAGCTGCGCCGGGGCCGCCTCATTTGCATAACACTGGGGAATGCAATTAGCGAGGGACCGGGGGGGCTGGGGGGCCCCGGGGGCCGGGGGGGCCGCGGCCGGCGCTGGCTGACCCGCGGTTGTCACTTTGAGCGATGGTGGCACCGGCCGGAGGTGGCGCGGCCCCCGGGGGGTCTCAGTTTTGGGGTCCGGAGGCTCCCGGGGGGGGAATTTCCTCAGCCCCGGTGCTGGGGAAGGGACACCTCGGGGGCTGGGGACACTCGGGGGTGGCTCCTGTCCCCCCCCAAAACCCCCGGGTTGGGGGTGGCAGAGCGGAGGGGAACCTGAGACGCGCGGGGCTGAGCCCCTCGCACGGCTGCTGCCTCAGTTTCCCCTTCCCCGATCAGCCCTGCCTCAGTTTCCCCTTCCCCAGGTTCCCCTTCCCCGTTTTCCCGCTCCCGTTTCCCGGGTGCCAGAGCTGGGAAGGAGTGAGGGGCGGGGAAAAAAAAGAACTTTTTGGGGCAGAACCCCCTCAGAGGGGCTTTTCCTGCTTGGGACCCCCTCAGAGGGGTTTTTCCCGATGGAAAGCACCCCCAGGAGCCTCCCCCGGAGGGAATTTTTCCTGCTGGGAACGTGTCCCGTGGAGGGCTCCTGGGTGGGCTGGGGTCCCTCGTGTCACCCCCCCTCCTGAAGGGAGGTGGCAGCACACAGGGAAATCACAGGGAAATCACAGGGAATTACAGGGAATTACTGGGAATTACTGGGAATTACTGGGAATTACAGGGAATCACACATGGAATCACAGGGAATTACAGGGAATTGCACAGGGAATCACGGGGAATCACAGGGAATCACACAGGGAATCACAGGGAACTGCACAGGGAATCACAGGGAATCACAGGGAATTGCACAGGGAATTACAGGGAATTGCACAGGGAATTACAGGGAATCACAGGGAATTACAGGGAATTGCACAGGGAATCACACAGGGAATCACAGGGAATTGCACAGGGAATCACAGGGAATCACACAGGGGATCACATGGAATCACAGGGAATTGCACAGGGAATTGCACAGGGAATTGCACAGGGAATTACAGGGAATCACAGGGACTTACAGGGAATCACACAGGGGATCACAGGGAATCACAGGGAATTGCACAGGGAATTACTGGGAATTACTGGGAATCACACAGGGAATTACAGGGAATCACAGGGAATCTCACAGGGGATCACATGGAATCACAGGGAATTGCACAGGGAATTACAGGGAATTACAGGGAATTACACAGGGAATCTCACAGGGAATCACAGGGAATTGCACAGGGAATCACAGGGAATTGCACAGGGAATTACAGGGAATCACACAGGGGATCACATGGAATCACAGGGAATCACACAGGGAATTACAGGGAATTACTGGGAATTACAGGGAATCAGGTCGAGAATCACCCACGGAGTCTCACATGAAGTGACACACGGAATCAGACCGGGAGTCACACGTGGAATCACACACGGAATCAGACCAGGAATGGCACACGGAATCTCACAGGGACATCACATGGAATTGCACAGGGAATTGCACAGGGAAATCACGTGGAATCGCAGGGAATCAGACCGGGAATGGCACACGGAATCTCACAGGGAATCACAGGGAATCAGACCGGGAATGGCACAGGGAAATCACAGGGAAACACATGAAGTCAGACTGGGAACGGCACATGGAATGTCACACGGAATCCCACGGAATCACATGGAATTGCACATGGACTCTCACAGGGAATCACACGTGGAATCGCACAGGGAATGGCGCAGGGGATCACACGGAATCCCAGGGAATCAGGCCGGGAATGGCAGAGGGAATCAGGCCGGGAATCGCACATGGAATCGCGCACGGAGCCGCGGGCGAGCGGCTCCCGCATCCCCGGGCCGGAGCTGACCTCTGCTGGCCGGAGCCCCGAGCAGCCGAGCCCCCCCGGGGGGCGTCCCCGGCCCGCTCGGGGTGTCCCCAGGGCCCCCCGGGGGTGTCCCCGGGCCCCCACCCCGGGCAGCGGGACCGGGGGGAGCCGGGGCTGGGCCGAGCCGGGATCCCCGGGCTCGGGGGCTCGAGAGGACCCGGGCGGCCTCCGCCCTGTGGGGTTGGGGTTTGGCACTGCCCGAGGGGTGCTGGGGGGATTTGGGGTCCCAGGATTTGGGGTTTGGCACTGCCCTGGGGGTGCTGGGGGGATTTGGGGTCCCAGGATTTGGGGTTTGGCACAGCCCTGGGGGTGCTGGGGGGATTTGGGGTCCCAGGATTTGGGGTTTGGCACTGCCCGGGGGGTGCTGGGGGGATTTGGGGTCCCAGGATTTGGGGTTTGGCACAGCCCTGGGGGTGCTGGCGGGATTTGGGGTCCCAGGATTTGGGGTTTGGCACAGCCCTGGGGGTGCTGGGGGGTTTTGGGGTCCCAGGATTTGGGGTTTGGCACTGCCCTGGGGGGGTTGGGGGGATTTGGGGTCCCAGGATTTGGGGTTTGGCACAGCCCGGGGGGTGCTGGCGGGATTTGGGGTCCCAGGATTTGGGGTTGGGCACAGCCCTGGGGATGCTGGGGGGATTTGGGGTCCCAGGATTTGGGGTTTGGCACAGCCCTGGGGGTGCTGGGGGGATTTGGGGTCCCAGGACAGGGGCACAGCACAGCGCTGACGTCACAGGACTCTGGGACAGGCACACCCCGCACCCCTGGGTGCCACCGGGGGATCCCGACAGGGGGGTCCCCATTTCTTGGGACCGGTTCCTCCCGGCCCGGGGGCTCCCGACGTTCCCAGGGCACGGAAAAGGAGGAGGAGGAGGAGGAGGAGGAGGAGGAGGAGGCGGCCTTGGCACAGGCGGGGGCACTGCTGGCTGCACGGCCACCGCGGGCCCCAGATGTTGAGCTGCGGGCACGGCTTTGCCCGTTTGGCAGAGCCCCGGCCCAGCTGCCGCCCCTGTCCCGCGGCTCCGCAGCCGGGGCTGCCGGGCCAACCCCCCCCGGAACGGCCCCGGATGTCCCCCGGGGCCCGCGGCGGCACCTGGGCCAGCCTGGCCCCGACCCAGGCCTGGAGCCGCGCCGGAGCTCCCGGAGGGGAACGGGGGATCCGCGCCAGCTCCGGGGAAAAATCCCTCGGGAGGGGCGAGCGGCCCCGGCCCCTCCGCGGGCACCGGGGGGGTTCGGGGGGAGCGGCCCCGGCCCCTCCGCGGGCACCGGGGGGGTTCGGGGGGAGCGGCCCCGGCCCCTCCGCGGGCACCGGGGGGGTTCGGGGGTTCGGGGGGAGCGGCCCCGGCCCCTCCGCGGGCACCGGGGGGGGTTCGGGGGGAGCGGCCCCGGCCCCTCCGCGGGCACCGGGGGGGTTCGGGGGGTTAGGGGGGAGCGGCCCCGGCCCCTCCGCGGGCACCGGGGGGGTTCGGGGGGGTTCGGGGGGAGCGGCCCCGGCCCCTCCGCGGACACCGGGGGAGTTCCGGGGGGTCCGGGGGGGTTCGGGGGCAGCGTTCCGGGCTCGGGGCAGAGCACCCCGCGGGTCCCCGCCAGGGAAAGGCGGCTCCGTGCAGCCAAGCTGGATTTCCCGAGCCTTCCCAGGCGATTCCGTTAATTACTCGATGATTAAGCGAAGTTAATTAGGGTGGGTTCCTCCAAGGGCGGGTCCTGGGGGTCCCTCCCCGCCTCCCCACCCATCCCATCCCCGCCCCACCGCGGCCTTGGGGGCCAGGAAAAACCTTGTGGGACCCCAGCCCCAGTGCCCCCAGTGCTCCCAGTACCCCCAGTGCCCCCAGTGCCCCCAGTACCCCCCAGTGCTCCCAGTGCCCCCAGTGCTCCCAGTGCCCCCAGTGCCCCCAGTGCCCCCCAGTGCTCCAAGTGCCCCCCAGTACCCCCAGTGCCCCCAGTGCCCCAGTACCCCCAGTGCACCCAGTGCTCCCAGTGCCCTCAATGTTCCCAGTGCCCCCAGTGCTCCCAGTGCCCCCAGTGCACCCAGTGCCCCCCAGTGCTCCCAGTGTCCCCAGTTCCCCCCAGTGTCCCCCAGTGCCCCCAGTGCTCCCAATGCCCCCAGTGCTCCCAGTGCCCCCAGTGCCCCCCAGTGCCCCCAGTGCCCCCAGTGCACCCAGTGCTCCCAGTGCTCCCAGTGCCCGCAGTGCTCCCAGTGCCCCCAATGCCCTCAGTGGCCCCAGGGCCCCCAGTGTCCCCAGTGCTCCCAGTGTCCCCAGTGCTCCCAGTGCCCCCAGTGCCCCCAGTGCCCCCCAGTGCCCCCAGTGCCCCCAGTGCTCCCAGTGCCCCCAGTGCCTCCCAGTGCCCCCAGTGCTCCCAGTGCCCCCAGTGCCCCCCAGTGCCCTTAATGCCCCCAGTGCTCCCAGTGCCCCCAATGCTCCCAGTGCTCCCAGTGCTCCCAGTACCCCCAGTGCCCTCAATGCCCCCAGTGCCCCCAGTGCTCCCAGTCCCCCAGTGCCCCCAGCGCCCCCAGTGCCCCCAATGCTCCCAGTGCCCCCCAGTGCTCCCAGTGCCCCCAGTGCTCCCAGTGCCCTCAATGTTCCCAGTGCTCCCAGTGCCCCCAGTGCCCCCAGTGCTCCCAGTGCCCCCCAGTGCTCCCAGTGTCCCCAGTACCCCCAGTGCCCCCAATGCCCCCAGTGCTCCCAGTGCCCCCAGTGCCCCCAATGCTCCCAGTGCCCCCCAGTGCTCCCAGTGCCCCCAATGCCCCCAGTGCTCCCAGTACCCCCAGTGCTCCCAGTGCCCCCAATGCCCCCAGTGCCCCCAGTGCTCTCAGTACCCCCAGTGCTCCCAGTGCTCCCAGTGCTCCCAGTGCCCCCAGTACCCCCAGTGCTCCCAGTGCTCCCAGTGCCTCCCACTCCTCTCACTGGGGCCGTCTCGGCCCTTTGGGGGCCTGGGCGGGGACACCCAGCAGGAGCCACCGGGATGGATGTCACCACCTGGGAGCCGGTGACGTCACCGACACGTCACCACCTGGGAGCCGATGACGTCACCCCCACGTCCACCCGGATGGCGCCGCCCGGGAGCTGCGGATCCCAAACCCCTGCGGGCTCCCCGCTCGGTTTTTCACTCCGCCCTTTATTTGGGGTCAATCCCCGCGGTTCGGGGGCGGCTCCGGTGGCCGCTGGGGACATTTCCAGGCCGGGTGACCCCACAGCCGGACCCCAGCCCCAAATCCACCGCCGATCGCGCTCCATCCCCCCCCTCGGGCGTCGGCGACAGCGACAGGAGCTGTCGGGAACGGCTTGTGCCACCTCCCCGGGGACATCCCACTCTGCTCTGCTCACCGGGAGCCTCCTCCTGGAGGGGAAAAAAAAAAAACACCACCAGAAAATGGGGCGGAAAAAGCTGATTTCTGTGGAGCTGCGAATTCTCTCACCTGCGCCGGGAGCTCGCACCGAATTCATTTGTCCGCCCCCTCCGCAGCCCTGGGCCGGCTCCCAGCCGGGCTCCGCAGCCCGGAGCTGGCAGCACGCGCCTTTCCCTGGGGGAAAACGGCCCAAAAAACGCCGGGTTTGGGGAAAAAATGATAAAAAATAAAAAAATCTGGCCGGCAGCGGTGGGAGGAGGCGCGGTGAGATGTCAGCCAGAGAGGAGGAGGAGGAGGAGGAGGCAGCTCTTCGCACCGGGATGAGGCATTTCCCTGCGCCGGGAGGGGCTGCGAGCGCTCCTGGAGGGGATTTATTGAGGGGAAAAGCACCAATTTCGGGGGTTTCTGCAGGCCGGGGGAGCCGAGAGAGTTTGGGGGTGACCGGGGAGCGGAAACAGCCGCGGGACGTCCTGGGCTGGGCCCCCAAACTGGGAACCAGTGGGCACCAGTTCGGCCGCCCGTCCTGCGCCCCTCTGGGGTTTTTTTTTGGGGGGGGGCAGCCCCAAGGATGTCAGGGAACCGGGATCGGGCGGGGGTCCCGCGGGAGGGTCCCGGGGCTCCGGAAAAACGCGGAGCTGCTCCCCCCCCGCCCCCCAACCCTTCCCCCGCTTCCCACGGAGCCGCCGCATCATCGGCGTCACCACGGGAACCGCAGCCCCCCCGCCCCCCCGGCCCCCCTGGGCAGGGCTCCCCCACAGCCGGGGGGGGGTCAGAGCCGCCGGTCCCGCACCGCGGCCCCCCCGGGACACCGGGCGGGGGGGACGGGAGGGGAGGGGAGCGGCCGCGGCACCGGGGACGGCACCAGGGACCGGCTGGGACCCCCCGGGCATCTCCAGGGTGGGCATCAGGGACCCCCGGACACCGCCAGGGTGGGCACCAGGGACCGGCTGGGTCCCCAAGGACCCCCTGGACATCTCCAGGGTGGGCACCAGGGACAGGCTGGATGCCCAGGGACCCCCTGGACATCTCCAGGGTGGGCACCAGGGACAGGCTGCACCCCCAGGGACCCCCCGGACATCTCCAGGGTGGGCACCAGGGACCCCTGGACACCGCCAGGGTGGGCATCAGGGCCAGGCTGGACCCCCAGGGACCCCCTGGACATCTCCAGGGTGGGCACCAGGGACAGGCTGGACCCCCAAGGACCACCTGGACATCTCCAGGGCGGGCCCCAGGGACAGGCTGCACCCCCAGGGACCCCCCGGACATCTCCAGGGTGGGCACCAGGGACAGGCTGGACCCCCCCAAGAACCCCCTGGACATCTTCAGGGTGGGCACCAGGGACAGGCTGGACCCCCAAGGACCACCTGGACATCTCCAGGGTGGTCACCAGGGCCAGGCTGGATGCCCAGGGACCCCCTGGACATTTCCAGGGTGGGCCCCAGGGACCCCTGGACATCACCAGGGTGGTCCCCAGGGACCGGCTGGACCCCCAGGGATCCCCCCCCGCCAAGGCCGGGGTCACCCCCGCAGGGAGCAGGGACGGGAAAGGGACACGGGCAGGAGGTGCCGGGTGTGGCAGAGGGGACCGAGCTGTCCCCGGCCACCCAGGGGGTCCCCGTGTCCCACCCCGAGCTCTCCCTGAACTGGGGACCCCCGGGGGGGACCCGGAGCTGTCCCTGCCCACCCTGGGAGAGGCTCCAGGACAGGGACCACCCCCCATAAGGGCCCCAGCTGGGACCGGCGGGGAGAGTTTGGGGCGGGTTTGGGGCTGGGGGCCGCCGGGTTTGCAGCCCCCCCAGGCACAGCTGGGCACAGCTGGAGGGGCCCTGCACCCCCGGGCAGCAGCGGTGGGGAGGGGGCTCCGGAGTGGATGAGGATTGAGGGACCCCAAAAGGGGAGCCGGGATGGGGTCGGGGGTTCATTGTGGGACCCCGGGACAGCCCCCCACCCCCGGAGGAGCCGGCAGGACACGAGGGGCGGCGTTTGGGATCGGATTTATTTGGGATCGGATTTATTCGGGATCGGATTTATTCGGGATCGGCTTCGATTGGGATCGGCGGCGTTTGGGATCGGATTTATTCGGGATCGGCGGCGTTCGGGGTGTGCGGGAAGCAGGAGCGGGGGAGCCGCGGGCACAGCGGGATCGGCCCCGCGGGGCTGCGGGAGCGCCGGCCGCGCTCACTGCTCACCTGCGAGAGAGAAAACGCGGCGGAGCTCAGCCTCAGCCCCATCCCAGCTCGGGAGCCCCCCCCAGCCCACGCCCCCCTCCCCCCCGAGGCCGGGACCCGTTTTGGGGCGCTGACCTCGGGGCCCCCGTGCGCACCCGAAGATGTGATTGCTCAGATGGGTCAGCACCCAGTTCAGCGCGTCCATGAGATGAGACAGGATCCCCTCGTTGGAGTCGGCTGCCTCGGCCTCTGCGTGGGCAAAACCGGGGGTCTCCAGCACCCCGAGGGGCTCCTCACCCCCCGCTCGGGGTCCCCCACCTGTCCGAAGCGATGGCGCTGAGGCCTGGCACGTCCCCACCCCCGCCCGGTGCCCGGGCCGGACCCTCCCGCTGCCCCCGCCCCCAGAGCCGGGACGGGGCCGTGGGATGGACCCCGACCCCCGGGAACGCCGACCCCGCCTGGGAACAGAGAGAGAGCCCCGGGATCTGCCCTGCCCGGGGGGTCTGGGGGGTCTGGGGGACTTCAAACCTTTCAGTTTGTCGGCCAGTTCCACCAGGACGCTCGGGTCCACGCTCAGCTCCTCCGACTCCTCAGGGCTGGCTCCGGCATCCTCATCTTCCTCAGGGCTGGCTTCAGCATCCTCATCTTCCTCAGGGCTGGCTTCATCTTCCTCAGGGCTGGCTTCATCTTCCTCAGGGCTGGCTTCAGCATCTTCATCTTCCTCAGGGCTGGCTTCAGCATCCTCAGGGCTGGCTTCAGCTTCCTCATCTTCCTCAGGGCTGGCTCCGGCATCCTCATCTTCCTCAGGGCTGGCTTCAGCTTCCTCATCTTCCTCAGGGCTGGCTTCAGCATCCTCATCTTCCTCAGGGCTGGCTTCAGCTTCCTCATCTTCCTCAGCGCTGGCTCCGGCATCCTCATCTTCCTCAGCGCTGTCTTCAGCTTCCTCATCTTCCTCAGGGCTGGCTTCAGCTTCCTCATCTTCCTCAGGGCTGGCCTCATCTTCCTCAGGGCTGGCTTCATCTTCCTCAGGGCTGGCTTCAACATCCTCATCTTCCTCAGGGCTGGCTTCAGCATCCTCGGCTTCCTCAGGGCTGGCTTCAGCTTCCTCAGGGCTGGCTTCAGCTTCCTCAGGGCTGGCTTCAGCATCCTCATCTTCCTCAGGGCTGGCTTCAGCATCCTCATCTTCCTCAGGGCTGGCTTTGGCACCCTCATCTTCCTCAGGGCTGGCTCCAGCATCCTCATCTTCCTCAGGGCTCTCTTTGGGATCCTCAGCCTCCTCAGGGCTGGCTTCAAGGTCTTCAGCCTCCTCAGAGCTCACTTCGGCATCCTCAGACTCTTCAGCATCTTCATCTTCCTCAGGGCTGGCTTCATCTTCCTCAGGGCTGGCTTCAGCTTCCTCATCTTCCTCAGGGCTGGCTTCAGCATCCTCACCTTCCTCAGGGCTGGCTCCGGCATCCTCATCTTCCTCAGGGCTGGCTTCAGCTTCCTCAGGGCTGGCTTCAACATCCTCATCTTCCTCAGGGCTGGCTTCAGCTTCCTCATCTTCCTCAGGGCTGGCTTCAGCTTCCTCAGGGCTGGCTTCAGCTTCCTCAGGGCTGGCTCCGGCATCCTCATCTTCCTCAGGGCTGGCTTCATCTTCCTCAGGGCTGGCTCCGGCATCCTCATCTTCCTCAGGGCTGGCTTCATCATCCTCATCTTCCTCAGGGCTGGCTTCATCTTCCTCAGGGCTGGCTTCAGCTTCCTCATCTTCCTCAGGGCTGGCGTCGGCATCCTCATCTTCCTCAGGGCTGGCTTCATCATCCTCATCTTCCTCAGGGCTGGCTTCAGCTTCCTCATCTTCCTCAGGGCTGGCTCCGGCATCCTCATCTTCCTCAGGGCTGGCTTCATCATCCTCATCTTCCTCAGGGCTGGCTTCAGCTTCCTCAGGGCTGGCTTCAGCTTCCTCAGGGCTGGCTTCAGCATCCTCATCTTCCTCAGGGCTCTCTTTGGGATCCTCAGCCTCCTCAGGGCTGGCTTCAAGGTCTTCAGCCTCCTCAGCGCTCACTTCGGCATCCTCAGACTCTTCAGCATCTTCATCTTCCTCAGGGCTGGCTTCATCTTCCTCAGGGCTCTCTTCAGATTCCTCAGGGCTGGCTTCAACATCATCTTCCTCAGGGCTGGCTTCAGCATCCTCGGCCTCCTCAGGGCTCTCTTCATCTTCCTCAGGGCTGGCTTCGGCATCTTCATCTTCCTCGGGGCTGGCTTCAGGATCCTCAGACTCTTCAGAGCTCGATTCAGAATCCTCAGACTCCTCAGAGCTCTCTTCAGATTCCTCAGACTCCTCAGGGTTGGCCTCGGGATCCTCAGACTCTTCAGGGCTGGCTTCAGCATCTTCATCTTCCTCAGAGCTCTCTTCAGATTCCTCGGACTCCTCGGGGCTGGCCTCGGGATCCTCGGCCTCCAGGGCGCTGGCGTCGGGGTCCTCGGATTCTGCGGGGCTCACATCGGGGTCCTGCAGCTCCACGGGTTCCTCCTTGGGCTCCAGCAGACCCAGGGGTTCCGGCAGCAGATCCAGGGGCAGCAGGGATCCCAGCAGCTCCAGGGGCTCCTCGCTGGGGTCCAGCAGCTCCAGGGGTTCCTTGCTGGCCTCCAGCAGTTTGCCCAGCTCTGACAGGAGGCCCCTGACGCTCGGCTGGGCCACGGGACCTGCGGGAGGGAGAGGAGAGGTGGCATCGCCCACCCGGGCAGGGGCAGGAGCCACAGGGTCCCCCCCTGGGCACCCTGACCTCAGTGCCACCCTCAGTGCCACCCCGGTGCCACCCCAGTGCCACTCTCAGTGCCACTCTCAGTGCCACTCTCAGTGCCACTCCAGTGCCACTCTCAGTGCCACCCCAGTGCCACCCCGCTGTCCCCGCTCTGTCCCCGCTGTCCCCGCTCTGTCCCCTCTGTCCCCTCTCTGTCCCCTCTGTCCCCTCTGTCCCCACTGTCCCCTCTCTATCCCCACTGTCCCGCTGTCCCCGCTGTCCCCTCTCTGTCCCCTCTGTCCCCTCTGTCCCCTCTCTGTCCCCTCTCTGTCCCCACTGTCCCCTCTGTCCCCTCTCTCCCCACTGTCCCCTCTCTGTCCCCTCTCTGTCCCCTCTCTGTCCCCTCTCTGTCCCCTCTGTCCCCGCTGTCCCCGCTGTCCCCTCTCTGTCCCCTCTGTCCCCTCTCTCCCCACTGTCCCCTCTCTCCCCACTGTCCCCTCTCTGTCCCCTCTGTCCCCGCTGTCCCCTCTCTGTCCCCTCTCTGTCCCCACTGTCCCCACTGTCCCCTCTCTCCCCACTGTCCCCTCTCTGTCCCCTCTCTGTCCCCTCTCTGTCCCGCTGTCCCCTCTCTGTCCCCTCTGTCCCCACTGTCCTCTCTGTCCCCTCTCTGTCCCCGCTGTCCCCTCTGTCCCCTCTCTGTCCCCTCTGTCCCCTCTCTGTCCCCTCTCTGTCCCCACTGTCCCCTCTCTGTCCCCTCTGTCCCCTCTCTGTCCCCTCTCTGTCCCCACTGTCCCCTCTCTGTCCCCTCTGTCCCCTCTCTGTCCCCTCTCTGTCCCCTCTCTGTCCCCACTGTCCCGCTGTCCCCTCTGTCCCCTCTGTCCCCTCTGTCCCCTCTGTCCCCTCTGTCCCCTCTCTGTCCCCTCTCTGTCCCCGCTGTCCCCTCTCTGTCCCCTCTGTCCCCTCTGTCCCCTCTCTGTCCCCGCTGTCCCCTCTCTGTCCCCTCTGTCCCCTCTGTCCCCTCTCTGTCCCCTCTGTCCCCTCTGTCCCCTCTGTCCCCTCTGTCCCCGCTGTCCCCTCTCTGTCCCCTCTCTGTCCCCTCTGTCCCCTCTGTCCCCTCTGTCCCCTCTGTCCCCTCTCTGTCCCCTCTCTGTCCCCTCTGTCCCCTCTCTGTCCCCTCTCTGTCCCCTCTGTCCCCTCTCTGTCCCCTCTGTCCCCTCCCTGTCCCCTCTCTGTCCCCTCTGTCCCCTCTCTGTCCCTCTCACGGGCAGAGGCCAGCCCCGCGGCCAGCCCGGCCAGCAGCAGCGCGCTCCAGCTCCAGAGCCTCATGGTGCCTGCGGGGTGCGGGGCAGCTCGGGATGAGCCCGGGCCCGGCTCTGCCCCTTATCAAGGGGCCGCGGCACCGCCGGGATTTTCCAGGTGCGGGCAGGTGCCCGTGCCAGGCCCGGATTAGCCCGGATTAGCCCCGCAGCCCCCCCGGGACAGCCCAGCCCCACCCCGGAGCGGTTCCGGAGTGCTCAGAGCCCCCGCAGGGCCCCCTGGATCCCATCCCGGTGCAGCCCAGTGCACCCCAGTGCACCCCAGTGCACCTCAGAGCATCCCAGTGCACCCCAGTGCACCTCAGAGCATCCCAGTGCAGCCCAGAGCGCCCCAGAACCCCCCAGTGCAGCCCAGTGCAGCCCAGAGCCCCCCAGTGCAGCCCAGTGCACCTCAGAGCCCCCCAGAGCATCCCAGTGCAGCCCAGTGCAGCCCAGAGCACCCCAGTGCAGCCCAGAGCATCCCAGTGCACCCCAGTGCACCTCAGAGCATCCCAGTGCAGCCCAGTGCGCCCCAGAGCCCCCCAGTGCAGCCCAGTGCACCCCAGAGCACCCCAGTGCACCCCAGTGCACCCCAGTGCAGCCCAGTGCAGCCCAGTGCAGCCCAGAGCCCCTCAGTGCACCCCAGTGCACCTCAGAGCATCCCAGAGCATCCCAGTGCACCCCAGTACATCCCAGTGCACCCCAGAGCCCCCCAGTGCACCCCAGAGCACCCCAGTGCACCCCAGAGCATCCCAGTGCATCCCAGAGCATCCCAGAGCCCCCCAGTGCAGCCCAGAGCCCCCCAGTGCAGCCCAGTGCACCCCAGAGCCCCCCAGTGCCCCCCAGAGCCCCCCAGTGCACCCCAGTGCACTCCAGAGCCCCCCAGTGCACCCCAGTGCAGCCCAGAGCCCCTCAGTGCAGCCCTGGTCACCCCACACGCCCTCCCAGGCCACCACACCATCCAGCATTTGGTGGGAAGGGGACAGGAGGGGACATTTGGGAGTGTCTGGGGACATGGAGGGACACGGGGATGGAAGGACAGGGGGATGGAGGGACAGGGGATGGAGGGACAGGGGGATGGAGGGACAGGGGATGGAGGGACAGGGGATGGAGGGGCAGGGGATGGAGGGTGTGAAGCGAACCCAGACCCAGCCCTGGTGGGCAGTGGGAATATCTGGGGGGGAGGTGACGGGAATGGTCCCACTGGAACACGACAGGAGCGCGGCTCTGCCTGGGACTTGGGGCAGGAGCATCCCCGACCCCTTTTGGGGTGGGGCAGGAGGATCCCTGTCCCCTTTTGGGGTGGGGCAGGAGGATCCCTGTCCCCTTTTGGGGTGGGGCAGGGGGATCCCTGTCCCCTTTGGGGTGGGGCAGGAGGATCCCTGTCCCCTTTGGGGTGGGGCAGGAGGATCCCTGTCCCCTTTGGGGTGGGGCAGGAGCATCCCTGTCCCCATTTGGGGTGGGGCAGGAGGATCCCTGTCCCCTTTTGGGGTGGGGCAGGAGGATCCCTGTCCCCATTTGGGTGGGGCAGGAGGATCCCTGTCCCCTTTTGGGGTGGGGCAGGAGGATCCCTGTCCCCATTTGGGTGGGGCAGGAGCATCCCTGTCCCCTTTTGGGGTGGGGCAGGAGGATCCCTGTCCCCATTTGGGTGGGGCAGGGTCCTGGCTGGGCTGAGGGGGCACATCCCTCTCCCTCTGGAATGGGGTTGAGCTCCAAACCTCCGCGGGGTGAGCGGGGTGAGCCCAGCCCAGCCCGGTGCTCCGAGGCCAAGGACAGGGAGTGACCACGGGCTGGACATGGCCAGGACACGGCCAGGACAGGGAGTGACCACGGGCTGGGCACAGCCAGAACAGGGAGTGACCACGGCCAGGACAGGGAGTGACCAAGGGCTGGACAGGGAGTGACCACGGCCAGAACAGGGAGTGACCACGGGCTGGGCAGGGAGTGACCACGGCCAGGACAGGGAGTGACCACGGGCAGGACAGGGAGTGATCACTGGCTGGACACGGCCGGACATGGCAGGGACAGCCGGCAGCCATGCCCCTCGGCAGACGCGGGTGAATCATCCCCGGAGCCACTCGGAGAACAATCCCGGTCCGGGGGCGGGTCCGTGTCCGGCTCCTGGGCAGGGGCAGCCGAGCGTGGCCGGGAGCGCTGTCAGCGCCAGGAGGAGCCGGGGAGGAATTTTCTGGAATGATGGATGGATGGATGGATGGATGGATGGATGGAGGGATGGAGGGATGGAGGGATGGATGGATGGATGGATGGAGGGATGGATGGATGGATGGATGGATGGAGGGATGGATGGATGGATGGATGGAGGGATGGATGGATGGATGGATGGATGGATGGATGGATGGATGGAGGGATGGATGGATGGATGGATGGATGGATGGAGGGATGGATGGATGGATGGATGGATGGATGGATGGATGGATGGATGGAGGGATGGATGGATGGATGGATGGATGGATGGATGGAGGGATGGATGGATGGATGGATGGATGGAGGGATGGATGGATGGAGGGATGGATGGAGGGATGGATGGATGGATGGATGGATGGATGGATGGATGGATGGAGGGATGGATGGAGGGATGGATGGATGGATGGATGGATGGATGGATGGATGGATGGATGGAGGATGGATGGAGGGATGGATGGATGGATGGATGGATGGATGGATGGATGGATGGATGGATGGATGGATGGATGGATGGATGGAGGGATGGATGGAGGGATGGATGGATGGATGGATGGATGGATGGATGGATGGATGGATGGATGGAGGGATGGATGGATGGAGGGATGGATGGATGGATGGATGGATGGATGGAGGGATGGATGGATGGAGGGATGGATGGATGGATGGATGGATGGATGGATGGAGGGATGGATGGATGGATGGATGGATGGATGGATGGATGGAGGGATGGATGGATGGATGGATGGATGGATGGATGGATGGATGGAGGGATGGATGGATGGATGGATGGATGGATGGATGGATGGATGGATGGACAGCAGCTCCCAGGGCTGGGTCCCGGGAGAGGCTCTGCGTGCTGCAGGGGTGGGGGTGGGGTGAGGGGGGGGAACGGGGTGGGAATGGGGATGGGATTGGGGCTGGATGGGGATGGATTTGGGGATGGAATTCGGGATGGATGTGGGGATGGATGGGGCTGGACAAGGATGGATTTGGGGATGGATTTGGGGTTGGATGGGGCTGGGTGGGGCTGGATGGGGGTGGATTTGAGGACGGATGGGTCTGGGTGTGGATGGGGATGGATTTGGGGATGGATGGGGCTGGACAAGGATGGATTTGGGGATGGATGTGGCTGGGTGTGGATGGGGACGGGGCTGGATGGGAATGGATTTGGGGGATGGATTTGGGGACGGAGAGGGGCTGGGGATAGATTTGGGGATGGATTTGGGGTTGGATGGGGCTGGACAGGGATGGATTTGGGGATGGATGGGGCTGGGTGGAAATGGATTTGAGGCTGGATGGGGCTGGGTGTGGATGGGGATGGATTTGGGGATGGATGGGGCTGGATGGGGCTGGGTGTGGATTTGGGGCTGCATTTGGGGATGGATGGGGCTGGATGGGGATGGATTTGAGGACAGATGGGTCTGGGTGTGCATGGGTTTGGTTTTGGGGATGGATTTGGGGCTGGATGGAGCTGGGTGGGAATGGATTTGGGGTTGGATGGGGCTGGATAGGGATGGATTTGGGGCTGGATTTGGGGATGGATGGGGCTGGATAGGGATGGATTTGGGCTGAATTTGGGGATGGATGGGGCTGGATGGGGGTGGATTTGAGGACGGATGGGGCTGGGTGTGGATGGGGATGGATTTGGGGATGGATTTGGGATGGATGGGGATGGATTTGGGGATGGATTTGGGGCTGGATGGGGCTGGGTGTGGATGGGGATGGATTTGGGGATGGATTTGGAGATGGATGGGGCTGGATTTGGGGCTGGATTTGGGGCTGGATTTGGGGCTGGATGGGGCTGGATTTGGGGCTGGATGGGGCTGGATAGGGCTGGATTTGGGGCTGGATGGGGCTGGCTGTGATGGGGACGGGGCTGGATGCGGTGCCAGCAGGGATGGGGATGGAGGACACCCTGCCCCAAGGCCAGCCCCGAGCGCAGGACACGGGCCCTGCCTGCAGCCCCCCCACCCCTTCCCTTCCCTTCCCTTCCCCTCCCTGCCCCCCCGGCAGCTCCTGCTCCCCGTGGGAAGCGGCTCCCACGCCTTGGCCGGGTCCTTCCTCTTGGCTGCCGAGGCAGGGGATGAATCCCGGGTGTTTTCCATCCTCCCAGCGCCCCGGGGAGGATTTGTGCCGTCGTTCAGAGCCTCCCCTTCATTCCCGGTGGGAAGGGGAGGGTGGGGAGGGGCCCAGCCCTGCCCCGGGCGGGGATTTGGGGCAGCCAGATCCGGGAGGCAGAGCCAGAGCCCCCCAGGAGGGAGCTGGGATCCTGGATCAGCCGGTTAATCCCCACAGGCCCTGGCGGGGAGGCAGGAACACCTCATGGAAAGAGGAACCTCGTGGTGCTGCTTCCCCGTCCTGCAGGATGAATTCGTCCTAAACGGCCCCAAAATCCCCCAAAAACCCTCCTGGGAAGCCCCGTGGTGTCCCTGGGATGTGCTGGGGCTGCTGCTCCCCTCACCCTGGGGAGCTCTGGGAGGGGTCCCAGCGTGTCCCCAACCCCTCCCTGGCCCAGCCGGGTTCCTGTGGTGGGATGGGGCTGGTCTGGGGTGTCCCAGGGGCTGGTGACATCCCCCAGGGTGGGTGACATCCCCCAGGGGTTGGTGACATCCCCAGGGGTGGGTGACATCCCCCAGGGTGGGTGACATCCCCCAGGGGTTGGGTGACATCCCCAGGGGTTGGTGACATCCCCCAGGGTGGGTGACACCCCCAGGGGTTGGTGACATCCCCCAGGGTGGGTGACACCCCCAGGGTGGGTGACACCCCCAGGGTGGGTGACATCCCCAGGGGTTGGTGACATCCCCAGGGGTTGGTGACACCCCCAGGGTGGGTGACACCCCCCAGGGTGGGTGACATCCCCCAGGGTTGGTGACATCCCCAGGGTGGGTGACATCCCCCAGGGTGGGTGACATCCCCCAGGGTTGGTGACATCCCCAGGGTGGGTGACATCCCCCAGGGGTTGGTGACACCCCCCAGGGTGGGGGACATCCCCCAGGGTGGGGGACATCCCCCAGGGTGGGTGACATCCCCAGGGGTTGGTGACATCCCCCAGGGGTTGGTGATATCCACCAGGGGTTGGGTGACATCCCCCAGGGTGGGTGACATCCCCTAGGGTTGGGTGACATCCCCTAGGGTTGGGTGACATCCCCCAGGGGTGGGTGACACCCCCAGGGTTTGGTGACATCCCCCAGGGGTTGGTGACATCCCCCAGGGTGGGTGACACCCCCAGGGTTGGTGACATCCCCCAGGGTGGGTGACATCCCCAGGGGTTGGTGACATCCCCCAGGGTGGGTGACATCCCCAGGGGTTGGTGACACCCCCAGGGTTTGGTTGGTGACATCCCCAGGGGTTGGGTGACATCCCCCAGGGGTTGGTGACATCCACCAGGGGTGGGTGACATCCCCAGGGGTTGGTGACATCCCCAGGGGTTGGGTGACATCCCCCAGGGGTTGGTGACATCCCCAGGGGTTGGTGACATCCACCAGGGGTGGGTGACATCCCCCAGGGGTTGGTGACACCCCCAGGGGTTGGTGACATCCCCAGGGGTTGGTGACACCCCCAGGGTGGGTGACACCCCCAGGGTGGGTGACATCCCCAGGGGTTGGTGACACCCCCAGGGGTTGGTGACATCCTCCAGGGGTTGGTGACATCCTCCAGGGGTTGGTGACATCCCCCAGGGTGGGTGACATCCCCCAGGGTGGGTGACGTCCCCCAGGGGTTGGTGACACCCCCAGGGTTGGTGACATCCCCCAGGGGTTGGTGACATCCACCAGGGGTTGGTGACACCCCCAGGGTGGGTGACATCCCCCAGGGGTTGGTGACATCCCCCGGGGGTGGGTGACATCCCCCAGGGTGGGTGACATCCCCCAGGGGTTGGTGACATCCCCCAGGGGTGGGTGACATCCCCCAGGGTGGGTGACATCCCCCAGGGGTTGGTGACATCCCCCAGGGGTGGGTGACATCCCCCAGGGTGGGTGACATCCCCCAGGGGTGGGTGACATCCACCAGGGGTTGGTGACATCCCCCAGGGGTTGGTGACATCCCCCAGGGGTGGGTGACATCCCCCAGGGTGGGTGACATCCCCCAGGGGTTGGTGACATCCCCCAGGGGTGGGTGACATCCCCCAGGGTGGGTGACATCCCCCAGGGGTGGGTGACATCCACCAGGGGTTGGTGACATCCCCCAGGGGTTGGGTGACATCCCCCAGGGGTTGGTGACATCCCCCAGGGTGGGTGACATCCCCCAGGGGTTGGTGACATCCCCCAGGGGTTGGTGACACCCCCCAGGGGTTGGTGACATCCCCCAGGGTGGGTGACATCCCCCAGGGTTGGTGACATCCCCCAGGGTTGGTGACACCCCCCAGGGTTGGGTGACATCCACCAGGGGTGGGTGACATCCCCCAGGGTTGGTGACACCCCCAGGGTTTGGTTGGTGACACCCCCAGGGTGGGTGACATCCCCAGGGGTTGGTGACACCCCCAGGGTGGGTGACACCCCCAGGGTTTGGTTGGTGACACCCCCCGGGTGCTCCCTGAGCTCAGCTCTGCCCCACCGAGCTTTTCCCAGCCCCGGAAAAATCTGCCGGCAAATCTGGCAGATTATTCTATTAAATAATAATTTTATTTTTTATTTCTGGGGGCTGGGATGGGAGCCGGGCCGGGGGTGGCACCGGGGGGTCCCGGCCGCTCCCGGATTTGTGTCCCCACGGTCCCGGGGTGAACCCTGGACCAGCTGGGCCCGTCCCGGAGCAGCCGGGCCGGTCCCGGATCGGCCCCGCCGGGCCGGGGGTGGCACCGGGGGGTCCCGGCCGCTCCCGGATTTGTGTCCCCACCGTCCCGGATCGGTCCCACCGGGCCGGGCCCGTCCCCCCCGGCCGGGTTTGGGCTCCCGCCGCCGTGCCCGAGGGCCCGCGGGGATAATCCCGGCTCATCCCGGCCTGGCCCCGCTCCACCGGGAAGCCCCGGGGCTGTCGGTGCTCCGGGAGGTCCCAGGAACGCCGAGGGGACAGCGACGGGGACAAAGGGACCCTGGGGGCTCCAGCGCCTGTCCCTGTCACCCCCCCCAGACACGGACATGGCCACCGCCGTCCCTGCGGGGGCTTCGTTGTGTCCCCACCCCCTCCCCGAGGGTAACCGAGGTGGCCAAAGTGCGAGTGATGTCCCCAAGGGCTGGGGACACATCCCCAAGGGCTGGGGACACATCCCCAAGGGGTGGGGACACATCCCAAGGGTTGGGGACACATCCCCAAGGGTTGGGGACACATCCCCAAGGGCTGGGGACACATCCCCAAGGGTTGGGGACACATCCCCAAGGGGTGGGGACACATCCCAAGGGTTGGGGACACATCCCCAAGGGTTGGGGACACATCCCCAAGGGTTGGGGACACATCCCAAAGGGTTGGGGACACATCCCAAAGGGCTGGGGACACATCCCAAAGGGGTGGGGACACATCCCAAAGGGGCTGGGGACACATCCCAAAGGTGGGGACACATCCCAAGGGCTGGGGACACATCCCAAAGGGCTGGGGACACATCCCCAGGGGCTGGGGACACATCCCAAAGGGGCTGGGGACACATCCCAAGGGTTGGGGACACATCCCAAGGGCTGGGGACACATCCCAAAGGGCTGGGGACACATCCCAAGGTGGGGACACATCCCAAAGGGCTGGGGACACATCCCCAAGGGGCTGGGGACACATCCCCAAGGGTTGGGGACACATCCCAAGGTGGGGACACATCCCAAGGTGGGGACACATCCCCAGGGGCTGGGGACACATCCCAAGGTGGGGACACATCCCCAAGGGCTGGGGACACATCCCCAAGGGCTGGGGACACATCCCAAAGGGCTGGGGACACATCCCAAAGGGCTGGGGACACATCCCCAAGGGCTGGGGACACATCCCAAGGGCTGGGGACACATCCCAAAGGGGCTGGGGACACATCCCAAGGGCTGGGGACACATCCCAAGGTGGGGACACATCCCCAAGGGCTGGGGACACATCCCAAAGGGCTGGGGACACATCCCAAGGGGTGGGGACACATCCCAAAGGGCTGGGGACACATCCCAAGGGGTGGGGACACATCCCAAAGGGGCTGGGGACACATCCCCAAGGGCTGGGGACACATCCCAAGGGCTGGGGACACATCCCAAGGTGGGGACACATCCCCAAGGTGGGGACACATCCCAAGGGCTGGGGACACATCCCCAAGGTGGGGACACATCCCCAAGGGCTGGGGACACATCCCCAGGGGCTGGGGACACATCCCCAAGGGCTGGGGACACATCCCCAAGGGGCTGGGGACACATCCCCAAGGGCTGGGGACACATCCCCAGGGGCTGGGGACACATCCCCAAGGGCTGGGGACACATCCCCAGGGGCTGGGGACACATCCCCAAGGTGGGGACACATCCCAAGGGCTGGGGACACATCCCAAGGTGGGGACACATCCCAAGGGCTGGGGACACATCCCAAAGGGGTGGGGACACATCCCCAAGGTGGGGACACATCCCAAAGGTGGGGACACATCCCCAAGGGCTGGGGACACATCCCAAAGGTGGGGACACATCCCAAAGGTGGGGACACATCCCAAAGGGCTGGGGACACATCCCAAAGGGTTGGGGACACATCCCAAAGGGGCTGGGGACACATCCCAAGGTGGGGACACATCCCAAAGGGCTGGTGACACATCCCAAAGGTGGGGACACATCCCAAAGGGCTGGGGACACATCCCAAAGGGCTGGGGACACATCCCCAAGGGTTGGGGACACATCCCAAGGGCTGGGGACACATCCCCAAGGGTTGGGGACACATCCCAAGGGCTGGGGACACATCCCAAAGGTGGGGACACATCCCAAAGGTGGGGACACATCCCAAAGGGCTGGGGACACATCCCAAAGGGTTGGGGACACATCCCAAAGGGGCTGGGGACACATCCCAAGGTGGGGACACATCCCAAAGGGCTGGTGACACATCCCTAAGGGTTGGGGACACATCCCCAAGGGTTGGGGACACATCCCTAAGGGTTGGGGACACATCCCAAAGGGCTGGGGACACATCCCAAGGGCTGGGGACACATCCCCAAGGGCTGGGGACACATCCCAAGGGCTGGGGACACATCCCCAGGGGCTGGGGACACATCCCAAGGTGGGGACACATCCCAAGGGCTGGGGACACATCCCAAAGGGCTGGGGACATATCCCCAAGGTGGGGACACATCCCCAGGGGCTGGGGACACATCCCAAGGGCTGGGGACACATCCCCAAGGGCTGGGGACACATCCCAAGGGCTGGGGACACATCCCAAAGGTGGGGACACATCCCCAGGGGCTGGGGACACATCCCAAGGTGGGGACACATCCCAAAGGGCTGGGGACACATCCCAAGGTGGGGACACATCCCAAGGGCTGGGGACACATCCCCAAGGTGGGGACACATCCCCAAGGGCTGGGGACACATCCCAAAGGGCTGGGGACACATCCCCAAGGGCTGGGGACACATCCCCAGGGGCTGGGGACACATCCCCAAGGGCTGGGGACACATCCCAAAGGGTTGGGGACACATCCCCAAGGTGGGGACACATCCCAAAGGGCTGGGGACACATCCCAAGGTGGGGACACATCCCAAAGGTGGGGACACATCCCAAAGGTGGGGACACATCCCCAAGGGCTGGGGACACATCCCAAGGGCTGGGGACACATCCCAAAGGTGGGGACACATCCCAAAGGTGGGGACACATCCCCAAGGGCTGGGGACACATCCCAAAGGGGCTGGGGACACATCCCAAGGTGGGGACACATCCCAAAGGGCTGGTGACACATCCCAAAGGTGGGGACACATCCCAAAGGGCTGGGGACACATCCCCAAGGTGGGGACACATCCCAAGGGGTGGGGACACATCCCAAAGGGTTGGGGACACATCCCCAAGGGTTGGGGACACATCCCAAAGGGCTGGGGACACATCCCAAAGGGGTGGGGACACATCCCAAAGGGGTGGGGACACATCCCCAAGGTGGGGACACATCCCAAGGGCTGGGGACACATCCCAAAGGGCTGGGGACACATCCCAAAGGGGCTGGGGACACATCCCCAAGGTGGGGACACATCCCAAAGGGCTGGGGACACATCCCAAGGGCTGGGGACACATCCCAAAGGGCTGGGGACACATCCCAAAGGTGGGGACACATCCCCAGGGGCTGGGGACACATCCCCAAGGGTTGGGGACACATCCCAAAGGTGGGGACACATCCCAAAGGGGCTGGGGACACATCCCAAGGGCTGGGGACACATCCCCAGGGGCTGGGGACACATCCCCAAGGGTTGGGGACACATCCCAAAGGTGGGGACACATCCCCAAGGGTTGGGGACACATCCCAAGGTGGGGACACATCCCAAAGGGCTGGGGACACATCCCCAAGGGCTGGGGACACATCCCAAAGGTGGGGACACATCCCCAGGGGCTGGGGACACATCCCAAAGGTGGGGACACATCCCCAAGGGCTGGGGACACATCCCAAAGGTGGGGACACATCCCAAGGTGGGGACACATCCCAAAGGGCTGGGGACACATCCCAAAGGTGGGGACACATCCCCAGGGGCTGGGGACACATCCCCAAGGGTTGGGGACACATCCCAAAGGTGGGGACACATCCCAAAGGGGCTGGGGACACATCCCAAGGGCTGGGGACACATCCCCAGGGGCTGGGGACACATCCCCAAGGGTTGGGGACACATCCCAAAGGTGGGGACACATCCCCAAGGGTTGGGGACACATCCCAAGGTGGGGACACATCCCAAAGGGCTGGGGACACATCCCCAAGGGCTGGGGACACATCCCAAAGGTGGGGACACATCCCCAGGGGCTGGGGACACATCCCAAAGGTGGGGACACATCCCCAAGGGCTGGGGACACATCCCAAAGGTGGGGACACATCCCAAGGTGGGGACACATCCCAAAGGGCTGGGGACACATCCCAAAGGGCTGGGGACACATCCCCAAGGTGGGGACACATCCCCAAGGGGCTGGGGACACATCCCCAAGGGCTGGGGACACATCCCAAGGTGGGGACACATCCCCAAGGGGCTGGGGACACATCCCAAAGGTGGGGACACATCCCAAAGGGCTGGGGACACATCCCAAGGGTTGGGGACACATCCCAAAGGGGTGGGGACACATCCCAAAGGGCTGGGGACACATCCCAAGGGCTGGGGACACATCCCAAAGGGCTGGGGACACATCCCAAAGGTGGGGACACATCCCAAAGGGCTGGGGACACATCCCAAAGGGCTGGGGACACATCCCAAGGGTTGGGGACACATCCCAAAGGGCTGGGGACACATCCCAAAGGTGGGGACACATCCCCAGGGGCTGGGGACACATCCCAAAGGGCTGGGGACACATCCCCAAGGGTTGGGGACACATCCCCAAGGGCTGGGGACACATCCCAAAGGGCTGGGGACACATCCCAAGGGCTGGGGACACATCCCAAAGGGCTGGGGACACATCCCAAAGGGCTGGGGACACATCCCCAAGGTGGGGACACATCCCAAGGTGGGGACACATCCCCAAGGTGGGGACACATCCCAAGGTGGGGACAGGTCCCCCTGCAGGTCCCGAGCCGCGGGGCCGAGGTGGGGGGAGGGCGGAGGGACAAAATCTTGGGGCAAACTCCTGAGTTCTGAGGTTTTTCTGTGCCGAACACCCACGCGTGCACTCACACCCACACACGCACACACACACACGCACACACACACGTGTCACACGCGTGCCCAAAACGTCCCGGGGACAGCCGGGGTCCTCCCGAGGTGGGGACAGAGGGGACAGCCTCAGCTCAGCCGGTGGGGCCGGGCCGGGGGTGGCTCCGAGGGGGGGTGGGGCAGGGAGCCCGAGGACACCGAGGGGACACGGGGGGGACACGGGGGGACAGGGCCAGCCCGTGCCCCCCAGGAGGCGGCTGGGCACCCCCCCAGCTCGCTCCTCCGGGGCCTGGCGGAGGGATGGGGTGACAGGGCGGCTTCCTCGTCATCATCATCATCATCATCATCCTCATCATCGTCACCATCCTCCTCCTCCTCGCTCCGCACCTGCAGGGGGGGGGTTGTGGGGGGCTGAGCGTGTCACCGCTGCCGTGACAAAGCTCTGTCGCCGCTGCCGTGACAAAGCTCTGTCACCGCTGCCGTGACAAAGCTCTGTCGCCGCCCGCGCGCGTCCCTCGTGTCCCCCACGCGTGACCCGGCCCGCCCTGTGCGTGCCTGTGCCCGCGGGGGGGGGTGGGGAGGGGCGGGGGGAGGTGACCCGGGCCCCGGCTCCGGCCCCGCCCGAGGCTCTGAATCATTTAAACCTTAAAAGCCTCG
>JADMLD010000422.1:0-130492 GCA_017589585.1 Phylloscopus whistleri
AAGACAAATCCTTTATTATTACATGTACATTTCTTTTTGTTTTAAAAATAAATTATTGTGTTAAAAGAACTTTTCATCTTAAAATAATTTTATATAAAAACTTAAAAATTACTTATTAACTACACATTTTAAAAAGTTAACTTTTTACTCTTTTCTTACAATTGTGTGAATATATATATATATATATATTTACATTATACAGTGAGAATGATACCCTCCTCTTTGATTTTTATGCTTTTATTTTTTGCCAAACCCTACTCCAAAGAGATATTTTAGGAAGCCAGCATCTCCCACACACAAGAAAGCGCTGGCTTCCTCTCCATCTCCTTCTGTGCAAGATATTCCCTCTCATTTTGGGTGATGTTTTACCACTCACTCTGTGGCAGGACAGTGAGCCAACCCTGTTGGTGCCCCCGACGCACTCAGTGGAGCAGAGCAGAGGCTGAGTTGCCTCCCTGAGCTTGCAGCTGGGTTGAATTATGTTTGGGTTTCTTTTCAGTCTGGCTGAAGGGTTTTTAGCACCATCTGGGAGCTGTTTGCAGGGCCTGGTGTTCTGGAGGATGTTTGGGTGAGGGAGAAGAGGGGCTGGGAGGGGTGGCAGTCCCAGGTTTTGGGGTATTTCTGTGCACCTATGGTTGAGATGACTGCCAGAAAGTCTTCAAAGGGTCTTTCTCACCATGGTTGAACCCTGCTAGCTGGTTGCATTCAATTTTTGTAGGCTTTTTGGTACTTTTGGTACCTTTTTTTTGGCTACTTATGCAGTTCTAGCCTGTTGGCTTCCTCTTATCTACTTCTCATCATCAGCTGGTTTGTGGCATGGAGTGGTGATGGCTCTGGAGCCCTTGGGGTACAAAAATAAAGACCAGGTGGATCTTCCTTTGGGCCCTGCTCGTGGTGGTGTTCCCTTGACTTTTTGATGAGTGCATTTTCCTCATTCAGGAGGTAGAAAACTCCATGGTTTTGCCAGGGTTTTGTGAGGTGGGGATTCTCCCTTCCTCCCCAAGCAGCACAGGAGAGAATCTAGTTCTCACCTAATCTTCTTTGCCCTTGGACAATACTCCTCTGTAGATTTTGAGAGTTATTTTTGGTTTGTTTTGTTGTGGGTTTGGTGGGGGGTTTTTTTGAGCCAGTTTTGGTAAACAAGTTGAATTTGCCGAAGGCTAGAGATACAAAGAAATTTAGGGTGGTGACCTGAACCTCTATGCTGAGACATTTTTGCAGAGCAGCTCTGTTACCAGCTTGCAGCTGAGATTTGCCCTGGAGTGTTTGTTTCCTCTGTAAAACTCCCTGAAGAGAGGAGGCAAGTGTAAAATATTTAAAAAGACAAAGCTTATAGTCAAGTTTTTGCTCTCCTGGAGGTGAAGGAGAGAGCTGTTATGCATGGCCAGAGTTCTTTTTTCTCTTTCTCTTCTCTTTTGTGATGTTTGGTGCTTGGGAGTGGGGGGATATTTTACATGGTTATAATTAGAAATCTGTTGTTGATGCTTTGCATCTCAGACCTGACTGGAATGCAAGCAGCCATCCAGTTTGGTAGAACAGGTACATTTTATACCCCCAGGACACTGACTGAGGATAACTGTGCAAGGCCACAGATATCTGCAAAATCCATTTGCCCAAACCCCTTCCCTGTCCTGCTGTTTTGCTTGAGCTGGGAGATAATGCAGTGAAATATGTGGAAGAATAAGTACAGACAGTTTGATATCAATCTTTTCTTTCTTCTTTGGGCACAAGCTAACCAGAGAGCTCCTGCATCTGCTGCTGTGTCCCAGGGAAGTGCTCAGCTGGGGCAAAAAGTTCTGCTCTAGGTTGTGACAGAGGAATGTGATTTTCAGCACTGGTTTTGCTAGGAAATTCACTGTGGAAATAGTACTGGAAGCTGCTGTCAAATCACAAAGGATTTGCAGGTTTCTGAAAAAAAAAAACAAACCAACAAACCAATATGCCAAGCTGAAGTTAGGGTTTTAGGAACTGTCTCAGCATTGATATATGGGGAAATAATGATTTTCTTGGCTGGCTAGAGGAGTGCCAGCCTTCATACTGTCAAGAAGAATGCACATGTAACCTGAATAACACATAATCACGTCTCACTGGAACTTAAAGATATGATTTACAGCACTGACAGGCTCTTTGTTGTATCAGCATTGAGTGGTTGCAGCACAAAAAAAAAAGTAAAATGCACTTCAAGTACCTAGAAAAGAATTAGGCTGAAAAATAAGTCATGTTTTTAATTCTGTGAATTGTTATGTCTCTGAGTAAGTCTTGTATGCAAAACATTTTTACTTCTCTCTGCAACATTAAGCATAATATTCTCATTTTTCCTGTTACTGCAGCAGTTTGGTACTAGGTATTTCTTTTTCTAACCCATCTGTGCCCTCTGTGTTTGGTTCTGCCCAGTGCATGCAGCAGTTTCATGGGAGTTTCATGGGAATCTGTTGCATTCTGGGGACAAAGCTTTGCCACACAGTACTGCAGGAGGAGATATTTCAATTCCCAGTTTGGTGTTGCCAGCACTGTGGTGACAATTTCCTGGGTCCCATGATTGCCAGCATCAGGATAAATAACGAGTGGCTAGGAAAAAAAAAAAAAAGGAACCAAGTGACTTTAACCCCCCTTTCTATAAATACAGCATCTTCCTGCCTGATTTTCCGAGGGAATGTGTTCCAGTGTTGTTTGTTCTACAGACTGGGGAGAGTGTTAATCTCCCTACTTCCACAAGGCTCTGTCTGTTGTGAAGTCCCTGGCCCAGCATCACTACTGAGCAGATATTTACTGAGTTAATTTCTGGGTGCTGGAGGTGATAAAACTGGGGTGATAAAACTACAGACAGGTTTTTGCACTATTAGTGGCATTTTTCCCTGCCTCAGTCTTGAGCAGGAGGTGGCAGGCACAAACTGAGTTCTTCACCTTTGTTGTGCAGCTGCACTCCAGGTCATCCTGTGTGTCTGCACCAATTTCCTACGAGGAGAGATTTGGAACTCTGAGATGCTGAGGGTCATTCTTCTGAAGGAACTTAATAAATTGGCACAGGGCCTTGCCATGTCATGGCTGGTGGAGGTCCTGAGGCAATATTTAGTGTAACAGAATAAGCAGTGCTCCAGTTAACACAGTCATCTCCTATGCAGGGAGATGCATTTATGCCTCTCAAGACAAAGAACCTTTTCACTATATGTCCAGCTATTATTCTGCCAGCTCTTTGTGGGGAATTGCCACATCTTTGTTTGGGGAGAGAGTTTTGCATGTTCTCACTGAAAAGCCCAGTGTTTGAAGACACAACACTTACACGAGGATTAACTTTTTAAAAGACTCGAGGGTCCCTGTGGAGCTGCCTGAGCCCATTAATAAAAGTTGGAATTTTCAGCCTGATGTATTAATTATGTTTGTCCAATTCCTAGAGGACCAGTAGATCAAATTAATCTTAATTAAATTTAAGCCTGTGGTAAGAGGGAGAAAAAAAAAAAGATAGTATTGTAGAATTTAAAGCTTGAAAGAGTCATTAGACAAGCAGATTGTTACTTTTCCTGGTTAAAATGTAAATACATTTTAAATTTAGATTCTTGTAAATGTATTTTAGCTTATTTTTGGACTGGAGTTGGACCTTCAGTAATATGGTGACTGCTGTGCTTTTTGTCTTCATGGGAAGATTGTTTTTTCAGACCAGCAGGTTGAAAGCTCTTTTGATAAACCCCATGTTGTCATGCTAAGCCTGTAAATTGTTTTGATGAAATTTGCAACTCTAATAGTAATATTAATACTAGGAACAAAATTTCTGTGGTGGATGTTTCCATATGCTCAAAAGAGGAAAAGCTGAAAGAGATAAAGATGGAAACCATTCATATTGTCTCCTCCTCAAGTTGACTTAAATCTTCCATTCAAATCCTGCTCTAGGAATCCTTAGATGTGTGAGACCATGCAGAATTACTTAATCTCCTGAGGATGTCTGCATTTTAGTAAAACAGATGTCAGTTTTGCATCTTGAGCTCTATTTCTTGTTTCTGAGGAATTTTTTTCTTTTGATTTAAATCCAACAGAAAGGGGTTGTTTTTTTTAAATACTTGTCTTTATCAGGCTAATATTGCCCTCTTGTAAAGCAACAGAACATCTCTCCATTTCTTACTCTGAAGAGTGCATTTAGTGCTGTTTCTTTTCTCTTCTTCTCTCATAACAAAATTTGTGTACAAATAAGCATCACCAAAATTTTTTTCCCCATAATATTCGTTTTCAGTGTTTTATTTCAGCTAATACTAAAGACAGTATTAGCTTTGGTGTACCAGAAACGTTCTTGTTAAGAGCTGTCATTTACTACTTCCTTTGGCCTGGTTTTTTCAGCCACCTTGTTTTGAAACAATTCCTAGAAGCTTGCAGGAAGCTTAGCACAGGATGTTCTTGGTGTAATCCAGGAATATAATTGATATATTTTATACATTTATGTCCTAGGTTGGCAACATGAAGTATCTGGTTTGTGTCTGGGGGTGTTTTTGGCATGGCAAGACACTGGCAGCAGTGTTTTGAGCCTCCTGGGAAGTGAAAATATTTCCTCTGGAGTCTGATTTTGATGCCTCAAAAGCTTTCTCTCCATTCTTTTCCCTATGTGTCTGTCCTGTGCGTCCTTCCTTTATTTTAGCAGCCTTTATTTCACCCCAGCAAAGAGAGGGGAAGCTGTGGATTTATTATTAAACTCTAATAAGGGTGCACAAATTGTTCTGAAGTCCAAGACAAATGACACTGCTTGGGCAATGTAAATAATGCAGTGGCTTACCCGACAGGCTGGAGGCACTTCTAGAGTTTCTCACCTCATCACATCTCCTGCAAACAGCTGGAAAAGGTCAGCTTCCAGTTAGCCTGGGAACTCTTGCTTTCTTCATGAGGCTTGAAGAGATTGCCCCCAGTTTATTTTGCTTCTTTCTGCATTTTTTTCCTAAGCTTCATAATACACGTAAGATGTATTTTGCTTTTCCATTATAACCTCATATCTTAAGTTTTGTGATTTGGCCCCAAGTTTATTCCTCTGAGCAAAGATGTGGAGCAGCCTCTCTCAGCCTACAAGGAACAGCGTTTTGTCCACGTTTTTCTTGAATTTGTGTACCAATTTGAGGTTTTTATCTTTTCCTTCATTACCATGAATCGATATTTTATGGCCAGAATTGCAAGTCTGAAAGTGGCTTTGAGTGCATAAAATAACAACCCAATGGATGTTGTTTGAAATGGTCAGAGCAGATTTCTGATTTTATTTATTTTCCCCAGAAAAAATTCTGGTGGTATGATTAAAATGATGAAACATTGGATTAGGAATTGTTTGTTCAGAGGGATTTTACGTTTGAGTGTGTTCAGCATTGGTAATGACTCTGTGCAGTGAACAAAACCAAACACAACTGAAACACTTTGTTGATAGCAGCAAGACAAAATTGTAGGCATTCTTGGGAAACTTAAAAGCTTTTACCTTTTTTTTTTTCTCTTCTGGATGGGATGCACAAAAGTCCCTTTTGGTCGTGAAGATTTTTAATGTCCTCACTTTGTTGTCCAGCAGTGTTGATTTGGAGTTACTCTGTTCTGATCATAATTGCCAGGCAAAAATAGCATGGAAATATGAGAGATATGCAGAGTGGTCAATGCAGAACCAAGAAAAAGTATCTGTGTAACCATGGTGAGGTTTTTTGGGATTTTTCCAGTTAGCAGGGAGGTTGAGCATTTTGTGTTTGTTTTTCTGTATGATCAGAAAAGCTCAGGATTAGGCTCTTTTGTTTGTGGTGTAAATCCTGTTCTTGGCCTGCAATGAATATTAATTAACTTCTGTGCTAATATCTGCCCTGTTGCAGAGTCAGCTCCTTATTAGTAAAGGCAAATAAAAGCACAAATGAGAGGAGACAAGGAAGTCAAAGAGAACCTGGGATCAGATCAAGGGCAAGCACCCTTGTTCCAAAATTGTAGAACAGAGGAAGAGAGATAATTAGAAAAGCTGGAAGGTATTTGAGCATGAGGATTTCCTTTTTAGCACCCTTAACTTTTAGAAGGGCATTAGTGCAAGACATTATTGAAAGCATTACTTTTTAATAGACTTCAATAAAAGAAACATTAGCAAGAAAACCTTTATAGAGCTAAGTGGTGCTTTTTGTTGTTCTTCTGGGTTTTTTTAGGAAGTGGAACCTTTTAGAAAGCTGATTCCTAGCTCAGAGTTGATTAAAGGAAGATTATTTTGGAGTTGGCCTTTGCAGGGCTCCTGATGAGTGCTTGGCCATCACTGGTGCCTTTCATCACCTACAGGAAACTGAGGGAGGAGGTTTGTCCTTTAGCAAAGGGGCTGTCGTGTTGGTTATTCATGTGGGATCTGAGAAGAATTCCTAGGCTGAGGTCTCCAGAAATCCTTGCCTTTCTGACTGTCCTGAGCTCTGTCCTGGCCAGAGTCCTGCTCCAGATGGGATTGCCCTTTTTTTTAAAACCCAACCAACCAAAGGGAAAAAAAAAACCAAAAACAAAACAAACAAACAAACAAAAATTTCCACAAACAAACAAAAAACACACCCAAAACCAAACCAACTAACAAAAAAAAAGGCAAAACCCCACCAAAACAAACAAAAATACCCCACCAAAAAACATGAACAAACATAAAAAAATCCACCCCCAAAAAACCAACAAACAAACCAAAAAACCCCAACTCTCCCCTCAAAAAATTCACATTTAAGCACTGAACCACATTTTTATAGTTATTATCACTACCACTTTACTACCACTTTTAGTGTGATTTATTCCCATTGCAAGAGGAATTAGAAGTGATGCTCTCCTGGGAGCATTGCAGGTTCTTTAGAAGGAGCAGAACAGCTCTAAGAAAACTGCCACCTTGTCCTTGTTGAAGACTATGAGGTTCTTGATTCTTCTTTTCAAAGCATCCTGTCAATTTTTTTTTTTTTTTTGTTAGACCTGATAGTTGGCCTGGAAACAGGTTTGGTCTCTTTCTTTTCCCTTTTCCCCACATGCATTACTAGCCTGATAAAGGCTTTTACAAACCTTGCTTTTCGTAGTTGCATTGATTTTTTTTTCAGGTAGATTTAACCTGGCATGTGATTTAATGTGCCTCATTGCATGGTAATAAACCATTAACTGGTGAAGTGGAGGTCAATAATGAGGGGTTCAGGGGCTGTGGTCAGTACCAGTGATGGAGAAGAGGAAGGGGAAGAAGAAAAGAAAGAAGAAGAAGAGGAGGAAGAAGAAAAGAAAGAAGAAGAGGAGGAAGAAGAAAAGAAAGAAGAAGGAGGAAGAAGAAGAGGAAGAGAGGAAGAAGAAGAAGAGGAGGAAGAAGAAGAGGAAGAAGAGAAGAAGAAGAAGAGGAGGAAGAAGAAGAGGAGGAAGAGAGGAGAAGAGAAGAAGAGGAGGAGGAAGAGGAAGAAGAAGAGGAAGAAGAAGAAGAAGAGGAAGAGGAGGAAGAGGAAGAGAGGAAGAGGAGGAAGAGGAAGAAGAGAGGAAGAGGAGGAGAAGAAGAAGAAGAGGAGGAAGAAGAAGAGGAAGAAGAAAGGTCCAAGTTGCTGAATTGTGTAGCAGGCTGCTTTGAGCCAGAGCAGAGCTGTTCTGACTTTGGACAGCATCAGAGACTGGAAAACAACACCAGGAGTGCAGTGCTTTGATCCCAGGGGACTGGATGAGCCAGTCAGGGATTCTGACTGGGGATGAGTGTGAAGGCAAAGGTGAGAAAGGACATTTGAGGAAAGGAAGAGTTGAGCTGAAAATTCTGGCATCCAGATGTCTCTCTACTGTGACTCTTTTGTGATTCCCAGGTAAAGGATAGCATGGACTTCTGAGGAATATCTGGCTTTAAAATTGTCCATAAACAGCGTGATTTGATGTGCATGAGTGTAGGAAATAAAATAAATTAAGGGGTTGGTAGAAGTTTTTAGGTGTTTCAGAGGCCGTGTCCACGGTGTGATCTGTCTTCTCTTGGGATAAAAATTTAATGAATCTAAGTTTTGATAGAGCTTCAAAGTAACTTTTGATTACACCATGATGGGGAGACTCCCCCTCCTCCTCAGCTACAAAGAGAAAATTATTGGCACTAAAACTGATTTATTACTACAGACCATGCTTAAAATAACTTTTATGACCACAGTGGCTGTAATGTGGTGGATGTCTGTAGGTGTATTGATGTGAAAACCCCTCTGCTCTCCTTTGAGGAGGTGATTTCAAGGGGCTGCCTGAATTTGTGCTTTCCTTGATAATAAGAAAAGATTCAAGATCTTCCTGGTGATGCAGTTCCCCAGTGCTAGGAAGGGCCATGTTCCTAATCTGTGCACTAATAAGTGCACAGTATTAAATTTATACCAGGCTGAACCAAATGTTCTGTCATTCACCTTTTGGCCCTGAATTTTCTTAACCCATGGGGTTACTGACTGTGCCTTTGTGCTGCTTCCCCATCCTCCTTTTAAAGGCATTCCTGTTTTCTGGCTTCCCTATTCCACGTCCTGAGAAGTCTCACACAACAAATGAGCTATAATAAATTTACACAAGACAGGTTTAGCACTTTTTAAACATATTTTAAGCCTATTTTTTTAAACAAGCTTCTTTGCTTGTTAAATTTTCACGTGAATACTGGCATTTTTTAATGGTGTGCTTTGCCCTTCTGAAAAAGTAAGAGAGCCTGACTTTTCAGGCTGCAGCAGGACAGTTGCCTGGATTATTTCAGCTCTCATTTTACAAGAAGGCCAGCAAAGGAAGGACTTGATAGCAGGCAGCTGGGAAATTTAAGTTCCTTTGCTACTGAGCACAGTGGACACTTTGGTAATCTCTGGTGCTGAGATAGGCCAAGGGTGGGTGTTGTTTTACATTAGTCTGTCCAGGTTCTGTGTTTTGCTGTTTCTGTGGAATGTCACGTGTTTTTTGGGTTGTTCCACCACCCCCCCCTCCCCAAAAAAATAAAATAAAATTAAAATTGGAGATTGAATTCCTTTTCCAGGAAAATGGAACTAAAAAGGTCAGGTAGAAGAGCTACTAGCACAGTTAATTTTCACATCTTGGTTTCTACTGCTCTGAGCACCTGTGGCAAAAAATCCTCCCCTTCTAAGCCAGTGGTAGGATGGAAAAAAAAAAAAACCAAACCTGAAATAAGTGCAGAGTCTTTGGGTGGTGCAGAGGGAATGCAAAGGGTGAACAGGGATGTGATGGGTGTTTTTTTTTGCCACAAGGCAATATCTGGAAATTGGTATTTAGAGTGTTCCCCAAGCCCCACCAAAGCTGCTCAGCCTGAGAATCAAGGGCTGAGCATTTCTGCTCACACTTCAGAGGGACTGGTAAGAAACCAACCCCTTCTTGCACTCTCCTGCTCCTTTCCAAAACCCCAATTATTTTTCTCACTGCTTTTTTTTTCTGAAACCACACGTGATGCTTCCCACACATCTCTTAAGCTACATCAGCCCTTGCCAAAGGTATGGGAATTGATGCAGTTTTAAGAGCATTCCCAATCCTATGCTGTCCCTTCGTGGGAGTGGGTGGTGAATTTGATCACACCCTGTCTCTGTTTCCCATTGCAGTGCCCTCTGTGCTCATCCTTTCATTCTGTAATGGTATTTGAGGACAATAATCTAATCTTCCTAAACAATATCCTGCCCTCAGTTTTGTTTCCTTACCCCATGTGAGTATCTAAAGAAGCAGGTTTGTCTTTTGTAGTGCCAGCAAGAAGTCTCAGGTCTGTTGAAATGTAAGACCAACTGTGTATTGACTTCAGGAATGCAGAAACTTAGCCTCTGAAGGGTTGTTTTTTATTTTTTATTTTTTATTTTTAAAATTTTTTTATTATTAATAATCTCTCTTTGCGTCAACTGAAAAAAAAAATAATTGTAGGGTTTCTACCAAGATGTGCTTCCAGCAGTTAGAATAAGGGCTTATGTGAATATGTTTGACAGTGTAATTTTAATGCACTGAAGTGGATCCAAGCTGAATATATGAAAAGAATTTTTATAATACCTGAGACTAATATAATTTCTCTCCTATTTCAGAATAAAAATAGTACTGATTGATTTTTCAGTTTATCAAACCTGATCCTTGCAGAGTTTGCAAACCAAACATTGTGGCAGGAGGGATCTAAAAGTAAAAACAGGTTTCACTGTCTACCCTGTAAGAAGCTGAAGCTGAAACAAATGCAGGAGTAAACAAGGAAACAGCTTGTGACAATAGCCACTGAAATCTAATATGTGGCTGGGAATAAACCAAGTCTGGCATTGACCTGTGGCACCAAGGAGAGTATAAACACTCAAAATGTGGCAATAATAATAATAATATGTTTGAACTTGTATGACAATGAAGATGGACAGCTTTTAGAGATCAGAGTGGATTTACAAAGCCTTGCATCAGTATAAGTAACATGAAATAGATTTTGCAGTTCTATTGTCTTCCCCTCAGATTTCTGTCTCTCTTTGCATCCATCCCACTTTTGGGTGGTATTTTATTCATCTCTTTAGGAGAACTGTTCCACAGTGGAATTATAAGGCAGCATTTTGAAATGATATTGTTGGATATAACCTTTTAAATGTCTGACTTGTACACGAATTGGTGTGGAGGCTTCCTTTTCTTTTGGCATTCTGACAAAATGGTGCAGCACCTTAGCCCATCAGAGAGGAGAGATGGGCATTGGTGTGGCAAATGGAAAAGCTGTAAAAGTGGGGAAAAACTGTAAAAGTGGGAAAAACTGTATTTCAGAGGTGCTGGGAGTGTTCTTGCATTGTGTCTTTGGTGAAATGAGCATCTTTCTTACTCAGGAGGCTTTCACAGATGTACCTGCTGCAGAGTTAGGCATTGATCTGTTTTTTGGGGGTCTCAGTATCTCCCTGTAGGGTAGAGGGTGTGTATTGTGTCTTTTAATTTTAAATTCATTAGTGCTTCTAAGACAGGGATTACAAATGCATCACACTGAAGGATATGTTGTCTCTTTTGGCCTTTTGACCAGTAATGCTTTTATCTTTGCCTTGCAAAGAGGCTTTTCCCTGTGCACTTACCCATCAGCTCCTGAAAGGCCAAAAGAGGTAAAAGCTGAACTTGGAGGAAGTTTTTTGTTTTGGATTTCTTTAGGGTTTTTTTTTTATTTTTTTTTTTCTAGATTACATAAGTGGCTGATTCAGGAGCAAAATATTACATTAAATAACCTGGTGTGTGATGATTTCAAGTTCTTTTTCCCTGTGTTGCTGCCTTACCATCTCAGCACACTGCCTCTCTCTTTTTCACATCCTCAAACCCTGCTGGTGTGCATTAAAAAAACAGAAAGACAAAAAAAAGAGGAAGAGAGTTAATTACAGCTGCTTATAATGCTGTGGAACAAATGTTTAAAAGAATAGTCACAAAGCCCCTTCCCTACTATTATTTCACAGAGAAGCAGTGCTTCTAGATCTGTTCAGGTGACCACTTCCACTCATTTGTATTTTTTCAAGACAAGGTAATGCCAAACTAATTGATTCTTTTTTTTCCCCCCACTTCTTATTAAATAAATTTGGCTGGGCCACACTACTTGGATTAAACACAAGCAGAAAGAAAACTCACATTGGTTCAGGAAGTTTGTTTTGTGGTTCTTTGGGAAAGAACATTCTGTCCACTCTTTGCAAAACCAACACAAACAGTCCCTTGGCACAGACACTATTCTTTGTAGATACCTTACTTTAAATTATCTCTCTGTTATTTTGCCAGATTAAGTATCACAGTCCACGTTTCCTGGATAAATCCTGCCTTGTGTAGCTGTGCTTTCTAAGTCACATCTGCAGTTGGTAAAAAATCCTCTAGACACTGCTTGAGATCTGCTGGTGAGAGATACTGAATAATGGAGATGGTGATTATAAATTTTAGCATTTAGTACATTTGGTTTATGCAATAGGACTTGTTTGGAAGTGGTTATAGCTCATTGTAGAAATGAACATGTAAGTATGGTGTGAAGGAAAGGGCTGTAGAGGCACGGAGCAAAACTGCAAGAGGTTTTTATTCATTTTGCAGTTGAGGAATGGTGTGTGAGCTTGGTGGAGAAATGTCCTTTTTTCCCTTTTAACTTTTTAAAGGCTATCATTGATAGGAGTGCTGGGATAATGCATTTCATGTGCTTGTAGCAGGCACTTCTCACATGTGAGAATCTGGCAGGAGCTGCCAGAAATTGGGAATAACAGCAGAGAAGGAAACGTGCACTGTGCAACCTTAATCAAACAGGGGGCAACCTCTGGTGCCCTCTTTTGATAATATATTCAGTGGAACCAGTTAGGGGAGCATCTTAAATGATGTTAAAAAATTATTGGACTGATTCTTCAAGTGTCTGTAACTTCTGCTGGCTTGGGCTCTTACTGCAAGGGAAAACAAAGGTATCTTGTACCTTGTAGGAGGCAGTCCTACATGTAATAAATTATATTCCCAGAGAGTGATAATAGCAAATCAAATCTGTCCTGTAACAGCTTTGAGTTTAGCACACATTTGGATGTAAGTTTTGAGAGCTATGTTTTTTTTTAACATGAAAGGAAAACACAATGGAGAGCCCCAACCTTTTGAACTTTCTATTTCCATACATTTAAATCCAAAGACTATAAAGTATTTTGAATGTCATGTCCATCTTATCTTTCCAGCAAAGCCTTTTCCTATAATTAAAAGGGCATCAATTTTTCTAATTGTTGCCAAATCCCATCCAAGCCTCCCACACAATCATTTCACCCTTCCCTCCCCCTCCCATCATTGTCTAGATATTTTGTTTGCACGGTCATTATTCATTAACTGTGTCCATGTCCAGGGCAGCAAACAGAGGAATCACATTAGCAAGGAGGAGCTCAGAAACTCACCAGTGAAATATGTTGGTTTTTTGGTTTGTGTGGGTTTTGTTTTGTTTTGTTTGTTTTTTTGGGGTTTTTTTTTGTGTTTGTTTGTTTTGTTTGTTTGTTTTTGGTTTGGTTTGTATGTGTTTGTTTTTTTGTTTTTTTTTTGTTTGTTTGTGGTTTTTTGTGGTTTTTTTGTTGTTGTTGTTTTGGTGTTGTTGTTGTTGTTGTTTTTTGGTTTTTTTCCCTTTTCTGTTTTGCATTGGCTTTCAGATGAGAATCCCAAAACCTTTAACAAATTTCAGAGATAAGGAGCCTGGAAACAATAAGGGTGCTACTTCCTTTTTCTAGCAGAACTCTTTAGTCTTCCATTCTACTGAGAAGAATTAATTTCTACGTAAGAAGCTAGTGAGATTATAAATTATATTGGGAAAGAAAAGAGGTGTAGTCTGTGGTTTCTTATTTTTATTTTTTTTTTCTTGCAGAATCACACATAATCGTTAGTTGGGGTTGGGAGGGACCTCTGGAGATCATCTTCATCCAAGGCAGGGTCACCTAGGGCAGGTTACCCAAGAACAGATGGGTTGTGGAATCCCCAGGAAAGGGAGATCCCACAGCCTCCCTGGGCAGCTGTTCAGTGCCTTGCCCTCTCCTTGGTGTGAAGTTCTTCCTTACATTAAGGTGGAACTTCCTGTGTTTTAGTTTATGGCCACTGCTCCTTGTACTGTCAGTGGGCACCACAAAAAAAAGAGCCTGGCACTGTCCTCTTGGCACCCCTTTGAGATATTTATATTTATTAATGAGATCAGTTTATTTTTTTATTTATTTATTAGTTTATTTATTAATGATCTTAGTTTTCTCCTCCCTGGACTAACCATGCCCAGCTCCCACAGTCTCCCCTTGAGAGAGGCACTGCAGACCCCTCATCATTGTTATATCCTTCTGCTGGACCCTCTCCAGCAGCTCCTTCTCTCTCTTGGATACCTTTATCCATGTTTTGAAGGGAATGAAATGGCCATGGAAGGGTCTTGCCTGAGGTCACTGAGCTGGGGAAGGCTGAGGCTCATGAATGGAAGGCAACCAACCTCCAGGTGTTGTGCCCACGTGTTTTTGTCCTTCCTTCTGCAAGGGCTTCCTGGTCAGAAGAAAGATTAATTGTTTATCTCCCCTTCAAACATTAAAATGTGACGTTTTCAACAGAAGTAGGTGATTAAAAGATAAACCACCACTAGAGTCTGGTCACATCAGTAAGCAGATTGCTAAGGTTTAGTACAAAAACTTCCTTTTTGCATTAATGTGCAACCACTGGGTCAATTCAGATTGACTGAACTGACCTCTTGTCACTTGTCCTGTCAATGAGTTGGCTTGGTGCTGCTTCTTCCTCGTTCTGTTGTTATATCAAATTGATCTGTATGTTTTAATTAATTGGATTTATCCAATTTTATTAATTGGATTTGTTGTTAAATGGCCTTGTAAGGGAGAGGAAATGGAACCTCTCATAGGAGTCACAGAATTGGGATAATGCCAAAATGAAGGCCTAAAGAGAGTAATTCATAAGATAATTCTGCTGTAAATTGGTCAGATTTGCTAAAATTTGAAGAACTGTTCAGTGCCTGGAGCAGTGCAGCTATCTATCATCTGGAAGTGATTTGTATTACAACTAAGTTAGAAAAAAATGTTGGATATCAATGAAGGAATGAAACAGAAAAGGACTGTCTCTTGAATGTCTCAGATTCAAAACTGAAAGGTAACAAAATTTGAAGAGTTTTAGGGTGGAGGCTGTTCAGTTATGCTGACCATGAGGTTCCTGTTAGCTGCACAGAGGAGTTCTTTCTGCTCTTTCTGGTATTTAGGAAATTCACACTGACACCAGTGGATGAACTCTAACCAGAGCTGTGTTTCTCCCTGTTGCCCACTGAGGGAAATCACATTTTAAGAAGTCGGGGATTAGCAAGTTGAACTCCTTGTACAACGTGCAGAGGAATTGCAAAGCTGAACCTGTTTCTTTTCTGCTTTTCAGTGATTTGTCCTGTTGGGCAGCTGCCTTCTGAGTGCCTCTGGAGAGATGCCAGCCAGCTGAATTAAGCAGCAGCAGGGACAGCATCTACCCAGGCTGAAGTGTTAAAGCCAGGCACGTGGCATTTGCACAAGTGATCACTGGTGAGTTGTACAGAAGCACAGCCTCTCCCTTTCCTCTCTGTCTCTTTTAACATCTGTTGCAAACTCCAAGTTTCTGGATGCACAGACTGGCCTGCCTTGCTTGGTTTTTTGTTTTGGTTTGGTTTGTTTTTTTGTGGTTTTTTTTCTTTTTTTTTTTTTGTTGTTGTTGTTGTTGTTGTTTTGTTGTTGTTGTTGGGTTTTTTTTTTGTCTTGTGGGGTTTTTTGGTTTTTTGTGGGTTTTTTTGTTTTCTTTTGTTTGTGTTCTTTTTTGTTGTTTTTTTGGGGGGAGTTTTTGTGTGGGTTTTTTTGGTTTGGTTTGGTTTTTTTGATTTTTTTTTTTGTTTGGTTTGTTTGGGTTTTTTTTTTGGGGGGGGGGGGGGGGGGCGGTTCTGTTGTTGGTTTGGTTTTTTTTTTCCCCAGAGTGTGATTGAGGGGCTTAGAGAAAATGAGACTGATCCAGGTTGCCAGCTAATCTTAGGAAATCCTTACTGTTTGTTTTTGTGTTTATGGATTGTTTCCCCCTCTCCCTCCACTGAAGGAGTAACGTCCTGGTGAGGCCAAACTTCAATTCTCTAGCATTTGTGTGTTGTACTAGATGATATCACTGTGCTTTTTTAACCAGAGGAGATTTTATACCCTCTTCCTTAGCACTTCATGGCCTGGAAATCCAAGCTGTGAGGTTCTGATAACAGAAGTAGTGACTGGCTGCTGTCAGCACAAGGGTGATTAAAAATGTGTGTGTGTGTGCTGGTTCACTCCCCTTCCAGCTGAATAGAAAATGAAACCACCCAAAACCTTTTATGTAAGTGCATGGATTGGGTTTGGTTTTGGTCATTTTTTTTTTTCCTGTTTAAATCTCTGAGTGGCTGTGTGCAGGCAAGCTGCATCCTCAGCTTCCTTCTGAAGATGCTGTGTAAAGAAAAGAGTGAGCTTGTTCTCACCTCTCAGGCATGATCCTGTTTCCAGCTCACTGCTAGACATAACCTCTCTACAAAAAGACAATAGCTAACAATTAATTTTTTTTTTTTAGGGGAAGGTGATTTCTAGTCAGTTTTTTCCAATCTGTGAATTTTCCTTGATAAAACAATGGCAATCTGCTTCTTCCAGAAGCTGAAATGCTGTGATTCTTTGACAGCAAATGTGTGGAGAGCTGCCTTACACCTTGTAGCACTCTGCTTCATTTAAGGCTCTGTCATGCTGGGCTGACTGCTGTTTTCCTGGGAGTGTGGCACCAAGGAATTATTGATGAGATGCAGCCTGGTCTGTAAAATGCACGTTTGCCATTAAAAACAGCATATGTGCCCTAATAATTTAAAAATCTCTGTGGAATTTGGGGGAGACAGCCCCTCTGCTGATGGAAAGAGTCCCATTAAAGCATCAGCATGACACAGCTCAGCATCAGGTGCTGAATTACCCTGTGGATATCAGAGTGGGGGCTTTGTGCTTTAGGCAGAACCACCTGAAGGTCTCTTGTGGAGCAGGTTGGAGGAGCCTCCTGTGAGGATGAGTGCAGGAAGGGTAAAATGCATCCAGGGCACTTGTCTGGCTCTTTCAGCTTCTTGCCATATTGTTCAAGGGACTTGTTGGAATATTTGGACAAAAACCTGAAGGTCGGTGCTGTCCTGAGCTGCACATGCTCTTTTGATTAGCAACAGAGTTGGCAAATTACCCTGGCCTGAAAAATTATCAGGGTAATTCCGCTTCATGCTAGAGGAAGGCAAAGGCAGAAAAAGGAATACCAAGTACATTATTTCAAGGTCCAGTAGCCTGTTAAGCCAGACTAAAATAAGTAGGCTTTAATTACTGGAAAGTTTAGGAAAACAAAATTGGTGTTATTGTCACGTAACCACTGCAAGCTGGAACATACCTGTCCTGAAGTTCCTTTCCTTTTTATTGCTGCTGCTCTTCCTGCCTCAGCTCAAGCATAAACAGCTGCTATCTTGGGAGCCACTGAAGGCAGGCACAGTTCCTTTCTGTTGCTGGAGAACTCTGAACCCCAGCACTTAAATAATACAGCAACCTCAGTGCTAACAGCAGCAGCTTGGGGGGGAGAAAGGTTTTCAAATTGTTGCAGTTGATTTTCAGGGTGTGTAGAAATAGAGAGAGCAAGGTGTAGTTATTGAAGCAGTGTTTGGGGTTTTTTTGGTGTTTTTTTCTGTGGTTTGTTTGTTGTTGGGTTTTTTTGTTTGTTTCTTATTTAAAATCGTTGTCATGTTGTGGGTAGGTGCACTTCTTTTTAGCTGGTAAATATTTTCAGTTATGAAAAGTTAGCACAGATTTTTCTATAAGCCATGTAATTTCAGCAGCAGCACATCTGTGTCTTGGTCAGGGGGACACCAATTCAGGAACAAATGTCTGTGTGTTGTGTCTGAGGCCTCAGTCTGACTCAGGAGATGGAATTGCCAGCATGGGGGAGAAGAAAAAACCTTTGCTCCCCTACAACATGGGTGGGAAGGCATCTCTGTGTGGAGAGGCTCCTTTTGGAGCTGCAGATGATCACCAGCAAGGTGTGTTGGAAATTCACTGCACAGATAAAGGCTGAGTCAAGGCAGTGCCTGCTTGTCACAGCAGGTGGGGATTGTGCTGTGATAGAAATCCCCCCCTGCTCTGAGCAGCTCCAGCCTCAGGGGTTTGCCTATGGCTGCACTTAGGAAATGCCTGTGAGCTCAAATGCAGGGGTTTTAGTTTGCTTTTTGTTTTTTGTGTTGTTGTTGTTTTTTCCTATTTCTGGGAGCACTATAGAGCACAGAACTGCAAGTGCAGGGTGTCTGGGGAGTGTCCTGCCCTTGGGGTTGAGTGGTGTTTTGCACTTTGCTTGCAATTCCGCTCCACTGCTGCTTGCAATGTGCAGTCTGGGCTTTTGAAACCACAGTCGGAATTTTCAGCTGGAACCTGAATTATCTTACACTTTTTTTTATTTTTATTTTTAATTTCTAGTTTTTCAAAATTAGAACAGTATTATCACAGAATCATAAAATATTTTACATTGGGGGGATGTTTGAAGGCCATCTAGTACAGCATCCCTGCAATAGGAAGGGACATGTTCAAGTAGACCAGGTTTCTCAGAGCCCCACCCAACCTGGCCATGAATGTTTCCAGGGATGGAGCATCTACCACCTCTCTGGGTAACCTCTTTTACCACCTTCCAGCCCCCCTGCAATGGGAAGGGACATGTTCAGCTAGACCAGGTTTCTCAGAGCCCCATCCAACCTGGCCATGAATGTTTCCAGGGATGGAGCATCCACCACCCCTCTTGGGTAACCTCTTTTACCACCTTCATTGTAAAAAACTTCCTTATCTATCCGTTCTAATTCAACTTTCTTTTACTTTAAAACCATTCTCTCTTGTCCTGTTGCTGTGGGCCGTGATAAAAAGGTCTGTGCTCATTTTTCCCATAGGCTCCCTTGAAGTGCCAAATCACTGAAGTGGTTGGCCAATGGAAATATTGCAGAACCAGGTAAATGAACCTCCTGCCTCAGGTGGTTGGATGCTGAAAAACTCACTGACAGAAATTGTAAACCATCACAAGCCTGCAAAAGATTAATGGTTAGCTAGCAATGACTGCTTTGAAACTCAAGAAAAATGACAGCTTAAGCTGTTGGTATAAATCAAACCACCCTTTTGTTAACATAAATTTTGCTTACATCCAAAAACACTGAAGCTGCATGGGTATTTCTGATGATTTTTTTTCTACAGCAAAATTTAACTTCAATTTCTTGACAGGAGTAATTGAGAGATAACGAGATGGTGTTACCTGCTTCAATCACTTGTGGCTTTGATTTAAAAAATAAAATTCCTAGGAACCATCGGATTGGTTTTTATTAAATCCTGTAATTCCAAACAAATAGGTTATACCCTATCTTTTTAAATCCTGAGACCTGGGGGAGGTGCTTTGGGACAGGTAGAGAAATCTGGGGCATTTTCAGTGTTGTCCTTGCATGTGGTGTTGGCTGCTGGTGCCCATGTGCCCAGCTCTGCAGGGGAAAGCTCCGTGGCACGAGTGTTGACAGCTTGTCACTGCAGACAGTGTCGTTTCCTCCTGGCTGCTGGTTGAAAAGGTTTAGAAATGATCATAATCTCTTTCCTCCAGTGACTGCAGGGTTTGTTCTTTCCGGATTTAAGGGGGAAAAAAAAAAAAAAAAAGACACTCTGCTTTTCACTTGTGCTGAGTTTACAGTGGTTTTGTTGTCGTAGCGTATCCAAAATGGTTAATCTCCCACTGAGTGAGGGAGGATGTGAAGAGAAGTGGTGAGGGGAGAGGAAGGACAGAATGGTGGTTAAACAGATTGGGGTTTTCTGGGGTTTAGGTGGGGTGTTTGTTTTACAGCAGCTGTTCCTGGTACCCAGGGGAGCACGTGGAGAAGGCGTGTAAGGGAATGTGGCACTGGCTCACCCTGTGGCAAGAGGGAATTGTCTACCTTCTCTCTCCTTTTATCTGGGCCTACAGAAGAGTTTTGTTGTTTAATGCATCAGTGTGGCCATTCTCTGCTCTGGGATGCTGAAAGTGGAGTGGTGGGATCCAGTGATGTAAAAACAAACCCAAGCAATTGAGTGGCGTGCAAGGGGTGAGCACCTTTGCCCTCTGTCATCAGAGGGACAGGGCTGGGTGAAGCCAATCAGTCTGACTCGGCTGCCACCTTTGTTTGGAGGTTGCTGTGGTGATGAATAACCTTTGCAGAGGGTGTGTGAGCCAGCGTGTGCTCCTGCCTTGGCCCTGGCAAGATAAAAAACCCACGGCTTCTCACCCCCACATCAGAGCCTGTACCCTGGCAGTGGATTGGGCTCCCAAAATAAGAGAAAACTGATGTCTCAGAGCTGGTTATTGATGTGGTAGAGACCTACTTATCACTTCCCCTCACTGCTTTCCTAGCAGGAGCCTGGGTGATGGCAAGCAGTGGCTTTGTTCCATTTCATGGAAGGGGAGCTGATGTGGCTTATTTGGGCAAGCTTATGACACCTGAGCTTTGTCTCCTTTCCTGGCCTTGAGGAAGGAGAGTAGGTAGAGCAAGAGACTGCCAAAGGTGCTCTGTAAAAGGAAATATTATTCTCTAAAAGGCCTGGGGTTTTGTTTTTGTTTTTTGTTGTTGTTGGTGTTTGTTTGTTTGTTTGTTTTTTCCCCTACTGTTGCAAAGATTAAATTTTCTATACTGAGGAAACCTCTGCTTCTTCTTACTCCCCATTTATCAGTAAGTGTTACAGCAAATTATTGTTAAATTCTCTGCAGCTCAAAATGGAAGTGCTTTTCATGTTAAGACACAAAAGTCTGATCTAACAACCACATAGTGATACAAAAGTGTGTGAAATTTGGAATTCTACGTAAGCATTGCATGCTTTCCTCGTGAACTTACACAAGTACAAGTGTATTGGATGATGCAGGTGTCTGAAGATGCTACAAATATCACTTCTAGATAAGAACTGCCTTCAAAAAAATCTTGGAAACTTGTTTTCCTCCCTCCTAGAAAGCCTTAGCAGAAATTGGCAAGGATGAATTGCCACCTGAGGGAACTCATGGAATGAGTTTTCCTCCCTGCAAATCACCCTTCTTCCCAGCATCTGTGCAGCTGCCCTGTGCACAACCCACAGGAAGTGCTCTGTGAAAAATAGAGTCACTCAGAGGTGATCCACAGGCCAAGACAAGCACTGTGACATCTTAAATGTTTATTTTTGTTGTGCAATTCCTGCAATTTAAAAATAAACAAACAAAAAACAGGTGAATTACTCAGCTCTGTGTCAGCTCTCCATCTCTCCACAGACCTTCAGAAATGGGGTGGTTTCATTTGTCAGGCTGTGCCTCATTCTTGTCTGCAGCCACACTGAAGGACCAAAGAGGAAGATGAAAACTTTAAAAGCAGTGGGACCCCTCACAGTATTTAAGATGAAAGTGGCAAAGGCAGGTCCATGGCTCTCTCTTGCATGACTGATGGATCTTCTTTCTGAGTTAGAGCACTTGGGGAAACAACCTCCTCTCCTTTCAGCAGCTCTTTGAGGTTTGTCATCTTGAGGTTTCCTCCAGCACAATTTAAACGTGCTGTCAGCTCCTTTCAGTCACTCACTCAGTTAAAATCACCTTCATCAGGAGTATTTAAATACATCTGCTAATAGCTTGTTCAGGCTGCCCTCCTGGATTTTTTGAGAATCTGGAGAATGCTGCTAAGAGAGCAGAGCCAGCATTTAGAGGGATGAATTGATGGCAGTCCCCATAGCTGTGCCTTTCACATCTGACACATTCTCCAAGGCTAGCATGGTACCTCCCATACTCCTTCCAATTCATTTTTTCCATTCCAGCTCAGCCTTTTGAAATATTTTGTGATGAATGAGTGTGCTGCACAAGCTGGTGATCAGGAGCAGCTGTTCATAGTCATGCATTAAATTGAACCCATCTGTCAGTGGGCTCTTTAAAGTGTGAGTTTCACGTTGTCAGGAGACCTGATTACACCAGAGCAGTTATCTGGGTGCCGTTTGCCAAAAACAAAAGGGCAAATCTAAAGGGAGAGTGCTTGGATGGGCTCTGGGACACCCCTGTGGCCTCCTCATCTGCAGAGCTGTGATTCAGCCTGCTGAGATGAGAGCAAAGTGGTCACAAGCAGCACTCCTGCACTGAGAGCTGCTCAGATGTGGACTGAAATTAGGAGCTGGCTTGCAGTAAGCTTTGCAGAACTCATGTGTGCTGGTGCTTGCTGCTTGGTTTTTAATCCTGACCCTTTGACCTTTGAACCACCAGTTCTTGAAGTTTTTTGGTTGTGGAGTTTTTCTTCAGAGGATGAGCTGAAGAGGAGGAGAAGTGTTTTATTCAAATCAGGAAAAAGGAGGCAACACTGCTTGTTTGTTTGTTTGTCTGTTTGTTTGTTTGTTCCCCCAGTATGCATGCTGTATCATTTTTTATACTCATTTACAAGTAGAGATGAGCAAAATGTATCTCCTGAAGCTGTTCTGCAAGCTGCATTTAAGGCAGCATTTCAGCCCAACTAACTAATGGTTGTTTCCTGATTGCAATAATTTTTCTCATCATTTCAAGTGAAAGCTTCAGTCTGTAATATTCTCTGTCAGTGACACTGAGGATATGGAAGCCAGCTGATTCATGGCCTGAAATATGTTGATCTTATCCAGGGGTATCTCCTCTTGGTTTCCTTCTCCCAGTTTGCTCCTCACCAAGATGTGGTGAGGGCTGTGTTTGTGCTGGCTTGTGTGTACAGCTCTAGGGAAAAGCATTCCTTGTTACCAGGAGCTTATTCACCCAGGTGTATCATCCTCAATATTTAATTTCACTATTAGACAGGCAGCTTTTCTTGGGGGAGCAGAGCAGAGCTTCCCTTGCTGCTGTAAAACTTTTATTTAGGTTGCAGGAGGAATAAAATAATACTTTATTTCCAGGCTCTGTGGTGGTCTCCAGAGCCCACCCTTTGCTGGTGATGAGATCTCCTGTCACCTGCAGCAGCAGCACACCTGGTGCAGTGAGGGAAGCCCATCCCTGTTTCCCTGCAGAAAGGGAAATGGTATTTTAACCCTATTATTATTATTATCATTATTATTATTATTATTAATTTCTCCATCTCCCTTTTGCTGTGGCAGCCTGCAAGCACTGCAGCTCAGAGTGCAGCTGCACTGCTGCTGCATTCCTGGTGCAGGGGCGAGCCAGCACTCTTTAATTAACATTAAATTCAATGCTGGCAGAAGCACAGAGAGGGTAAAAAAAAAAAAAAAAGTAACACACCAAAACAACACCCACGCTGACTTTGTGAGCTTGTATTTTTGTGTATCTATGGATGGTAGGACAAGAGAAGAACTAAGAGAAGAACTCCTAGCTTTTCTTTCACACAGAGAAAGCAACACTGAAGCCTGTTATTTCTGCCTACCTGGTAAATATAGATGATTTTTTTTTTTTTTTTTTAGTGAAAACTCATTAACGTGTTCCACATGGAGAGGTGAGAATTGCACTCTGAGTGAAGAGAATGATTGATTGATGTTGGCTTGTATTAAGAAAATATGGCTAACAGAAGGAGTCAATACATGCTCTCTTTAATTTTTTTTTCCTGTGGAGTACATTGTTTTTCCTGCATGTGTTTAATGAGGGAACTCAGCGAGGCAATGCTATTGCTTAACAGCCTGCAGTGTCTTGTTATCTTCCTTTAAAATACTTAAGAGTGTTCAAATACAGCTATTAAGGTCTGGCACTCACTTGAGCACCCATTTGGGACTCTGGATTATGAACAGGCAGCATCTGTAAATGAGCTGCAGATGCAGAGTGACAGTCAGCCCCTCACCATTTAACCCAAGAAGCAGGAAAAGCTGGGCACCAGTGAAGTGTTTGGAGCCACAGCGTTCTGCAAGCCAGTGGGCAAGCCTGTGCTTCCTCTCTGGGAGTGCTCAGAGCTCTGGAAACTGGTTCTGGATCCCTCTCTGGGCTGCTCCTTTGCCACCCTCCCAAGTGGAAAAGCTTCTCCTCACATTCAAGTGGGATGTCCCACGCTCCCATGGGCAGGCCAAGCCCACTGCTGCAGCACTGATGTGTCAGGGAATGATGAATTCAGTTCTTGATTCCTCCTCTGGACTGTACTGATCATTAGGGATGAAATTACATGGATTTAAATCCAAGTTCTTTTCCTTTGGCTCTTGTTTTGAAAAACGAGGAGTTTTGGCACCACTGTGCTGTAAGCAGAAAAGCTGATTATTTTGGGCAAAGAGGAGGCTGCTGTGCTGATTTCTTGGTAGAGTTAATTGCTGATAAGCAGGGATCTGATTCAGCTGAGACAGTACTGACACGTTGCTGTGAATTTGTGTTGGGTAGAGTGGTGTGCTCCCCAAAGAGTTCCAGGAAACCAGGAGCTTTGGCTCCTGCCTATTTGGAGGAAGGTGCAGCTGTTTGCAGCTAATCATTTCTATAATGGAGGTGAAGTGCAGGAAAAATAAACTGTCTAGCAAAGAGGGAAATGCACATTCCTTCTGTGAAAAGGAGGAGCAAATTTCAGGATGCTGGCAAGGCATTCGTACACCTGTACAGTTTTATAACATTGAACTGCAAGCACCAGTTTAAGGTTACAAAGAGGGATGGTATTTTAACCCTATTATTATTATTATTATTATTATTATTATTATTATTATTATTATTATTATTATTATTATTGTGTCCTACTCTAAAAGAGCAGATTATTTTTAAAAGGAAGGTATTACTTTGGTTTTCATGCTGATGCCCCCTCAGCATGAGGATCAGACTTCATCTGTCTAAAATTCTCAGCAAAGATCACAGAGATGATCTGCTTTATGTTGTGGTTGACCATGGAGCATTGGCTGTTAGCAAACACAAAAAAATACAGCAAATGGATCAAACATGAGTCATTATGGTTAGGTACTGCAAAGATGGACTCATTTCTCCTTGTTCCCCATCATTTTTATCATTCAAATAAAACTGTGGCTTCTCCTTCTTGTGTAAACAGATTATTCTTATAGTTCTTGCAAACCTTTTCTGGATACTTAAGAAAAACAAGTAAAAATATTCTTTCTACAGGTTCATGTTTCTCATGCTTCTTACTCTTGTTTGGAGGAGTGAACTCAGACCAGAACTCTTTCAATGTCTTTATTATCATTACTTATCTTTAAAAAAACAAACAAACAAACAACCCCCCCAAAACAACAAAAATACAAACCTCAAAATCTTTCTACCATGTGACCATTTAGAAAAGCAGTGTCTCACTTAAATACTTAAATATAGATACTATATATAAATAAAAATATTAAAAAAAATATATAAACAAAAGCATAAATATAAACAAAAGATCACTTCAGAATGCTTCTTAAAATTCATTCTCAATATGGAAAATACAATTAGTCAAGCAGCTGTAAGCCACAGCCCCCTTTCCCCTACTCTCTTTCCCCAGTCATTTCCAACTTTCTGTACTTCCTGGTGCTCCCTGTGCACGTCTGAGTGGGAATTGCTTTCTCTGCTCTCTTTTCACTATGTCCATTCCTTACTGTTAAACAAACCCCTGCTATTGAAACAGCACAACCTTTCAGGTGCTGTTTATCATTTACTTTAGAGATTAGGTGATTGTAAATGGGAGGAGTTCCTGAACACCCTGTTGCTGTTCTGACATTCCAGCTTTGGTTTGAGCAGCTGTGGTCTGCTCTGGGCTTTTCTTCAAAAACTACACAGGTGAGCTCAATTCCCAGGTGTTTTTAACTTTTAGTCTCCTGCTGTGGTACCCAAGAGCTGGCAGAGCAGAGCTTTGGGGAGGTGGTGTGGTGTCTGACCTTGTGTTCCACCCAGAATACACCCAGCCTGTCACCTGTGCTCTGAATTGCTCCATGCTCAGGGGTCAGGTGCTACATTTGCTGTTGAAATAACATGACATTATATGTCCTGTAAATTATATTGCCTGTATTTTTATTTTTTAATATATGACATTATTATATGACACATTTATTTATGACATGATATCCCCTGTCGATCTCTGCAGATTCCATCCCCTTTTGACAAGTTTGGTAGGGATTGAGTGGGGGTGGTTGAAGTGTTATGGGGTTCTTGCAGATGGGACACAAAAGCCATTTTATGTGCTTGGGTTTTTTTGTAAATGAAAATGTTCAAAATACATTCAGTGAGGTTTGGATGGGAAAGCAGAACCCTGCAAACAGCATTTGTGTCGCTAGAAATTCTCAGTCTCTGCACTACCTTGTAAATTTAGAATTTCTTCTTTCCTTTCAAGCTCCATGCTTTTAAAAATTTACAATAAATAGACAAGCATACCTTTGAAGAGCCCTTATCTCCTGTGCCGTGACGGCACAATAAAATTGACCTTGGTGCTGGGGGCTTTGAAAAGCCTGCAGTAAAAGTGTAGATGTTTACCTTGCAAAACTGCCTCCTCTGCTTTGAAGCACAGAGTGATTTAGTGCTTGAGTTCATGATGCCTTCATGAGTTAAAGCACTCCTGAGCAGCCCTGCTTTGGTTCTCCCCTTCCCTTTTACGAGGGTACCCACCCCTGTAAAATGCTAATGAAAGGGACGGGTGTTGCACAGAAACAAGGTAACCATTGACTTCAGAAAGGAAAGAAATCTTGTTTAACGCCCTGGGAAAACCCAAGGAGGACAGTACTTCACTCACAGAGATGATGGCATCTCCCTGCTGATATGCAAAGTGATTTGTCATTTGGGGAAGAGGTAAAGCAGCATCTCCAGTGTCAGTAATGCTTGACTGTGTCTTAAAGCTTTTTTTTTTTTTCCTTCCTTTTTTTTCCCCTTTTTTTCCCCTTTTTTTTCCCTTTTTTTTCCCTTTTTTTTCCTTTTTTTTCCTTTTTTTTTTCCTTTTTTCCCTTTTTTTTTTCTTTTTTGAGGTGGAGGCTCGAAAGAATGTGTTATTAACTACGAAAGAATGTGCCGTTTGCTGTCTGAGGATTTTAATTATTTTAATTGTCGTTTTTCAGAGTAGGTACTGAGGTTGGTGCAGGGTAGACCTTCAGAATCTGATAGCTCTGGGATGATCAAAGTATGATTATCACAAACTTATTTTACTGATACTGAACTACAAATTTTACACACTTCTGTTTCAATTTGTTGATAAAGTAGAGTCCAGGTTGATCTTACATGAGAGAACACAATCTTAATCCCAAGGATTTCCCTCCTAAATGTTAGGATCAGCATTTGGTTCAGGCTTAGGAGCAGTGCAGACTTGCAAGAGGATGCTGCAAGTTTACAAATTTAGTGATTTAGTTTTAGAAAACTAAGTTTTGTATTTAAGTAAAAAATACTTGGCTTAAATGCAACCTAGAAATTTTTTTTTTTGTGGACATATAATTTGTAATCAAACTGAAATTGTTTTCAAATGGTGAAGAATCACTTGTTCTGAGTGCTGTTCTAAAATAAAATGATGTTTCCACGCTAATTTCGCTCTGAATTGTCCTAACCATTGAGAGAGGATATGAGGTGGGCAGACAAGCTTGTTCCTGGTTTTGGGGGTTGGGAAAAAGAGTTATTGAGATGTGAACAAGTAAGAATTCATGGTGAATCTGGTTAAGGAGTAGAATGAGACACGTCTCTCTTGGGAGGTGATTTTGTTTGGTGAAGATAATCTGTTTCAGGAGTGAAGATAATCTGTTTTAGGGGTGACTGGTGACTGGTTTGAAAGTCCTGAAGTGCTGCCTGCACTTTGGTTGAGCTGTGCCCACCACGTGAGATGTTGTGGTTGCAGGAGCAGCCTCTGTTTCAGCTCAGAGCAAATCCAGTCTCAGGGGAACTTGCCCAGGAACACGCAGGGCCTTTGCTGTGAGGGCATTTCTTTAGTCTGACAGATGATGAAACATTAATTGTTCCAATATTAACACGTTACCATGCAATTTACCAACCAAGACCTAATAAAACAAAGATCAGAAAATTAAAGTATTGTAGAAAATACCATTCTAACTTTTTACATCTTTGATGTGGATACCTTTAATAAATAGAGTAAATGCTTCTAATTATATTTTCTCAAGCAATTCTGAAGAAATCTGTCTCCTATTGGATCCTAAATTCCTAAAAATGACCCACTTAAATTTTATTCAGGATCTCTGATTGTTATTAGATCCTCTATTTTACATATGTAGATATTATTTGAGCTTTTCAAACCACATTAGTTCTCGTTAAGAAGTCTTATGTTTCTACCTTAATCTTTACTCTTTTTTTTTTTTCCTCCAACTGGAAATGGTTGGATTAAAGTGCTTATCTATACTTTATTGAGCAATATGAATGGCCTGAGTTCAAGGTAACTTATGACACCTTGTTCATCCTGTATCTTGATGTCTTCCAATAACACAGACTCTTTCCAGAAGGTGTGGAACACTGAACTCTGATCCTGAACTCTGTGAGTGGCAAAGGCAAGGTCATGGCTGGTTCACCTGTCTGCAACCATGCTATCTTTGGCTCAGTCATTTCCATGATAAAAAAGCTGAAAGTTTGGGTTGTTTAGGTTTTGTTTTGATTTTTTAGAGTTCTTTTACTGAACTGAACTTTTGAGGATTGTCTCATGCAGTGGAGGAAACACGGGGGCTAATTTGGTAAAGCTACCCACCATTGCTTCTTTCCTCACACAACTAAATTGCCTGGGAGGACAGCAAAAAAAAAAAAAAAGGTGCCACAGTGTGGGAGAAGGTCACCCTGGAGTTCTGAGCAAGAAGGGGTTGGGTTCAGTAGCTGTTTGGGCAGTGCAGAGATGATGGCTTGGTGAGTCCCTTTGTGGTCTGTGGTTACTGTCACAGGGCAGTGACTCAGGGATGGACACACCCCTGTTGTCACCTCTCAGCTCTGGTCCTGCTGGGAAGGAAGGGAGGTGCAAGCTGGATCTGTGCCAGGATGTCTGGTGGGGAGGTGGGACAGAGGGATGCTCCTGAGGGCCCACTCCCCTTTTCCTAGGGGGCAAAGAGGGCAGGAACCTCTCACCATCTGGAATCAGCCCACTGGGAATTGTAGAGACACACTGATCTGAACTGCACTGTAACTCCTGCTTTGGCATTAGCACCTTTAATTGCACTGTTGGGTTTTGTTGTTTGGTTTTTGGGGGGTTTTTTTGGAAATACTTTTTTTTCCCCAGACACAAGGTCCTGCTCTTTGACCAGTTTGGCTTCTCAGTTCTTTTGCTGGAAGGATCCTTTGGGAGTCAGTGTCGTGTTCTTCCTGTTTGACCTTCAGAGTTAGTCACCTAATGGTGGGGTGGGCTGACCCAGGCAGCCTGTGTTTGCCCAAATGGCTAAGAAATAACTGTGAGCACTAATGATGCCAAATGTGGGCCACTTGAAATCCCAGTGCCTGCAGAAGCATTTCCCCCTCCCGTGTTCAGGCAGCCCCAAGAATGAGCAGTGTGATTCAGCACAAGTGGCTGCTTGCTCAAACTCCTTGTACCCAAAACCTGGTTCAAACTACACCTGAAATGCCTCCCCTCATTTATTTCACAGTCTACTTTCGGTCATCTGTGTTGTTTTTTTTAATATTGATGTGATATTTCAAAAACTATTGTGGTAGAAAGGTTTATTCAGGAGATCCCACATTGGCATTTGGACAATATTGTTAAAATGTGAATTCTGAATTAAAAATGATGTCAGAGTTTGGGGGTTTGATAGAAGAAGTGAAGTTGATAGCAGTAGGAAGTGCTTTAAAATTACAAATTTTGCTTTCCATTTAAGGTCACAATAAGTTACAGTAAGGTTTAACCTGAAGTTTTTCTTAAAATTTGTAAGTTGGCCTGAATGTCCTCCCAGCTTCTGGAGAGAAAATTGTTTTTTGTCACCTTACCCTGATATTGTTTTGTTTTATTTTGCACAGTTCAATATGTTTAGTATCGATACTTTAATACTTTAATTTATATCATTTTTGCTAAATAGTGTATTAATATTTTCTCATCAGCAAAACTGTGAAATTGCAAGCAACCCTACTTGATGTGCTTGAGAGGGTTTTTCAGATTTTTTTCTATGTATTTTTAAAACTCCCTGAATTTGTGCCAAGCCACGTGATGAAAGGATTCCCTGGTGCAGCTCCCCTGGATCTGAGTGCCTTTTAAAATGGTTTGAGTTCCAGTGGTGCACAGGCTCCAGCAGCCTGGTGAGCAGTGATGACTACTTCAGATGCAGCACTGATGGCTGTCCTACTTTTGGATTTATTCTATCCCTCAATTGCCTTCTCCACAGCACTCAGCCTTCCTCTCCTGAAAAAGGTCAACTCCTCTATATTAAAAAAAATTTAAAAATGGTATATATATTTTTTAGTGCCAAGGAATAATACTACTTAGAGTTCATCAGACTTTTTACAGCAGTGTTTGCAATTATTTTGCTTCAGAAAGGGAACTTTCATTCATTTTCGTTTGTGTGTTTATTTATTGAGCTAAAGCTCTTGCTGAGCTTCCAAAGACAAGTTCTGAACACCAGCTAAGTGGATGTTTTCAAGTAGCTGAATAATAATTGAGGACCTCAACATGTGGGAAAACTGGACTCCTTTCTCTCTTTTTTTTTTTCTTTTTTTTTTCCTCCCCTCTTTCTGAAAGTTAATTTTTTTCCTTCCTGTTACCACACTTTGTATGCTGGGCTTTGCACTGATATTTGGCACTTAGCATCAGACTCATCCAGTCTGAATTCCTTTCAATATGTGATTAAAGAGAGTGAAACAGAAAAGGCTAGATTTAAAAATTTCATCTCTTTGGGTTTTATTTTTCTCTTTCAGTCCCAAGGGGTGCAGAGCCATGAATTGAGTCTCTGCCTCTTCCCCAGGAGCCAGCACTCCCAGCTGGGGCCAGGCTGGACTCTTTCTTTCAGTGCTCATAAACCCTCCTCTGTTGTCCTTCAGTTTTTGAGCTTTACTCATAATTTCAGGAGAGTGGAAAGCACGTGAGTGAAAGTGCAGGGATACAGCCATGAAGAAGAGCCCTGAGGAAGTCTGATTGTAGCAGACTCTGTAGGAGCAGAACTGGGTAGACAGTCTATGAATAATTTTTTTACTTTTTGGGGGGTTTTTTGGTGTTTTTTGGGGTTGTGGGTTTTTGTTGGTTTGGTTTTTAGGTGGTCTTTTTTTGGGGTTTTTTTGGGGTTTTTTTTGTTTTTTTTTTTTTAATATATAACAGTGTAGTGGTTTTCCAGTCACCCCTTCTCTTCTCAGGAAAAGTCAGATATGCAAATTCAAGTTGTGATGAAAGAGGCATGCAGAAACACAACTGAAAGCACCCTTTCCCCTCCCATCCTTTTTTCCTTTTTTCATTTTTTCCCCCTTTGCTTGTAAAAAGAAGCAGGTCTGCCTTTGCTTCAGAAGGAGAGATCTTTCAGCACTGTATCAAAGTGCAGGGGGCTGTTAATCACTTACACATTTTCAGCTGGAAATAGAAAATCAGCCTGGTTATTCACTTCTGTGATCAGCCAAGGAGATAACTCTGAGAACTGCAAGGCACTATTTTGTTCCTGTTTTTATCTGGATCAGGAGGGAGGGAAAAGCATTGTAAGTTGGTGACAGTTTAAATGCACAGCTGTGAATGCTTTAGTAACCATCACGTTACATAAATCCTAGACAACTGTCCAAACATCAGGGTTAGCCTAGGAAAAAAATATTGCTATTTATTTTGCTACCTGAGTTGTTGGTGTCTACTAAAATCTCTGTTTGCAGCTGAGCTTAAATGTGGTTTAATTCTGTTTGTAGTAAAAAAATGCTTGGAAATCCCAAAGCTATCACACCTCTTGTGAATTAGAGCACACAGTTTTTTTAAACTTTTTAAACAGAAATACAAAATGAGAACATTGTAGGATATGAGTGGGTGTGATAAATGGTGAAGCTGCTTATCCAGAGCCAAGGCTCCTTGAGAGGCTGTTTGCAGTGCTGTGGGGTGAGGGGCCCTGTGTACCTCCAGCAATCACTTTTCCAAAGCAGCACCCAGACTTGCTAAAGGGCTCTGTAGAGCTGCAAAAGGCAAAGCTTCTGGAGTGTTTCAACAAACACTGAGTGTGCTGGTTTGAAAGCAAAACCAGTGAGACTCTCAGTCAGAGATACAATTTAATAGGAGAAGAGAGGAAAAAAAGGTAAAATAAAATAAATGGAATAATGCAACCTAACCCCCTGTTGGTCAGGGTGTTGGGAGCAGTCCCAAAGTGAATCCTCCTGGAGTGGCAGATGTGGTTCTGTTGGAGCAGAGATGATCCTGAGAGAGAAGGGTCCAGTGATGGTGAGAAGGGCCCAGTGATGGTGAGAAGGGTCTAGTGATGGTGAGAAGGGTCCAGTCTTCCTCTGGGAATCCAGTGGAACCAGATACCTTGTGTTCCTGTGTCTCAGTTTTTATCCAGGTAGGAATGGTTGGCTCCTCCCACTGGGTGGAGCATCTCACAATGCAATATGTCATGCCCTTGGTGAGCCTTCATGGCCCATTAGCAGAAAATATCCCCCTGGAGGGAGGACAGGCAGTGAAAGAGACAAGAAACACTGCCCCTGGTTTGAACAGCTGGCCCATTATCAGAAGGCATCTGCCCCCCTCCCCCCAGAGTTACAAAGAAAAACATCTCCCCAACTGCTTTCAACAGATGAAAATAGAATACACATCCTTGGCTCCATAACCCAAGACACTGAGCCCTGCAGAGCTTTGTGGAGTGACCTCAGAAAGCAACAATCAGCTGAGGAATGGCAATGCAGGTGAGAGAATGGCTTTTAAAGTCCAGAGGGGTGGCATGGAAGGGATAATTACTGCATGTGGAATGCCTTGCTTCATCACCTGAAGTGCAGAAAAAGGTGATGACAGAGGGAGCTGCTTAGGGGAGTGGTACACAAGATGCTGGCCAGGAGGTAGAAGGCAGTATGGAGAACAGCAGTGCTGATGTCCTTAATGTTTTTAACCAGCTGTGTGCTGGGTTTGTCCAACAGTTTGATTTCTTGCTCTCTGTTTTCCATGCAAGCTCCTTGTAACAACAAAAGGTTTGATACCAGTGCCCTCTGGTAAGCACCTGTCCAGCAAGAACCCATCTGCTCCTGCAGAGTGTGGTGTGTGTCTGCAGAGCTGAAGGCAGGGCCCTTTCCAAGGGGATTCTCCATTGCATTTGCCAAAACAATGTGTGTAGCCACAGGATAAGAGCTCTTGCCAGCACAAGCAGCAGTACAGCCATGCCCAGGCATTGCTGCTTTTAGGGCTAGACCAAAAAAACCTGGCTGTGCTGCTGTGTGGATGTACAGGCTCATGTGAGGGGGTTTTGATGTATTTCTCCACTGTATCCTGTGTGTGTGTGATCCAAATTTCGGCCATGCACAAACACAAGAGCTAATTGTACAGCACGCTGGTTGAGCAGGTGAAAAGAAATGCCAGCACTTACCAGGTTTTGCTCCTCGAGCCCAAACAAGGAAACAGTTCAGAAATTTGAGGGAACATCTGATAAACTCTGCAGGTTTGCCCCTGTCTCCCCCCTGGGCCACAAGAACTGGTACAGAATTACACAGCTTGGTGATTCCTTGTGAAACAAGAGAGCACAGTGTGCTTCTCCTGGGCTATCAGGGATACAAACATTTTCCTGAGACCAGCCTGCTGCCTGCCTGCTGACTGAGAGCACGTGCTTGCAAAGTCTTGTGTGAGAGGAGGTAAAGCGTGGAGAGCAATTGTCTGTCTGTCTCCTGTGGTGAAAGATGTGCTGCACTTCCTGATCGAGGGGGTGTGAAAGGAGCCAGATGTGAAATGTTTAAAAAGGGGAGGATGTGAGCCTGGGCTAACAGAGCTGCAGTTGGTGTGTGTTGCCTCAGAGGAGCAGGGGTAACCCCGAGCCTGCCTTGGGGAGGAGGGACAGCTAGAAATGGTTTTCTCACCTTTGGAATTGTAGAATAATGATGCGTTTTGCTTGCAGGGCAGTTTCTCACCCAAATGTGCATTTATTTTTAAACCAAGCATCACCATATGAAATGCATGGGAATGAGCTGCTCTATCTGTTTCTGGTGTGCAAATGTTTGAAATGTATGCAAGCACATATTCCACAAAAATCCAGAATTTCTCCCCTGCATCCCAGGCCTGTGATGGGATCAAGATGCTTTGCAGTCATACTGATGCCTTGGGCAGGCTGACCTGGAACACAGACTGGACAGAGCCAGAGAATAAAGCAGGGATTTATGGAAAGGATCCACCTTGGACAGGACAGGGCCTGGCCAGGGCTACACCCAAGGTGGACCCAAAATGGTCACAAAATGGACAAACGGTCACGAGGTCTCACACTTTGATCAGTTTTGGTCCATTTGCACATTGGGGTTTAATTGTCCAATTCCAGCTCCAGGCTGTGAGGTCCCATCCTTCTTGTTCCTCCCTCCAGCCACCCTTGTTTGTGCTTTGGGGCTGAAAGTTGTCCTTGGTGTGCAGCAGGAACAGGATTTGTTTTGTGTCCCTGCTCTGTGCAGAGCTGAGTGACCCTGAATGTGAGCTCAGAGCTGCACCCCTGGGCAGAAAATCTGAAAAACATGAAAGCTGAAACTTAAGGCATCAATACCCCTGCCTCTTAGTGCCTTCCCTGGGGCACAGCCTCACACTGCACATCTCTGGGCAGCTCAAACACCTCAGGGTGTTACTGGGGTGAAGAAGAACGTAGCACCAGTGATAAATAAGTGCAAGAAGGTGAGGCAGTGGGAGAGGCTCTCCCTCTGCTCCCCAGAGCTACCTTGGCTTGCAGGTGAGCACTGGCAGGGTTCAGTCCTGGCCCAGAGACAGCTGCTGTGAGCCTCAGGCTGTGGAGCTCCTGAACTGACAGCTCTGCTGATGTTCACCTGATAACCACTCAGCCTTTTAAGCTGGGTTAACTTGAGCGGTGTTTAATTCTTGCAGAGGCTTGGCACAACTAAAAGGCTTGGCAGCTTGCGTTATAAACCACCAGGAATTTGAGAGAAGTTGATTTAGTTTATTTTGTTGCGTGCCAAAAGCTCTATTTAAAGTGTCTGACCTCAAGATGCAACGAAAAAAGAAAGTTCCTCTGATCTTCTTTGGCACCGTTTTCAGAGCCTTTCAATGTAAGTAAAATATTTTGTTGATGTCTACCATCCTCTGAAATCTGAAATATGCAAGGACTGAAAAGCTCTGATTATCAGTAATGACATGAAACTTTTAGTGGGTTTGTTTCTGTTCCCTGACCCAAGTTCTTGACTTGTTCTTTCGTGTCATGAAATGAAAATGTCTCTGACATATCAACAGCAGTTACTGGCACAAAGGCAGTGGTTTTAGTGGTGCTTTTTCAGAAGAGACATTGCCTACTAATTCAGTCCCTGTTCATTAAGACAAGCAGCTTATTAAAGCCTTTACTGCTTCATTGAGGCAGAACGTCTGAGCTAGAAGACAGAAATACTGCTCAGCTCCTTTTACAGGAATTTTCAGGCTCGCTGTAATGACTTTTGTGAGGACTTTGTGGAAAAAAAGGCCAGTGTGATATGCAATAGCATCTTACATCATGCTTACTGAGATGCTAAGAAAGACTCAAGCACTTCCAGATGGAACTACCACGTATGCTGTATTTGATTTAAGAGAAGTAGTTCGTTTTCAGGAGCTTCAAGTCAGATAATGGTAAAAAAAAATGTGGTGGTGTATTTTTCTATGAGTCCTGGGCAGCTCTGAGAGCAGGGTTTTTCCTATCTGTTTCTTCTTTCAGAAGCATCTTTATCTCTATGACTTTGAAGTTCCAAAGAGCAGACACTATTACTGTTTATTTTAAGTATTGTGGAAATATACTCTAACATATTTTAGACCCTCACTTTGAAGCATATCTTTCCTAATAGTTTCTACAAGGTTTGCAAGTTTGAATGCTGAGAATTTGCTTCTTTTCTATCACTCACCAACCACTCCTGTAAATGAAAATTTAGTCATATTGTGGTAGTATGATAAATTCAAAGAGGTTTTTCTGGCCTGTGTTCTTCCTTGAAATGATGAGCTGGTGTTCATGCATATGTACAAATTTTATTTATTGTATGTACTATACCTGCAGCCTACATGTGTCTTGGTTTGGAAAGACAGGTATCTGCCAGGGAAAGGCTGGAGTTTCCCTTGGAATGGAGAATGTAAACCCCTCACCCCCTCCAAATTATAATTTTGCAATTAAGGGCTTTCAGGCAAAGATTTGGGAATAGGAATAACAGTTCTTTACTAGGAATATTAACAAATGTAGTAGAAAACAAACAAGCAAACAAACAACAATTCTAGAAACTCTGACAGAATCAGAGCTACAACCTGACACCCTGTTGGTCAGGGTGTTGGAAGCAGTCCACAAGTGAGTCCTCCTGGAGTGGCAGATGTGGTTCTGTTGGAGCAGAGATGATCCTGTAGAAAAGGGTCCAGTGATGGTGAGAAGGGTCCAGGGATGGTGAGAAGGGTCCAGGGATGGTGAGAAGGGTCCAGTCTTCCTCCGGGAATCGGGTGAAGCCAGATACTTTGTTCCTAAGTCTCAGTTTTTATCCAGGTAGGAATTGTTGGCTCCCCCCGCACTGGGTGGAGCATCTCCCACTGGGATGATGGAATGTGTCCTGTCCTTGGTGAGCCTTAATGGCCCATTAGCAGAAAATATCCCCCTGGAGGGAGGACAGGTGGTGACAGAGATAACAAACACTGCTCCACCTGGTTTGAACAGCTGGCCCATTATTAAAAGGCATCTGCCCCCCTCCTCCCAGAGTTACAAGAGATAAAGAAAAACATCTCCCCAAGTGCTTTCAGCAGATGGAATAGAATACACATTTTTGGTTCCATAACCCAAGACAACATGTGATATTGAACTTTGGGCAGTGAAAATTCCTTGATAAATCTTTTACACCATCTCACCGATTTTGTTTGTTATTGTTGTTTGATTTCATTGCATCGTTCTACAGAAAGAAACTGCAGCTCTTCAATCTGGAAGGTGCTTGTTTGAAAGGAGCTTTATGAGGCAGGAATCTCTGTTTGGCTCTGGGTGAAGCATTTCCCAGTCTGGCAGAGCCATCTCCCTTCCTGAGCGTTTCCACGTCGTGAAGCCCGTGTGGAGCGGAGCGTGCCCTGATAGTGTCTCTGTATCCCATCACCTGAGTGCTGCAGCAAGAAGTGGCCAGATATGGAACAGAAAATTAATGAGGAACTCAGCTTTTTATGGAAGGCACTAGCATTCGGTTTGCTGCACAATAACAGCACTGAAATCCCATCTCAAAGAAGCAGGGAAGCAGTAGAGCCTTGTTTATCTCACTAGTCAGCAGCAATCACTCCTGACTGCACACCAGAGGCAGATCTGCTGAGTGCAGAGGTGCCACTTTTATGTTGCTATTTATCAGACCAGAACTACTGGCTTTACTCTCACGGCATTTACTTTTATTTATTTTGGAGATTGGTACTCTTCCAGGAGAAAAGCAGAAACCTATTTGAGGAGAATCAGCATCTGGGAAAAGTGCTTCAAGCCTGCTTTTAGGAGTTACTTCCTTTATTTCCTCCATTATTTCAATATTTATCACACAGCCTCAAAGAAACTTTCTGTTTAAGTCACCTTTATGCCACTCTGGAGCTGCTGATAAAGTACCTGTGCTGAAATACCCATCAGCCTGCTTAGAAGTGAAGTGAGCTGGAGCGTAGCACAAGGCCAGCAGAGGGTTTTCAGACACTTCATTTATTCCTAGCTTTGCTATTTTTTTTTTTTTTTAACATGCTGATTTTCTTGGCTTTATTTTTATCACTTAGCTAGTGGCCAGAGGTACAAGAAGGCTGTTATGGCACTGTTGGCAAGGCACATGAGAAGATGCAACTTAGCTGTAAACAGGCAGTGAGTTATGAAAAGGAAAGAGGAAATAGAGGGAGTTAATTACATTGGAGTAATATTTTCTCTGGATGCTGTTAATAGGTCTGGGATTTGAGGTTGATTGCTGGAAAGAATAATTGCCACCAGTTTCTAAATACGTATTTTAACGGGAGGATAGCTGTGGGGGCAGAGAGAGGGGGAAACAGGTTCAAGAGTAATGAGGGGAATTGAGGTTGATGCAGAGGTTTTCCTGGGAGGCTGCTGCAGCCAGTCTTGAGTACTGGGATTGCAGTGTCTGGGGCAATTATTCCTTTACCTAATGTATATTCTGTGGCTTCTGGCCCAGCTTCTCATTTTGAGACACTCCAAGTCTAGATGGCACCTGTGGTATACAGTAAACTTTTACTTAAAATTGATTTGAGATTCTTCCTCAAAGCAGTTAGTGTAAATGTAAGGATGTTTGTCTGTTAAAAAAAGAAAAGGATGATGAGACCTGACTGTGCAGAAGTTTGTAAGTCACCTCTCCAGGGTATGCAGAAGCTGTCTGAACTCAATTCCATACTGTTGACAATTTTTGCTTCTTGGAGGACAGGAGACAGAAGGAGACTGGGAAAGAACAAAAATACAAATAAAGCAAATCCTAAGAGTGATCTGCAAAAGCTTGAAGTGGTTTATGTCAGTGTACAATATACAGGACAAAGCGACGGGTATGTGAATTTAAAAGCAATCCACTCATCCCATTCCTTCCCCCTTTCCTTCTGTAGGTTTGTTGGTTTGTTTGTTTTTTGTTCCAGTAGTTTGATGTTTTTGAGGTTGTTCATGCTGTTGCTTCCTTGACTTGCAGGAAGGGATTGTTGGGGTGCCAGGGGGTCTCAAAGAGTTGTTCTTGGAACTACTGCAACTTCTTTTGAGTTGCAAAACTTAAACGTTTTTAATTAAGTTGGCTTTGGCTTCAGAATGTGAATTTAGTACTTAAACTCAAAAGGTGTTTTTAAAGAGACTTTTCTTGTCTGTTCTGACCTCCTCCCACCACCAAGGTCACTCAGCTGTACTGCAGAGAGGAAGCGTGGAAGGAAAAATGTTTTCAGTTTGCCAGGAACCACTACAACCCCGAGGGATTTTGAGCAGCGGGTCATTTTAAGAACTGTGATTTGTTAAAGCACCTGGAATTTGTTCAGAACATTCTTGTTGTCGCTGTTGCTGGTGGAGAAGAAGTTACTCAATTTCCCAGTATGGTCGAAGTGTGAACAGCAAGATTTGTTCCTCTCCTTTGGACACACCTTGTGAGGCAGGCAGCTTTCAGCACCACCCAGAGTGAGCATTTGCGAGCTTGTTAACTTAAGAGGGCCCGTTTTTGCACGTGGGAGCCAACTCTGCTGTGGGATGGTCAAACCATTGAATAATGTACAGCCTGTTGCACTTGGCACAGCTCCCTGATGTAGCCTGGATGTGTTTGTCAAATCCAAAGAGACAAAACCAGACTCATTGGGGCACGCTGAGGTGCTGCAGCTCTCATTTAAATCTGCATGTGTTTAGGTATGAATTATGCTGATACCAAGCAACTCTGTCAACTCCCAGCTTTGCCAGATTGTCCGTGCTGGATGGGAAATGTTAATTCCCTGCTCTGGAGGACGGGGCTGGTTGTAACTCAATCGCTCTTCTCCCCGCGGCCCCGTAGTGAGGCCTCGGTGAAGGGGAATGTATAAACAGCTGCAGCAGGGCTGCTCAGACACGGATGTGTCTTCCTGCAGTGAGATCTCTGGGTCACCAGGTGTCCTGGTTTCAGCTGGGATAGAGCTCATTTTCTTCCTGGTAGCCAGTACAGAGCTGTGCTTTGGAGTTGGGTTGAGAGTAACGTTGATAACAGGGCAGATGTTTTGGCTGTTGCTAAGTTGTGCTTGCCCTGAGTCAAGGACTTTGCAGTGTCTCATGCTCTGCCAGCGAGGAGAGGCACCAGGAGCTGGGAGGGACCGTGGCCAAGGCAGCTGACCCGAGCTGGCCAAAGGGATATTCCATACCATAGAACGTCATGCCCAGTATATAAACTGGGGGAGCTGCCTGGGAGGTGCCCATGGCTGCTCGGGGACAGGCTGAGCATCTGTCAGCAGTGGGTGAGCAGTTGCATTGTGCAACACTTGTCTTTCTTGAGTTTTATTTCTTTGTCTCTTAGATTTTCATTGCAAAATTATTGTTATTGTTATTAGTATTACTACTTTGTTTCATTTATTAAGCTGCTCTTACCTCGGTCGATGTGTTTTACCTTTTTTCAGGTTGTCCTCCCCATCCCACCAGGGGCAGGGAGGGAGGCAGTGAGCAGCTCTGTGGTACCTGGTTATCACCTGCAACTAAACCAGGGACCATGCAAGCCATACTAAATGGGTTTCAGGAACATCTCCTTGGGTTAGCCACTTGAGCTGTTCTTCTTTCCTCCAGAGAAATGCTCTGCTGCTCTCCACCCACCCGCCTGTCCTCCTTGCTTCTCTGGGTTCTGGCAGCTTTCTGTCCTTGACATGCTGCCTCCTCCTTACCCTGGTTGTCTCAACACCTTGAAATGCTGCTGAGCTGCATTTGAGTCCCATGTTGGCACCTGTGCTCCTGCCAAGACCTTTACTTGTGCTCTTGATCCCTTTCAGGTGTAACAGGACACAAGCATGGGACCAAAATGGGAGCATTTATTTTTCCTGTGGTCAGGAGCTGTTTGTGCTGTATTTCTGGTGGCTTGAGAAGTCGTTGTGATTACTGTACATGATGATAGATTCCATCTCAGTCTGAGTTAGTCTGGCTTTGAGCAGATGACCTCCAGAGTTCACTCCCAACCTGAATTATTCTGCAATTTGTACTGCTGTTTGAACGTAGTACAGATAAGGAGCAGATGGTGCAGTAAAAGAACTGGTGAGCATAGCTCAGAATTCAACAACAAAAGGTGATTCATGGGCTAAAAAATAAGAGAGGAGTCAAGCGTGGATGTCTCTTTTGCAACTCAACATATTTGCATAGGCTGGTATTCAAATATTGGCTGGTCCTGATAATCCACTATCTAACTGATAGGTCACAGAAATAAAGGTCTGGCATATGTATTTTTTATGAATGTTGCTTAAAATTCTTAGCCTTAAGTCTCCTTAAAAGAGAGCTGGACATGAAGTGTTTACTACTGAGGCTAAACAAGTGGCAGGGGAATCAGCTTATAAAAGAAGGATTAACTTGTAGATTTTTCCACCTCTGATCGGTTATTAACACACTTTTATTCATTTATACCCATTTGAAAGCAGCTCAGTGACAGCAGGGCCATCCCAGTTGCTCACCAAAATAAAACTTTCTACAACAACAAGTTTTACTAGTGATGCATTTGTATATATTAATTTTGTAGATGACTTGTTACATCACCAAATCATTGAACTTCCCATTCCTCACGTAACCAAGCATTTGTTTTGCCACTGCAAACACTCACACAAGTGGAAACTCACACCATTGCTCAGCTATATTGATATGTTCCCTCCCAGAGTGTTTATTCTACAGTTGGTGATTTGTGCTCCAATGTACTTTAACTCCTAGTGCCTAGTGTAGCATTTTTTCCCTTGAATTAGAGGAAGAATCACACGCTCTTGGAACAAAAATTGGTCTTAAATGGTACCAAAACCTGCTTGAAAGTCAGATCAGCACAGGAATTAGTGCACGTTTTATATCTTTTCATCTTCAGTCTTAGTTACCTGGCAGGTAACTAAGGTACTGAAAGGTTTGCTCTTTTGGCTTGTATTATTAATAACTGTAGTGCAAAGTTAGAGCCTCCCAAACCATCTGGGTTTGTTGGGGTTTATTTTGGTGTTGGATTTTTGGTTGGTTGGTTTTTTGGTTGGTTGGATTGTTGGTTGGTTGGTTGGTTTTTTGGTTGGTTGGATTTTTGGTTGGTTGGATTTTTGGTTGGTTGGTTTTTTGTTTGTTTGTTTGTTGGGTTTTTGGTTTTTGTTTTTGTTTTATTCAGGATCCTCTTTGCTTCTCCCATCAGCCTTGGGAGCCTGTGAGGGTGCTGGCCCCGTGCCATGGCTCCTGTGTGCAGTCAGAGTTCCCTTTAGGGCCATGATGGTTGCTGCAGTAAAGATGCAAGTGTTGGAGGTGCCTGGGATGACATCTACTCCAAGCTGTAGAGTACAACCATCATTTTTTTGATGTGGCACAGAGGTCCTTCTGCACTACTGGGTGTGCACTGACCACCTGTGGCCAGGATCCCTCCCAGTTCTGGGGATTGTTCAGTTGGTCTAGAAGCTGCTGCCAGCCCATACTGCTGTGCCTGCTCCCAGGTGTATTGTTTCTGAAACCCTTATATTTGCTTGGCTCACGGGGTGTGTGCTCTTCCTGTTCTTCCCTACTCCTTGAGCAGATATATTTGCTCTCTGATGTGTTTTTCACTCATAAAGTCTGGCCAGTTGTGTTGTTTAAGGGTGGAAGTCTCTTCTTACCTTATAGCTCTTATTGAGTGCTGGTGATTGCACTACAAAAATAGAAACTGGTGATTTATGTTTGTTCTTGGTAATAAATGACCTTGGGACCTGGTCTCTTAGGACCTAAACTGTAAATAATTAAGCTTCACCTCTGTGGAACCCTCACTCAACCCAGGCTGGTTTTAGCTGTAATTTTATAACTGTTAAATTTTAATTTCTTTCCCAGACATCATAGCATGGTCCAAAAAGACCCAAAACCTAAAAGCTATGCACATTTTTTTTTTTAATTTTATGTGCATGAGATAGTAAATGCTGTGCAGTCAAAAACCCAAAAGCTGATGCAACTGCAGAGCAGCCATGTGTTAATTCCAACTTGGCCTAGCAATTCTAGTCAGGAGCAGGCTTTCAACCTCATTGATTCCCTGTTTATTTTTCAAATTTATCAAACTATGAGCTTTGGGCATCTGACTTTTGTTCTTGACTAACTTGATATTGGCAATTGAGTTGTTTTTTTTTTTTTACTTCATAGCCAAATAAAAGGGAATGTAAAGGAAAAGGGAAGGATGCAATTTTTCAATATTAGTCAATGAAGTAGATGATTGTAAATTTCTGAAAAGATTAAACACAGTTTCTAATTTTTTTTTTAGTTTGGGCAATTCAAAAAGTGCCAGTCGTCTCTCATGGTTTAGGTTTCTTAGCCAGGAAGGACTAGTTTATATTCTGAGTATTCTGAGTAGACTGATCTGTGAACAGCAATGCTCAAATTAAAGTGTGAGATTTAGTCCTGCAAGCATATTGTGGTGAAATAAATTACTGAATGAGGCACTTGGAAGTGAGTGTCAAAGATGACAAAAAATATCCAGCTGAGTGCACTGCTGCACACCCAAATATTGCTTTTTCTTCTGAGGATCATCTAGATGCATGGGAGAACCTTGTTTTTCAGGACATATGATTTTTTCAAAATCAGTATTTAAGAGAGACCAATGGAAGCTGGGAAATTGGCTGCTCTGTGGTCCCTTCAACCCCTCCCCCTGAAAATCTCTGAAACAAAGGAAAAAATGAAAACCGTAGCTTTTGTTTGGAGACAGACTGGTCTGCATCTCGTGATGCTCTTTTAGAGGTTTCTTTCCCTTCTAAATGCAGCCTGTCTTAGTTTATCTCATGGTTGAGTTGTTTGTTACCTATGGTGCTGAGTAACTTCTTCAGTGTCCAGGCAGTTCCATACTCAATACACTCTTGTGACTTTATCCCTTCCACCCTTCTTCCAAAGAGTTCTTAAAAGTGGTTTACATCTTCTGACAAAGATGGAAACCACTCCTGCAAATCCTGCAAATCCTATGGACTCCTCTTTCTGCTTTTGTAATTTGATTTTAAATGCAGACCTGTTGATCCGAGTGCTTCTCGTCTTAGCAATCACTTTTCAAGTGTCTGTTTTTCATGTGCAACAAGATGGGGATTAAAATTCATCAGGGATTTTAAAAAAGTGTGAATGAAAACTAAAGTGGAAGCAAGGCTTTCTTCCTATCCTTATTCCTGTATTTGTGAGAGAACAATACAGCTGTCTCTAACTCTGTGGGGTGTGGACAGTAGGCAAAGTATATTGTGGAGGTACAGTTCCCTCTGGATAATTCAAAAATACACAAAGAAAATCATTATGCTGCTCACAATTTCCTTTGTTACTCTTGTGGCTTGGAACAGGTATCCCAGACTCCACAAGTTTTGTGCAAGCTTTTTTTTTTCTTCCATAAATCTGGAGCTGAGGATGCTTCCTCCCTCCTCTGCTGTAGTTCACTCCTGGGGAGGCGGGGATGTCCAAATGCCATTTCTGAGTAAAAAACCCTCTAATGGTCAGGCCAACAGCGTGAGTCAGGAATGAGAGAGTTCTTCCACTCCTTGCCTCCACTCAGACAGGTTTGGAAATCTGGAAAAGCATTTGTGGTCAGTTTGGCATTATTTTTTATACTGCATGTGGCTAGTCTTGGATGATATCCCCCTGGAGTACACTAAAACATGAGAAGGAGAGGAACACTAGATAAGAGGAACCTACTCTTAGGGAAATGCAAATTGCATGACATCACAGTTTACACATTCCCATTTCAGGAGCAGTCCAAGAGGGTCTCATCTCCATCATTAGAGAAGTTTTACTATTTTATGCACCCAGGACAATTTGTAGTGGTTGAAGCCTTGTTTGTTAACCACTGAGAGCAAGTGCCACCTGCTGCAGTTCTTTGTGTTAAGACTTCCTTACTAGGAATGGGGGTGCTGTACAAGGTATGCCCCAAATTTTGAAAGAGAACCATTGGTTTCATGCTGCCCAAGCACTTTGTCCCTCTTGTCACCTGCCAGAGCTGTCTGGTCACTGTGCTGGGGATGCAATGCCTCTTCTGCTCACAGCTGGAAGGAAAGGGGATGTTTAACATCTCACAGCTGGAAGGAGAGGGGATATTTAGCATCTCCTGAGCTTCCAGACTGCACCCAGCCTGAGCAAGAGAGGGAGGCCACGCTGTTGCTGGTGCAGGAGTGAAGGGAGCTGGTTTCCCAAGGCTTGTGCTTCTGATGTGAAACCATCCAGTGCCAGGGAGGGGAAAGCCCTGAGCACAGTGAGAAGGAGCCATCTGATAAGTAGTGCTAAAATTTGGCAGGGGTGACCTGCACAGGAGCCCCTGGTGCTCACCAAATTGATCTGGGCAGCAGGAAAAAAAAACAAACGTTAGGACATCTGTCAAAGGATTTCCCTGCTTGTAGAGTAATGGATCCCCTCCCTTACAAAAAATCTATGTTTTTTTCTAATATGTTTCAGGCAGAAACATTCAAATAATCAGGGAACTTTTAGATAAAGAGCTATGCATGCCTTTCACTGAGGAAAGGAAGGGGGCAACAGGGTTTGACCTTTCAGAAACAATAAGGGTGTTTGAGGCTGCTGACCAAAAGTGCCCTTTTGGAACATAAAGCTGTGTGAGTTTTCTCACCATCCTGAGATAATAAGCTCTGAGTATATTCTAAGTAAGCATGGGTTTTGGTAAGTCTCAGAACTGCCAGCTGAAAGCTGTCCTCGGTTCAGCTTGGTTGTGAGAATTCCAGGTGTGAGGGCCCCTCACAAAGTTCCAGAGAAACTCCTGGGTGACAGGATTGCTGTGGAAGCGTGACAGGAGAGGAACTGCAGTGTTGTTGTGCCCTCAGCACTGCATTTCTACTGAAGAAATCCTGTGTCTCACCTGCTTTTTTTTTTTGTTTGTTTGTTTGGTTAAGATTTTTCAAGAGGCAATGCTCCAGCAGTGAACTGGAAAGCTTGTATTTAGGAGGATGATCTTGTAGCAGGAGAAGGGCTGAATCCAATGGCTTTCTCACTTTCCAATTTCTGTAAATCTTGACCCACCCATGTGATTAAAGCTGTGATCTTATTTCATATTTTGTTCAGAGAAAACAGATGGGAATATCTCCCATTAGCATCACCTGAGAGCCTGGCACTGGCTGAGATGTTCCTGTGCTTTAAAGAACTGAGTCACAGAGCTGAATAATGGCAAAGGAAGCAAATTTTTTTTTGGATGTGTAGTTTGCCTAAATGTCACCTTCAGTGCTCTGGACTGCAGCTGTGCTGTTTTCCCTTCAACAAAAGGGCATGAAGGTGGCTTGGCCAGCCTGACTAGATATTAATTGTGCAGATGCCTTTGGGGAGAAGTACTGACCTTGTGCATGGGCAGGGAATGATTTGGTGACTGCTCTGTCCCCGTCACACAATGCCACATCCCAGTTTGTGGCTTGGCTCCCACCAGCCCTCCTGTGTGGCTGGTGAGGAGACAGGTACAGCATCCCTGGGGTGGGTGACATGGTTGGACCATGTTCCTGGAGGTGATGCCTTCAGTTTTTAGCTTTCATATTTTCCAGATGCTGTGCTGCCTTAGTGTGTGACTCTGAACTTCATAGAAAGTGTGAGCAGTTTCTCCTCACAATTTAGTCAGACAGAACAATCCTTTTCCAGCCCCAGAACCAAGGACTCCACTGCAGCTTCAGGCCCAAAAATCACAAACAGGAAATTGAGGAGAGCAGTCTGGGAGGACGGGACTTCATTGCCCAAAGCTGTAATTGGACAATTAACCCCAATATAGAAATGGACCAAAACTTATAAAAGTGTGAAAACTCATGACCCGTGGTCCATCTTGGGTCCATCTTGGGTAGAGCCATGGCCAGGCTCTTGTACTGCCCAAAGTCCATCCTTTGAAGGCCTTTTAATAAATAATAAATACTTCCTTTATCCTTTTCACTCTGTCTAGTCTCTGTTCCAGGTCAGCCTCTCAAGGCATCAGAGGAGGTGGCTCAGTGTGACCCAGAACCAGGCCCACACATGTGGGTGTTCTGGGGACTGTTTAAGTTCTTTGTGGATGGAGAAAGGTGACAACCTTCCTGCTACCCCACTAAAATACCTTTGTGCTGGATCATATTTGGGCCATAACCTCCACTGCTGCAAGTTGCAGCTTGCTCCTCTCCCATGGATTTCACCCTGGCATTTACAAAGAAGTTGGGATTTCTACGTCAAGGTTTTTGCCTCCATGGAAAGGCAGAGAGAGGTCACAGCCAATTAGAGCAGTAATTGCTGCTGCCATCTCACCTAAACCTGTCTGTGAATGAGCTTTTAGAAAGCTTAATGCAATAGCTGGGAAAAGTAAATTACCACCAAAAAATAAATAGAATCCTACTACATCTAATTCTTTTGGTGTCTCTGCTGGGAAAGGCAGTGTTTATAATTGTCAGTGTTAATTTTCTCAGTGATCATCCAACCCAATCAGACAGGAGATGAAGGACAGTCGTAGGGTGGATGGCAAGCTGAGTCCCCATCTTAAAGACCTTGGACAATGTCAGGAACTATTTTTGAGTCTACACTTGAATTATTTTTTCTTGAATAGCTTTTTTTATTTTTTTCTCCCCAGAAAGTCTGCTGTAGATGTGCATGAAAAAAAGGAAAAGGAGGAGAAAAGCATAAGGCTGCATTAAACAATATGAGGAAAGAGTAGAGGTTATGCAAAGTTCAAGAAGCAAAGGGATATGGTTTAGAAAAACACTGAGATAATGAAAGATAATATATAGATGAAGTAACTGCAATATTGTTCCCCCTGAAGCTTGCCTCGTGGGCTCCCGAGGGAAAAGAGAAGTTGACATCTGCTTACTTTGGATTGCCTAGCTGGAAAAACATCTGAGATGATACACATGAGACGACATCCTCGTGGGCCTACTGCAGTGCTGACATGAGGGATAAGTGCTAGAGGAGAGAGGAGGATGCAGCAACCCAACTATCCCTGATCAAACCAGACAGAGGAATAGGATATTTTTATAAGCCTGGGTGGACACTGATTTGATGCAGGTTATTACCTTTTTTTCTTTTTCTAAAATTAAGAACTTGGTGTATTTTTGGGGTATGTTGTGGATAGAAGCAGTGTCAGTTGAGTTTAAACTGCAACAGGGATTTAGGTGATTTGTTGAGAAGAACTTTTTCAGAATAAGGCTAATGAGGCCCTGGGCTTCCCCAGGCTTGGTTGATAGCATCTGTCATTAGAGGCCCAAGGAAGAGGTTGGGAAGTACTACTTTTTGGGAATTACCTTGGCACAGTTGCTCCTGCCTTAAGGTTGTGAGATGACTTCCTTCCTTTTCAGGCCCATTTCTGTGATTGCTTTGGAAACTGTTTCAGAAAACACTGAGTTTTGGGGAAGCCCATATGAACAGGCAATTGCTTTGTTCTGAATGACTTCCCAATAATTTGGCCCAAGCTCTTTTTTTACCCTGGGTCTGTCACAGACATGCCTTAGTCCAGCAGCAAGTTTCTTGATCAGATTCCCTCCTGAAAGCATAGAAATCTAAGTATTTATGTCAGTACACTCCTTAATTCTTTATATATTTCATGTCTAAAATGTGAATATAGTTTCACCTCTTTTGTTTTTTTAATAGCAATGAATTCAAAACAGGACATGCTTAACATTTGAAACATTGTATGAAGATATCTGAAAGCTGTTTTTCATACAAAGGTTTCTTTAAAAGCTTTGGTTTTATTCTTTAGTCTTTTTTTTTTTTCTTTCAGTCGCTTCTCACAGTAACATAAAGGCAAATGTAATGGAAACAAGTACTAAATTCTGAGAATGGCAAACAGAAAAAGGATAAGTAGAGAAAGAAAAGTTCTGCTTTTCACAGGACTTCAGAAGTCTTTGGGAGCTTGCTAGAAGTGCTGGCTCTAGTCCAATGTGCTTTTATTGGCATACATGAACAAATTACCCAGGGCACAGCTATTTTTCTTACTGTAGTAAAAACAGGGACTCTGAATAGAGGCTTTGTGTAGGAAAAATATTTTTCCTTTGAAACTGGCTGCGAGTTTAAAGTTTATCTAGCGTGCCTTCTGGAAAAGGGAAAAATACACTTCTCAATCTCACAGAATAGCAAATGTATCCTGGTTTAGGCAACTCAGAGCTCTATAAGCAGAATTTACTCATTGGTGAGGAGCTGGTATAGTTTTATAATAAACAGCATCATTTCTTGCTTGCCTAAAAAGTGGGAGGAAGCTCTGTCTATATTGTTTGTAGCTGTGTCCCTCAAAAATGTTCTATGGCTCCTTCCCCTCTAGCATCTCTTGCAGGTCTCTGATGTTTTCTAACCACATGGGTGTAGCCAGGAGGACAAGGGCGTTCTGGAAAACAGTTTTTAAGATAACATTCATTGCTCTGAGGGCTGTCTCCACGGGTAATTCTTCTGATTCCAGTTGGAGCTGTAGCTCACTTTGTTGTCGCGTCATTGCTCTTCAAAATCTGGCAGCAGCAGGGTCTCCAGTGGGGGCCATTTGTGCAAGATCCCCATAAACTGCTGACTCAACTTGAAACATAAAAGCCTAATTATTCAACCTTTCTGAGGTCCAGAGGAGCTGGACATGAGGGAAGATTTTAGATGAGTGCTTCTTAAGTAATGTGCAAGGTCACGAGCACCACGTCTAGAACAGTTCTTGTAGAGGTTGGAAGTGAAAGATTTCCCCAGCCTCACCTGTCATTCCTCCAGCCAGGAAAGGATCAAAAAGCATGACCTAACATGGGTTTTCAGCTCCTTCCCTTTCTCCTTTCCACCTTCCCACCCACACTTATTTCGCACACGTTTATTTCTAATAAAAGCGCCAGTGGAAGAACAATCAATTCATGTTCGGGAAGATTTTTGAAAACTATCTTCCTCCAAAACCTGTGGGAGCTTTCCAAAAAGTGTAGCTCCACTGTGGTTTCCTGGGGGCAAGGTACCTTGGGCTTCTGTCACACACTATCTGACATTAGTTTTAAGAAAATTTGACTTTAAAAAGGCCTCAGCAAATGTTTTCTATTTGAATGAGTGAGCAAATTGCAATAAAATAACTGTTGTAGCATTTCAGAATCCCTTTCTAGCGATAATTTGTTAAATTTGGCTTGGTAACCATCAATGACAAATTCCTGGGGAAAATTTTCTTGTGAAATTCAAACTCATTTGAGGTAATTTCAGCAAAAACCATTTTGTGGTGATTATGATTTATCTTTTATAAAGGCTTCTAATTTTGTCATCCTTAATCGCTGGATGTTTGCTGGAAACCAAATATGTGGTTGTAAAGGCATTAATATTTTAAAAAGTATATGTACTTTTACTTCAGAAACTCAAGCCTGTAAACTGGCCAAGCCTGGGGATTCACAGCAGAGACTGCTCTTGAAAATATGAATCTGTGAATTGAGTTGGAAAACAATCATATTTATGCATTTGATTCAGGTAATTTAAAACAACACCTCAAAAATAAGATATTAGCTGAATATATGGTCCTGGAATGAAAATAGACATAGAGGAAGGGCTTAGCCCAGCTTAATGGGTGAGAAAATTGTATCTGTACAGCGAAGCACAAATGATTGCAACTTGAAAACCGGAGCCACGGAACACCAACAGTTTGAATCTATTTTCTCCCCACGAACTGTGGGATCTGCTATTGTTTCAGCCCATTTTCTTCCAGGAAACAATTGCTGAGTTACATAAGTGCACTGTAAATCCTGTGGCAGGGTGTGACTCCAGTCAGCTGTGACCTCAGTTCAGTCAGTTCTTTTACACTTGACTCACTTTGTGCTGAATAATCCTGGCCCAGCTTGCAAACTCGGGTGTTTGAGGCAGAGCCTTTTGTTTACTCAGTGAGTTGCAATAAATCCCCTTTCAGGGATTACAGAAAAATTGATGCTCAAGTTTTCTGGTGACCCCAGCAAAGCCTCTCCAGCTGATGCTGGGATGCAGGTGAGGTATTTTGTGCCTGAAAAGTGCTGAGAGCTGCGCAGACCACGCTCAAGGTGACGCGTGCTCCTGCCTGTTTGTAACCTCAGGTGAGGGGGAGCTGTCCTTGAGGTTCATTGTTTCAGATTCATGCTGTAAGAGGGAAAAACCATCAAGGAAATGCTGTGTAATAGAGGCTGTTTGACTTCAGTCTTCTGTGAGGGCAGTCAAGTCACACAGCTCTTCTCATCCCTCTGTTCCGCTGTGGAGTAGGAAGCGATTTTGGGTTTCCTCACTGGTGTCAAGGAGATGTTTCAAGTAAAAAGGAGAAAAATTAAAACTAATGTTCCCTCAAAAAATATTTTTCCCAGTGCATATTTTTCAGTGAAAAGAAAATGATGGTGTTTTTTTGACTGAATGAAATTGAGTATCTCAGTTGGTCTGGTGATGGTGTTATGGGTTCTCTTTTTTCATAGAAGGGAAAATAGAACAAATTTGTTGTTTGTGAAAGTCAGTGACTGCTGCTGCTAGGGTTTAAAATGACTTATAGGGCAACTTATCCTCCAATTTTATTTAAAAATTAATTGGCTTTCCCTGCCTTTTCTCTCTTCTGCCTCCTTTTCAGAGTCTCTGGGGCTGCGTTGTTACCATGTGGACACTGGGTATCTAGACCCCCTCTCATGGTGTCTCCTCCTAGTAATGAAAAATACAACAGGTGGATGGCAACTCAGAAGCAGCAGTTTCCCCAGTAGATTCAAGACAAAGTAGTTTTTGCAGGCCCCAGAGTTTGAAAAAAATTAAGATTCCTGTGACACAGGGCAGGTTTTAAAGAAAAGATAAAGTTCTCTGCTGAAAGTGTCTTGTGGAACAGCTTCAGCCAAACCTCTGTGCTGAGGTTGGGCACAGGTCTGACTCACAGCTGTTGCCATTGTTGCTGCCATTCACTACAGCCTCACATCCTTGAGAACAAATCTGACTTCTTAAGTGCTGTATGTGTGTATGACAAGTGAAAACCTGGTCCCTTTTAGGAGGCTTGCTGACTAGACTTGGCATTAATGCAAATGCTTTCCAGGAATCATGTGTTGATTTAATATTTTCGTGTACACATGACGTTGCAAGTACATTGACAATATTAGGGGAATATTTTAAATTACTTGTGAGAATATGAGTACTCTGCTGGTTTTTCTGGCATTAAAAATTTGTTTAATCCCCAAAACTTTTATTGGGGATGTTTGGTTTAGATTGTGTTACCTAAAGTCATGAGGTTTTGCATATCAGTCTTGTGAAACCTTGCTTGCACATTATTTGAGTGAGGGAAGTTTGAAGAGTTAGTCAGCATCATTAGAATAGTATGTGCTTATTTATTAAGTTTAATTTTCAAACTTTTAGATTTGTTATTGAGCTCCACTTAGCCTACAGCTGCTTTGTTGTTGTCTGATCAATAACTTTTCAACTGCACCTATTTGTTCTCCTTTATTAAACAGAGCCTTTTTTTGTTTTCACTGATCTGCTTGGAAACGGCCTTTTATTTTATTTTATTTTATTTTATTTTATTTTATTTTATTTTATTTTATTTTATTTTATTTTATTTTATTTTATTTTATTTTATTTTATTTTATTTTATTTTATTTTATTTTTATGGGTACCATATAAAAAATCTAAATCTTACAGTAAGACACAGAGCATGAACCCTTGCCATAGTAAAGTTTGAGGCCCTCCAGATACATGTTAGTTTGCATTCAGAGCACTTTTCTGGTGAAAGATATTCAATAAACAAACCCAAATCACCAAGGAATGCCATCAGTGGGTGGTCCACAATGGTTTGGAGTGTTTAAGGTCATCAGGAAGCCCAGTGATTGTTGCTCCTACTCAACTTTATCTTGTTTAACTCAAAATTTTAACCTGCTGCAGACACAGAAATTGGTTCTCTATGTGAGTAGCTGATGGACTTCAATAACTTCACCAAAACTGAGGAAAGCAAATTTGTGGAAGCAAAAATTAAATCTTGACACATTTCTGTTAAACCAAGTTAGAGAGGTATTGAAGGGTGTTCTTTTTTTTCCCTCCTCCTTCTTCATGTAAATTGTTATAGCCTGCTTGGAGTTTGTCATTATGTGGTTTCAGTTCAGCTTTTGTTCTGGACTGTGCCACGCCAGTTTTAATATTGTCCCATGTCACAGTTATTAACTGGCTAATAAATGTGGGTACACACTTAAGCCAGTTTCATTTGGGCAACTTCCAGCAGTTTTTTAGCTGTGTTGGAAGTTCTTGTAATTTTTGGCCAGAAGGAGAGGAAAACTTTATCTGAAACAACACCTAAGGACATTATCTTCCTAACCTTTATATACTTTAGAAGTTTCTAGAAGTTGCCATTTCTAAAGGGATGGCTTTAAAGCTGGCTGAATACTACAAACTGACTTCCAAATTAGTGTCTGGAGTGCCCTCTTTTGAAATCTAATGATCTCATTTGAAGTATGATGTAGAATAAAAGGAATATAAGGAAAAAAAGAAAATCAGGGTGTACGAAGAAGGGAAATACAGCTGTGGTTTCTCTGCTGGGTCAGCAGGATCCACCAGTCAGCAGTTTCAAGGCAGCTTTGGTTTTATTAAATAATAATAATAATAATAATAATAACAATAAAACAATTAAAAAAGCAAACAACAAATCCACTAAAACCCAAAGCAGGACAAGTTTTTCAATTCAGGTGGAGATACTGAGTGTGTTGTTGTAGCCACACTAGAATTGGGATTTATGAGTAAAAATAATCTCTTTTGCCAGCTCACTACTCTACTTGACATAGACTCGTCAAACATACTCATTTTTATGGTACATTATAATCCCTTTTTTCTACTTTCCTCTAGAAATTCCTTCATATGCCATGGACTCTTTCCTCTTTATGTGTGGAAGGTTTCTTGTTTGCATTTTTGGATTGTTTTCTTTATCCTTTCTTTTTTTTTTATATAAGATATTCCAGCTGTGGTGATACATTCTGCAAGGACTGCATAATGATCTTGATCTTGGTAATTAATTCTCAACATGGCTTTAGATGAGGTGGTTAATTCTCTAATTAAAAACAGCAGTGAGTGGTGGCTTCAGTGCTTGGCATATTTATTAACGTCCCTTTGTTGCAATGGGGATTTTAGGTCTTTGAAGCTTTTGTTATCTGTAAAGCTGTTTTATTTTCTTTCAGTGTGGTTAATTATAAATCATGGCCCAGACCTGAGTGAAAGGGATGGGAATAGGTTGCCATGCCAGAATAAGAACCTGTTTTCAAGCAGGGTCTTTAACAGTGTGGCAATAGTAAGGGTGAAGTCTATGCACATGAACTATCTGAAGTTTATTCAGATTTCTTTCTTTATATTTCTCCCCTTTCTCAAAATAAAAGATAGCTTAATTGTATTGTTAAAATATTTCTTTAACAGTGGGAAGTATCATAGTAGGAAAAAGAAGACTTCCAGGTCATTTTTTATCTCGTTAGTTTTTTCCAGTGGAAATCTTGTCTTTTAACTAGCAGTTACTGTTCTCAAGACAGGCCTTGCATTAAGATATTAAATCTTGTGCTTTCGTTGGTAATTATGACAACAAATTTTCTTAATAGATTTTATCCTAACCCTCCTGCTGAAAGGAATTCTGCTAATGAATTTAGCACGCTCCTTCTTGGTGAAGCATTCAGGGAAGAATATGAGATTTCAGAAAGTGTCAGTGAAAACCAAAACAATTTCTGAAGCTGGCAAACCCAGCATTGATAGAGCTTGTGTGCTCTGCTGCACCGTGGAGAGGGATGTGAATACATTTACAATACACTTAAAAATCCCCCTTGGGCACTCTGTGTGCCTTGTCATTGTCCCCTGCCTGTTCAGAGTTGCATTTTTTTGTCTGTCACTGTCTATAGTTGCTTGAAATGCTCCTACCCCTGTGACCGCTTAGGCAAACAGGTAAACAATATTCTGGGGTTAAGTTCAGCTTTCTGTAAGGAGTAAAATTCAGGCAGGAGAGGGATACATGATAACAATGACGTTTTCTTAAGCAGCAGACAAAAACCATTCCAGCCATTATTGGCTTTCCTGCTCCTTCCTGTGCTTCCTTTGCTCCTTAGCCCTTCCTCCTCCATAATTTCTAAAATATCCACATCATTAAGCTGTTTCTCTTTTGGTTTCTGTATGATATTGTGATCTGCCACTGGGTGAGACTGATCTCTTCAGGATGAGGGGAAAAGAGCACCAGTCTCCAAACCTCCCCAGCCCCAGGTTTGCTTAGCAAGAACCCCAGTTAGTTACCACTGCATCCAGCACTAAAGCCTAAAACCAGGCTGCAACAAAGTCTAGATTTGCATAAACTAAAATGCAATGTAATTAGTGCTAATGGTCATGCTGGGCAACTGCTCTGAAGGCAGAGAGGTCCTGAAGGAAACAGCATTTCCAAAATGATTTTATTGTGGCTATTCTATTAACATTTCCTGGTGCTTGGACACAGGAGTGAATATTGGAGTACATAGAGTTCAGAAAGCTTCAAAACCCCCCTCATAAATACAGAGTGGCTTGAGAGAGGCAAAGGGGACAGCAGTCACAGTGGTGGGGAATCAAGTTCATCTCTTTTGTGTTCAAACTGCAGCACTTGTAGGAGCTGCCTTTCAATTTCCTGCATTGATTTTCACCATCATCTTTTCTACCAGCTTCTGGATGCTCCAGCCTGCTTAGCAGGAAACTGAAAACATTTTACAGAGCAAAGCTGCTGCCAGCTCAGCTGATGGCAGTTTTTCTCAGGGAAATTCTGGTATCAGTGCACTGAGGATGGAAAATCCCCAGGGATCATTTCAGAAGCATTACTTACTTATTCATTCATGTGCATTTTGGGGTTTATCTCGAGGCAAGATGTCCAACAACCAGCAGAACTCGTGTTTGCTCTCATGGTTGTGCTCTGAAGCAAGTCCCAAAGCAGAGAGCAGCAGCAACATTTCATCTGGCTCCACAGGATGTGTTTCTGTCAGGAGTTTTCCCATTTGTAAAATCTGTGGCTGGAGTGAAGACACAAATAGGAGAGTAATGGGTCAGAACAACAAGGTAGACATCAGGAGATGCTGCTGAAAAATTTAGCAGGAGCAGGGAAGGTTGTGTGTGGGTGAACCAGGATGAGGTTTGAGGAGAAACATGAAAAATGGCAAGTCATGCAGCAAGTTAAACAGCTTCTGTACATTCTGTAGGTCAGCAGTGCTGATTGCTGTGGGATAGCAGCAAGAGGCATTTTTACTGAATGCACAGCGAGCTATGAACACGTGGATTACTTTTTTTTTTTCTGATTTTTTTTTTTTGTTCTTCCTGAATACTTTTAAAAGGGGAAGGGTGGAGGGAGAGTGTCCTTATCTGACATTGCTATATTCTCTAGGGAACGGTGTTACCTTGTAAAAGTCCTCTGCTTTTTGTTTAGGCTGGGGTTACAGTCTCTGCTCTAGCTGGGGGAGAATTTTGGGGGGTTTTGGGGGGAGATACACGATAACAATGACATTTTCTTAAGCAGCAGACAAAAATCATTCCAGCCATTATTGGCTTTCCTGCTCCTTCCTGTGCTTCCTTTGCTCCTTAGCCCTTCCTCCTCCATAATTTCTAAAATATCCACGTCACTAAGTTGTTTCTCTTTTGGTTTCCATATGATACTGTGATCTGCCACTGAGTGAGACTGATCTCTTCAGGATGAGGGGAAAAGAGCACCAGGCTCTAGAAGATCTAATTTTCTCTATTGATACAGCTCTGCCTTTCTAGGAAATGTCTTTCGGGGTTGGTTGGTTGGTTTTGGTTTGTTTTTGGTGTTTTTTTGTTGGGTTGTTGTTGGTGGTTTGGTTTGGTTTTGGGTTTTTTGTGGTTTTTTTGTGGGGTTTTTTTGTGGGGTTTTTTGTGGTTTTGTGTGTTTGGTTTGTTTTTTTTTTTTGTTTGTGGGGTTTGGTTTGGTTTTGTTTTTTGGTTATTTTGGTTTGTTTGTTTGTTTGTTTGTTTGTTTTGGTTTTTTTAATAAACTCTGGGGGATTTTGTCACTTTCAAACTCCTATTAGGAAATGGCATGGCAGGACATGCGAGTTATTGATGTGCCACATAAATTGCATTGTTTTCACAAGGCTGCCATGCTACAAGATGGGGAAGACAAAGAGGTTTTTTTTTGCATTTTGACATTTTTTAAAAGATGAGTATTTGTGAGTGATAAAAGCACATTGCACACTGGCAGGATTACCACCTGTAACTGCTGACCAGTGAAGAACCAAAATACATCTGTCCAGAAATGGTTTCTCTGTTATAAATGATCCTTGTCATTTACAGAGCTGCTGACTATCAGTATCCCTTCAAAAGTAAAAGATGATGGCAGCAGGGAAGTCCTAGGTGTCTTTTATTGTTGTTGTTGTTTTTAAGACAATTTGGTGGATTTTATTTTTGTTTTTCAAAATATAATATTTATAACTATTTTTAACTGATTTTAATTATATATTATTTTAACATACTTAAGGATAAACACCATGATATTTGTGTCAGTATTATTATTGTATCTATTTTCTTATTATTCTTTTCTCCTTGAAATCTTATTTAGCTCTTCCCTGGTCAAAAATATTTCATTTTCAGAGCAGGCATGATTTTTTTTTTTCTTTTTTTGCAGCATCCTGGGATGTGACCATTTTTGGTCACGTTCACAAGTAAACTGTTGCTAATTCAGGCCTCATTGAAGAGGGATCATACAGTTAATTGTGAAGGATGTTTATTTTAAAGTCTAGAACACCAGCACAGGTTGGGCTGAGGTGAAAGGGAAGATTAAAGAGGAAGTGAAGTTTATTAATAGAGTTCTGGCTGACAGTGGCTTTGCAGTGTGCAGGGGGTGACTTTTGCTACAGGACTGACTGGTTCTAAGAGATGAAAGAGCATTTGAGATGAGAAACACAGCAGAGAAAGCTGTACAAGGGAATAATAAAGCCCTGCACATACTGTTACCCTGTTCTGGTTTTTCCACTTCTCTTTGTCATGTACTTAATTATGTACTTAATTTAAAAAAAAAGGCATTTTCCTATTTTTTTTTTTCTGAAAAAAAAAAATTCAGGTTGAATGAGATCAAATTGCCATTCATTTAGGTTGAATGAGATCAAATTGTCTGATAATTTTGGGGAGCCACGAGCAGCTTTTTTGATGCTGTTATAAATATTTGAACTAATTATAAATAATTAAGGTAAAGGGTTTGTTTGTATGCACATGCAGGAGGTGTCCTGAACCAAGTGACAGCAGCATTCCATGAAATTGCAGTGGCATTGAAATTGCCATGTCAAGGTAGCTGTCCTGGCATTCCAAAAGCACTGGGAAATTGCATGAGGGACAGGGAATATTGTTGGCTTTACTATCTAATTGAATTTATTTATAGTAATTAATATTATTAATAATATTAATTTAATATCTAATAGCAAGTGGTGTTTTGTTTGCATATCAGCTAAAGCTGGCTAAAACTTTTGTGTTTGCTTGGCAGAGCAAGCTGCTTGCCTTCCCCCCCCCCCCCCCCCCCCCCCCCCCCAATTTTCAAAATTTTTGACTTTGGATTTTCAGTATCTCTTCATTCAAAATGTAATTCTGAAGCTTTTTGTATTTAAGTGGTGTTGTGCCTTACAGTGGGCGAGTATTTAGTCATGAGAGATGGTTTCTTTCCCCAGTGTGAAAATCTGTTGCTCAGCTTTCTTGCTGCTTTTAAACTCAGTGTGTCACGCTGACTTCAAAGGCTGGAGCTTGAAATTCTAATATATTGCATTCTAATAGATTACATTCCTTCTGCTTAAAATATCTGGTTCACCACCTCCATAAAATTGAGTGACTACAAATACAAACCAAGTAGTTGTCAGATTAAGATGTCAGAGCAGTGGAATTATTCTGAGAGAGTTTTAACCAAGGGTTTGGGTTTGTTTTTTTTTTTTGCCCCCAGATCTCACTTTAAGGCAGATAGCTGCAGAATTTGTTATAAATAGGCCTGTGAAAAAGACTACAAATCATAAAAGATCATGACAAACAGGATTGCTTACTAAATAAGTGGTACCTTAAACAACGTGTGGATGGAAAGTAAAGCGGGTACACCAAACAGCAGTGGAGATAATTTGTGTGTTTTGGATGTGGTGGAAGTTCTTCAGAAGCTAATCACAGGGTAAACTGTTCAGCAGGGCAGCAAATTGAGCCTGGTTGCAGATGAGAAGAATTAGAAGCTGATAGGAAGTGTTGAGGAGCTCAGGGGCAGCCTGAGCTGGGGAGGAGCACTCCGAGCTGCTCTGGTCCAGGCTGGAACAGAACAGGGAGTGCACAGTGAGCTGGCAAATTCTGCTGAGAAAATGAATGGTTGTAGCCTTTCAAGTCCTGAGACAGTTTCAGGATGCTTCCCAAAGGTTGTAATTGCTAATGAATTGAGCAGCACTCAGCACGGGTAGTAATTTAATGGAGACAGCTGTTGAGGACTGCACTCCATGAAAAGAGTCTGAGAGCAGCCAAACAGGCCACCAGCCTGGATGTGTGATGTGTTTGTGGGGCAAAGTGTGCTTGGGTCACTAGAGAGGTCCTGGAGGGAGCAAAGATTTCAAAGAAAATAAAAGAGAAAGAAAGAAGGAAGGAAGGAAGGAAGGAAAGAGAAAGAAAGAGAGAGAGAAAGAAAGAGAAACAAAGAGAGAAAAAGAGAAAGAGAAAGAAAAAGAGAGAGAGAAAGAAAGAGAGAGAAAAAGAGAAAGAGAAAGAAAAAGAGAGAGAGAAAGAAAGAGAGAGAAAAAGAGAAAGAGAAAGAAAAAGAGAGAGAGAAAGAAAGAGAGAGAAAAAGAGAAAGAGAGCGAGAGAGAGAGAGAAAGAAAGAGAGAGAAAAAGAGAAAGAGCGAGAGAGAGAGAAAGAAAGAGAGAAAGAGAAAGAGAGAGAAAGAGAGAAAGAGAAAGAGAGAAAGAAAGAGAGAAAGAGAAAGAGAGAGAAAGAGAGAAAGAAAGAGAGGAAGAGAAAGAAAGAGAGAGAAAGAGAGAGGAAAAGAAAAGAGAAAAAAGAAAAGAGAAAAATTCACTTGGCATGTCAATACTCTCTGTTCTATTTAGTTTTGCTAACTCCATGCGAGGCAGCAGGTGCCAGGTGTTCCTCAGGTATAAAAAATTCTGTTCTCAGCACAGACCAGCAGCTTGTATGTGTCTGGAACTGACTGATGGGTTCAGGGCTTAGCACAGACTTTGACTGTCTTTTTGCATGGCAGAAGGAAGTAGCAGAATGCCTGTGGGCACTCAGAGGGTCCTGGCAGGTCAAACAGCTGCTGCTTCTTTGTCAAACAGGAGGAGAACAGTTCATGTGGGCAGTGGGTGACTCAGGGCCTCAGAAGATAAGCTGGCTGCAAGGCAGCTCCAGAGCAAACAGGGCAGGTTGTGCTTACTTTGGAAATGGAGCTTTTGCAGGTGGAAATTTGATCTGATCTACCTCTGAATGATCTGCAGGTGCGACTGAAGTGTAGAGAAATATTCAAATTTATCTTCTTCACGTATATATGTAAATGAAGGGATATTTGCCCATGGTGAATTTGAATATGAGAGAGTTATGAAAGTCATTTGCAGAGCTAGTTTTAGCTTCAATGGACATGTTATTAAAGGGAGAATTTTTAAAACTGTTTTATCTTGGCCTTTTCAGCACTGCTTTTATAGGAAAGGTTTCATTTGGTGTGTCAAACTTTCAGGATGTTAAGCACTGCTTAACACACACACACACACACACACACACACACACACACACACACAAAAAAAAAAATCTTAAGTACCAAAATAGCTAACCACATTTCCTTTTGTGCTAACAATTGTGTTTTAATTTGATAATGCATCTTTCTAACAATTCAGCTGATATGTTTCATGGAAAATGTATCAAAAGGTCATTTCAAAAGTTGCATTTGAAAGAAATGAATTGAGGGTTGAAACCAAGCACGCTTGAGTCATGAAGTTGCCATTTGGAACATCTTGTTCACTTTTGCAGTAGATGGTTGTTCTTTGTTTAGTGAGCCTTTTTATTTCTACAGCTATTCCTGAAGACCATTGTATCAAAAATAATAGCTCTGCTCACTAAATTACAAATTATTTGGAGCAATAACTAACAAATTGCTGCTGGGAGAAGTTCCACAGCAGGTCTTTGGGGCATCACTGGGATGCAGCTAATAACAATTGAGCTTGTTGATGCAATTTCCTTCCCATTTCAACCCTAATTTTCTGATTAGGTTTGTATTACATCTGTGTTAAGCCTTCATCTTGCAGGAGAGTTCAGTTCATGTGCTGTTGTTCCTTTTCCCAGGTCTCTTCTCCCAGTGAGTGCCGGCGAGAATGAATGGACACATATCCAACACCCCTCCCGGTGGATATGGAAGTTACTTCCCTCAAATGAAGTAAGGTTTTGCCTTTGCCTCAGCTTTCATGGGCAAAATAGTGTCTAATTCCTTCTTTAGGCTCTCATTTCAGACAGAGCTATAATTAGTAGGTGCCTCTAGAATTTTAAAAAAATCTTCTTCTGTAGAAGAGCGAGGGGTTTGCAAACCACAGTGGCAGATACCATCAGACTGATTTTTGTGTTGGCTTAAGGGGCAACTGTGCCACTGCCTGGGCTCATCTGGAACAGGAAAATAAATTGCTGTAGCCATAACATCCTTGTTGTGTTACTCAGAGAGGTCTTTGTGTGCCGGAGATGTTTCAGGTTAGCTGTGAGCGGATGCGTTTTTATGCATAAAAGATGAGGCTGCCTCTCCCATCTGTGAGAGCAGACTGCTTCCCAGCAAACAGAACTGAGCAACTGCTACCTGAAGGTGTTACCTTGCCTGAGATGAGAGGGTGATCCCTCCATCAGGAGCATGGCACTAGGCTTACAACACTAATGAGAATTTACCCTTCTGATGCCAAGGAACACGTGTTCCTGTGTGGAGCAGGGTATCTCTGGTGGTTTTTTGCTTCTCATATTGTTGTCCCTTTAAGGTGAGCTCATATATCGCTCATCCTTTAAACACTTGCAGTCATGTTGCCCTTTCATTTGTGTAGGGAAATGACAGTCATTTCAACTTTTTCATTAAAAGCAGTTATGATTGTTAAAAACAATCAACACTTGTGTACGCAGGAAAAAAAAAACCCCAAATCCTACCCAATTCTTTGGCACAGTCATTTATTATTATCATTATTATTATTATTATTATTAACAATATTATTATTAACAATATTATTATTAACAATATTATTATTGTTATTGTTATTATTGTTGTTGTTATTGTTGTTATTATTATAATTGTGCAGTGATGTTGGTTACTTGAGTAAAGGTGGTATTTATTTATATACCACACCCCAGCTGTGCATGATGTTGTATTAATGCAACAGAAGAAAGCTCAGAAAGGCCTGCAGCCCAAGTGAAACATTCTCTCTCATATTTATAGTGTGGAACAAATATCCAGTATTTTTTACTATATATATATAGTGTATATATAATATATATTATTTTTATATATTATATAAATATATAATATATAATATAAATTATTATATTTATATAAGATAACATATTATAATATATAATATTTATTATACTATTATGATATTTATATACAATATATAATATAATACAATATAATACAATATAATACAATATAATGTAATATAATGTAATATAATGTAATGTAATGTAATATAATATAATATAATATAATATAATATAATATAATATAATATAATATAATATAATATAATATAATATAATATAATATAATATAAATCTTCTACATTATATTATATTTTATATAAAATATCCCTCTGTTAGTAATGCTGTTGGTATGTGTAGTCCTATGTAAGGGAAGAGTTTTTCCTTTCAATGCCTGCCAAATCCATCTATAGGGAAAATAATCAGAAATGTTTTCTTCCAGTGGCTATGGCTCCCCAACGTTTGCCCAGGCAGAGAGGGAGCAGAACTCAAGAACAAGTGCAAAAGCTCTCTATGGTAAGGTGGCAAAAACTCTCCTGAACTTCTTTGCTGTTTAAATAAATTATGTTATAAAATGAATATTTATAACGTGATTAAATTATAAGTGATATATTATAAAGTGGTTGTGATGTGGTGGAAATATTTTTCACATATTAATCTGAAAGTGTATGTACATACTCATGGGTGTGTCTGTCAAATAAATTAAAAAGTAAAGTGGTTTTACTCCTGCTAAAGCTAACTAGAAAATGCTCAGTTTAACTAAGTAGATAGCTCTAAGTAGATAGCTCTTACCTGCTCATTTTTCAGGCAGCATTCATCACACAACTCAGTGAAACTGAAAAAACTTAAGAAAATCCTATGTCTAAGGTATGCACCAGGGAGAAGGCATTCAAGGCTTTAGCTGTGCTGTGGCTTTTATTTCTCCTGTACCCCCCTCTGCCTCCCCAGCTTCATCCCCTGCTAGCAGAAAAGGCCCTTAGAATACTCTTCTTTTTTGACACAAGGATTTAATGGAAATCAGAGCTGGTGTGACAGGTTTGGAGCCCTACCTGGCCTGCTGGTTTCTGCAGGCTCTGTGGCTGTCAGAGGTGATGTTACAAATGCCTGAGTTGTTGCACTCCTGTCTTGGTTTGGAAAGACAGGGAAAGCTGGAGTTTCCCTTGGAATAGAGAATGTAAACCCCTCACCCCCTCCAAATTATAATTTTGCAATTAAGGGCTTTTAGGCAAAGATTTGGGGAATAGGAATAACAGTTCTTTACTAGGAATATTAACAATACAAATATAGTAGAAAACAAAACCAAACAAACAACCAACAATCCTAGAAACCCTGACAGAGTCAGAGCTCCAACCCTTTTGGTGAAAGCATTTTTCCTAATATTCAACCTAAACGTGAATCATTCTAAGTTCAGATTTACTTTGTTTTAGTGCTGTGCTGCAAAACTCAGGTTCTTGACATAGTGCTGAAGGCAGGAACAGAAACTGAGGAAAATCCTGAGCTGATCATTTGAAAGAGAGATTTCTGCATCCTGTATGGGCTCACTCAAGAAACTGATTGCAAGTGTTGACAGAAATTGCAGGTGGCAACAGAAACCAGCAAGAGACATTGCTAAAAACTCTGAGCAGATTATGAGATGCTGTGAGAGTGTTGTGATTCCTTTTTCATTTTATGTCATCATCATAATTTTTCAGCAGTACATGGTTTGAACAGCAAAAGTTCAAACTTTTGAACTTTTCAAAAGTTCGGTGTCTTAACTGTGTCCTTTAACCTTTGTGGGCTTTTTAAAATGTCTCTCTGAGCTTTTTCATATCAAACATGATGAGAATGGTCATGTGTCAGGAGAAGATGGGGACAAGTGAGTAAATTTGGTGTATTTAGTGGTATTTTTTTAATTTCCAAAGTATTTAACTGAATTCAGGTGCTAATTGAAAATGCTTGCCACGAAACTGCTGCGTGGTGGCTCCTGTAAAGTGAGTTGTTGTCCTTGGTTCACTTCTGTTGCTGGTAGATATATCACAAAACTGTAGCTGCAGTTGCCAGGAGCTGAATGAAATAGCAGGATAAGTTATTCTGGAGCTCCAAGTGGATATGTGTGTTGGCACAGCTCTTAGAGTGGAGTTTGCACATTTTACTACTTCTGCTCTGTTTTATACACATAAGGAACCAGGCTGTTGCTATCACCCCACACATGAGCTGGAGAGAACAAGGGAAACACCTACAATCTTTCTCAGATTCAGGGCAGTTCTATTTTTCTAAATTTTGGGATCTAAGTTACTATTCTGCTGCATCCCACATGTGCCTCTCCTTCCTTTGTGATGTTAAATTTTTTGTGCATACTGCCCAAACAGGGTGGAAAGCAGCTGAGTGATCTTGGCATTGTTAAAAAGTGTTGGAAAACCCTCATTACAAACTATTGTATTTAAGATTAATAACTAACTAAAGTGTTTTATTTGAGATTCATGAGACTGAAATCATATAAAGCAGGATGAAGCTGTCTTAGCTTTATTTTTTATATCTTGTTGTATACATGTATTTTAAATGTATGTTTTATATTATTTAGGTTAATAGAGAAAGCTCATGGTTTTAATAGACTCACTTATACTGAAAAAAAAAATCCCATAATTTTACTGTAAAAGTAAAACACACTCAGGCTTTATTTGTTTTACTAAAATGTGACAACATGATGTTGGCAGCAGACTTTGCCCATGAAAATATTCCTTTCCTTGGAAAACTTGAGAGTCAATTGGACTAAGCCACCTACTCCTGACTATCAACAAGTGAAAATGGTACCTGGGCTCTTAAGTGACCACTTGACCTTGAACTCAATTTCTTCCAAGCACTGTAAAGACTAAATTAAAATAAACATAATTTTATTATTATTATCATCATCATCATCATCATCATCATCATCATTAGTATTATTATTTTCACCATGAGTATTTCACCATTATTATTATTATTATTATTATTATTATTATTATTATTATTATTATTATTATTATTATTATTATTATTATTACCACCATCACCACCTTATTATTACTTATTATTTCTTACTACTTATTATTGCTTATTGTTATATGTGTGTATGTTTATGTATATGCACAGGCATGTTTATGTCCTGGCATGAAATTTATAGCTTAGATGGCATTGCTGAGGTGATTCATGATTATTCAGCCCTTCAGTCAGCAGACAGAAGGAGGGAAAGGAGGCTGGAATATTATTGGTGTCACCAAGAGTTCACTGAAAACCAGACCGGAGCCATTGCTATCTCTGATAGTGAAAACTTCCTCACAATTGCTTTTTTTTCCTGTGTCAAATAACCCCTTTGTTTTCACTGATTTCCTTCCTGAAACGAGCTGTTATCTGTTTGCATGACAAATCTCTCTCTGAGCCGCCAGGGAAGGTGCTCTCTGCACATTTTTGTGGGGTTTGCTCCATCTTTTTTTTTTTTTTTTTTCTTTCCATCCAAAAAATGGGATTTTGGCTCCTGCTGTCATCAGTTGTTCCATCATTGGCTCTTCCATCTGCCTTGAGCAGTTCTGCCACAGCAATCTCAGGGCTGTGCTGGGGCTGTGCCAGCCAGTGACACAACGTGGGGCAGCCTCATCCCTCAGGAGGGATGAAGCAGGAGCCCACTCCAAATTGTCAGATTATTGCACAGAACGGAGAGATGCTGCTAAAATTGTCTTTGCCCAGCGCATTAGGAAAGGCTGAGTGTTCTGTGCCACTGAGTTTCTGCCCTCGTGGCTGTGATTTGGAGCTGGAAGTGAAATTTCCTGTGTGCCTCGTTCAGAGCAAGAGCTGCAGTGTAACAAACTCAAGGAAACCTCCAGCAGCTCCCAGGCAGGTAAATGAGTGCACTGGAAGGAGCCATCCACGTAACATGCTTGAGGAGTTCTTGAATCTCAAATTAATTTGACAGTTGACTCCTAAACAACACACTTCCTCTGACAGCTAGTTCCACACAGCCATCAGAGAGAAGCTTCTGGCATAAATCCCTGAAAGTGATAGGGTTTTTGCTTCTCTGAGAAGGAAACCTGTTTTGAACTCGAGTTCTGACCTTTGTCCCTGGATGTTTAGGTCACATCTCCTGCACTTTGTTCTGCCTCAAGATGATTTTTTTTTTCCCCAGTTGCCCTACAATTTATGTTTAAAGGGTATCAACAATCAGTGCAATACAGATAGATGGTAGTAAATCAAGTATTGGGCTTTTTCTGCTTGATGAGGGGTGGAGATATTTTATGCTGCCACTCCGGGATCCATGGAACAGATTGTGGGGGAGACTCTCAATCCATGTCCACGTGGATTGCCATCAGATTTCAGAGCAATCTACAGTCCTGTTTATCTGTGTCAGGTACTGTCTGGTAGAGTCTTTGACTTGGCTGAAAGGCTTTGGTTAAGAGGTTGTTTTTTGTTTTCTGGTGTTTTGGATGCTTTCAAAAATGAAAATAAAATCAGCAGCTTTCAACGTCTGAGAACAGAAACATGGTCTGTTCCTGATGCTTGATGAATTCAATAATTTCACGAAACATGAATTGCAGTAACATCTGTCCACATCAGACATCAGGAAGAGTACTAGTTTCTGTGGATCAATGTTCCTGTTCCTCTGGAAGCTTCAGTAGCTAGTAGATCTTACCTTCAGGACCTATAAGTGAAATGCTGTGCTGCTTTTCACTTTATTGCCCTTGTGTTTTGAGAGATTTTATTTCAATAAATTATTCTGGGTTGCATTTGCTGTAGATGGTGGTTAAGAATTTAGCTTCAGTGTCTTCTGCCATGATCCTCCCTTATTTTTTGTTTTATTTTACCAGAGGAAAAAAATCTTTCTGTAAATGGTGTGCAGCACATCAGCAGAGTTTGAGCTAACCTGTTATTAAGGCTGTGTTCTACTTTAAGTGGTGGATGTAAGACTTGCAATGAGTAGAGCATATAGGGAAAAAAAAATTGATAGTTTTATTCATCTTTTGATAGTTTTATGCATCATATCTGGAAGTCTCTGTTGTAGTATTTCACTTCAGCTTCAATAGCCTCTTCATGCATGAAGGGAGCTGTGAGAGGCTGAGATTGATTGGGAGGATTAGCAGAGTGAAACAGAGCACACAAAACATTATTTTGTTTTCAGTGTCAGGGGTTGACCCCAGCCAGCAACTGAGGATCTCCCCATTTGCTTTCTCATTCCCCCTGTCTCCTCTCTGCAGCAGAACAGGGGGGAGGATTGGAAGAGAAAAAGCATGAAAAAAACCCTGGTGGATCAAGAGAAAGATGGCTTAATAGGTGAAGGAAAGAACAGGGAAGAAAAAAAGGACTGAATAACACAAAGGGATTTACTCACAATCTAGACTATCTGGGCAAGGAGTCTTTGGAAAGACTACCTGCCAGTTTTATTGCTGATGTGTACATTTATATATTATATATATTTATATATTAAATAGCATGGGACATCCTTTGGGTCAGCTGTCCCCTCTCAGCCTCTTGTGTACCCCCAGCCCACTCACTGGGGCTGCAGAAAAAGAAACAGAGAAGACTTTGACACCATTCAGCAACAGCTGAGATATCCCTGTGTTATCAGATCCACAATTATCTCCATCCTAGCCAGGCCCAGTGCATTCAGCACATCAGCAAATCCTGTTGCTCATTTTCCATAGCTGACCACGTGTTATTTGCATTTTGAAGTCTGTATGTTAAACAAAGGGATGTTCTAAGGTTTCTGCAAAGGCACTCAGATTAATATTGATAGGTGATAATCTGTCACTTTGATATGTGAAAGAGTTGGGAGATGGAAGCTACATTTCCAGAAGAATGGCAATGGGCAGCTCTGTAGGAAAAGAAAAAGAAGTTTTATACAGATGAAAAAATCAACAAAACAAACCCTGTGAGAGTCACCTGCTGAGGTGTCTCTGACTTGGAAATGGAAACACAGAAGTGCTGTAGGAAGGAGCAGCAGTCCCTTGTGTCCTCCCTGGATAGAGGAGGACAGAGAAGAGGTTTGCAGGCTTCTATCAGTTTTTCTGGAGAAGAGCACTCCAGCAGGAGAGGGTGAAAAGGGTTTGTGTCCTTCCTGATGGCAAGGTGAGAACTTTTGGAGGGTTGTGGGTAGAACCTGGGACAGGAGCCAAGCACTAGGAGAAAGCAGAGCTTGAAGTTTCATTTTGAGGTGCTGGCAAAAACCATGGGACAGGGCATGCATTATAGCTGCCAGTCTTTTTATTTCCTTTCCTTTTTCTTTTTTTTTTTTTTAACCTTTTCCTTCTTCTTTCTTTGTGCTATGTTCATATTATCATGGTGGAGATTATTCTTCCTTCAGTGTGATTCATGCCAGGCAGTCAAGAAAATCATGTCTCAGGGCTCTGTAAGGGAAAGGAGACCCACTTATGAACCATTGGATTGTAAAAGGTTTGAAAAACAAAGGCTGAAGACAGACCCTTCCACAATGGAAGAATTTTGCCTGATGCCAGGATTCTTACTAGAAGATGTGTTTTGAAGGGTGGATAATTTCAGGGTGCAGCTGTAATACCCACCTCCAGATCCTCTGCAGCAGTGTTTCAGTCTCGACTGAAATGTTCTGTTCTGCTCTAAATGATAACTTGGGTCTCCAGCAGGTTCTGATTCTCATTTTACCTGCATTAAACAAGTAAATTTGTGAACATGAATTGCTCTCAGTGTGGACTCTCAGTTGCTGTGTCTGTACTTCTTGTTTATTAACACAAACACTGGTTGACCTTAGTTAAATGGAAATTTTATTGAAGCTGTTGTTAATTACAAGGTAATAGTAATGAGAACTTTAATCCAATTTGCATTTAATCTCACCATGGCAGGGTGTGTTGAGCACCTTTCCACCCTGTCTGGCTGGGAGTGTGGTGCTGCTCTGGAGGAGGATCTGTCAATCCCTGCTGGAAATGGTTTTGAGATTCCTGTTTTAACACGACAAAACTCACGTGAAGCAGAATAAGGAGCCTCCTGCAAAATTTACTCTCTGCTTTTTAATTCCTTTGCAGCCTCTACATATTCCAGACTTTCTTTGTTTATTTAAAGCAGCTCCAACTGTTACTGTTTGCAGCATTTATAAATTTTACAGTGGATGTAAACTTTCTTACACTTGTTTAATTCAATGGCATAAAACTTGCATTTTTGTTCACCTAAAAGAAGACAACACTCAAAACTGAGTATTTGGTGCATTGATAATTGAAAGAAGTAATTTTTTTTTTGTTTGTTTTGTTTAAAGCATATATTCTTTCCTACTGGACAGTATTTAAGTATCATTTACAGTCCACAGCAGAAGGCTGCTAACTGATCCCCTTAGAGGTGCAAATAGTTCTGTGGGATTAAACTAGATACTGCTTTTTAATCCCTTTGTTTTATTAGGAACAGATGGACTTTACTTCTTCAGATCATCATCCAAACAAAAAAAGAAAGGTAGCAAATCAGCCAGTGCTGCTTGACTGGCTGTGTTGTTGGGGTGTGCGTGTGTGTGTGTGTTGTGGCTACAAAGACAACCCACTGCAAAAATGCTCTCAGGACCATGCTGCAAAAGCAGAAATTGTAGATACAGACAGAATAATCAATGCTGATCCTCTGCCCTGGGATTTCAGAATAATGGAAGTAAGAGATCTGTTTTGAAATATTCACATACCTGGCTGAAAATGGCTGGTGATTTGTGGTGTTCTTGGATTTGGCTGTTTGCTCAGCACACTTCTCTTGCTAAAGCAAACTGAGCAGCTGCTGGGCAGGGTTAGGGTGGCTCTGTTGCCTGAGTGGCATTTGTCACCGTGGGAGGGGGGCTTCAAGCCAGTCATGTATTTCAGAAACTTGGAGGGGTTTTTTTGCAAAAATCACTGAGAAGGGAAGAGGTGGTGGTGTGTTTACAAAATGTGACAAATGCTTCCACGAGCAACGTCTGAAAATGAGGGCACTGCTGTCTTTGCACCTGGAATTCCTGTGTGAAGGAACCCTGATTACAGAAAAGACCTTTGTAGGGGAGTTTTTATGGACTGCAGATCTCTGCATGTCACAGAGCTTGGTAGTATTCAGATTTTTTTTTTTTATTTTGCAAAATGTAACTTAACCTTCCTGTCAACAAAATCACATTTATTTTGCCTCCAACTCTTCCAGGTGTGATGAAATTGATGTATTTCGTGTGTGCATTTTGTATTTTCATTGTATGAAAAAAACCCTAAACCACCTATTTTACTTGAAGATCAGAAATTGAAATTTTTTTAATGAAATATAGGAAAAAAAATGACCTACTTCCAGAGTTTCATTAGACCTTTCTTGGCCATGTCACCTGCTGACTTTTTACAACAAAGCTCCTGGTGTTCCAGATCAGGTGCTTAAGTGGTTGTGGTGAAAAAAAACCCCAAACTTCCAAATATTGCATTCATTTTTTTTTTCCACCAGAGTTGAAAAGTGTTCTTCAGTGTTCATCTAAATTCATTATTTTGTGGCGTGGGTGTGTGTTGTGTCTTCATCTTGCTTTCCCCCTTCCTTCCTCTCCAGGTTTAACATGAATCTCTTGTACAGAGTGAAAGGCACCTCATGTTTCTGGTTTTGCAGCATTGTGTTTTGTTAGCTGAAAAATATTCCTGTTTAGAGATCTTTTGGTGTGTTTATGTATATTTCCATGCCTCCTTCTACATTAGCAATTCAATGAATTGAATACTTTATAAAGAAATAAAGGATTGTTTGGGGTTTTTTCTGTGTGTGTGTGTGCCTTTGATGTCTTGCAGATTTAACATGAGAATTGTTTGTATATATCAGAAAATACTTCTGCTTTCAAGGATGCTCAGGCAGATACAGTGAGCCCAGTGCTAGTTATCATACAGTGGGAAGACAAAGATTTTAATAATCAGGTTTTCCCAAGGCAATGCTTCCAGTCAGAGCACTGCTCCCCTCTGGAGTCCTGACTCACTGGATAAGTGATAAGTAGCTTTTAAACAACTTAAAAGCTCCAACTACAGTTGCTAATTTTATTATTTGTGGTGAACTCTGCACTGTCTCGATGTTTGATTCTCACTCTTTTGTTGTTGCATTTTTTTATGTGATCACTGATTTGTGAGGGTTTTTTTGAGCTGTCGGTAAATATTGCTATTGCATTTAACGGCACTTCACTTAATTTTGGCTTTTTTTTTTTAACTTATTTTTGTTGTCAGCAATTTGTGACTCAGAAAGTGAATTGTGTAAGTGCTTGGGTAATCTAACAACGCAATTTGCAGATTTTTTGATTTTTGTAATGCTCAATTAAAATATTCTTTTCTTAAAAGCAGATAAATTGTTGTAAAATTTTTGTTGGCCATTGCTAGCAACTTAGCTTTATCTTTCATGATTATTTGAGCTATTATTTCTAAACTTGTGAGAATTGTTTTTAGCGACTTGTAAGATAAAAAGATCTACTTTAAAATTAACAATAAGTGATAAGTGGCTTTTGTGGGCACCCACCAGCTCCCTGCCAACACTGCTGACGTAAAAACGATCCTTGTGCTGGGCCACGTGGGGCTGGAGGTGTGTTCTGCTGAAATACAGAAATTACCCACAGCTTATCTCCTCTCCTCGTGTACACCACTTGCCCAAAGCGTCTCTGAGGAACAGTCCAGGCATTGGATGGATAATTATTCTTTCTTTTCCTCCCACCTCCAGAACAAAGGAAGAATTATGCACGAGACAGCGTCAGCAGCATATCTGAAACGTCACAGTACCATGTAGAGGTGAGAGGAGAGTGATACACCAACTGCAGCTCTCAGTTACATGTGGTTATTTTTGCCTACATGCCTTTTTTTTTTTTTTTTTTTTTTTTGAGGATATATAAGGCTTGAAGGCACACGCATCTTCCAAAATATCCGCCAGCCCGGGGTCACTTCAGAAGAGATTACACTGAAATGCCTCAAATTCTCTAGCTTTGCCATGATGGGCTGAAATCTGGATGCAGAAGGATGTGAGCAGGGTTGTGTGGAGTTTGGCAGACAGACAGGACTTCTCAACAGGCATCCATCCCACACCTTGTGCTGCCCTGTCTGCAAACCTGGCTCCTTGCAAAGGGGAGGCAGAGCTGAGTGGGGCTGTGCTGCTGGCAGGGCACAATGGGTGACATTTAAAACGAATACTCTGATCAGATCTCATCAGCAGAGGCATTAGAATATTCATAAAGTGCTGAGCATTAACTCCTCAAAGCCCCAGTGAGGCCAACATGTGGCAGTTAAACACATTCTGCCTGCACTGATCCTTCCCCAGGGTGAGGAGCAAAGTGTGTGACTTGCTGCCTTAAGCTGCCTTGCAGAATTACTGCCTGCTGCTCTCCTGTTTCAAATATTCAGCCTGAGTGCCTGTGTGCTTAAGCACTTCTGAATGCAGTGCCTCTTTTCCTAGCCTTATTTTGGCTCCAACTTTCTCCTGCTGCCATCAGACCTCTGTCATGGGTTAAGCCAGGTCTCCCAAGCACCACAGATTCCTCAGCTCCTTTTTGCTGGGTTTTAAATCCTCTGTGAATTGGGAGATCATATGCAGAAGACTCCTCATTTCAAGTGCTGTGATCAGCTTGCAGATGAATACAGTTTTGGTTCTAATTGCCTGTCTACTTTTGTGTGGTTTCTTCATAACAATTAGTGCTTGCATTTGGAATCTTAAGCACTCCTGGCTAAGCAGCCAGTAGAGAGTTTGTTTCACTTAACTTCTTTTAAATACTTTGATTATATGCAGCTTACACCTACTTTCTTCTCTGTAATCACCATGTGCTGTTATGCTGTAATAGAAGAAAGCACAGTTAATTTGTTTTTTATTATTTTTTTATTTTTTTTTAAGTTATTTAGAAGACAGATATGCAGGCATCCATTAAATGTGGTTCAGCCTGATTGAGTGTTACCAGGTCTTCAACTGGAATGTGAAGGTGGATTTATGCCTGAACAAAATGAAATAATTTTGTGTAATTTCTTGCACAGTTGGCATGCTGAAGGAGAAACTGAGAGGGAAGCTAGCTGAGGTGATCTTTGTGAGGTACTATTTAATTTCCAGGCCATTAATTGAGTCTGGAGAATATTCCAAGCTGCTGGTGAGCAAAAGCAGTTACTGTTTTCTTCTGTGCTGCACAGAAAAGTGACCAGCCTGTCCATAAGGTAGCCCAGTCAGATGCAAGCCCATCCTGGTTGCCACCAGCAGGCTGCTGGCAGCTCTGGAGGAGATGAGGACACTCCAGGTCAGGGTGGTGGTGGAGCTACATTGGCAGGGAGCTTCTGGGAAGCTTCTGCTGGCACCTCCCGAGCTCAGCTTGCCAAGAGAGAGACAGGTTTTCACTCCTCAAGGAAGCTAATTAAAACTCATGGTTTAATTCTGGCTTTGATACCTGGAGGATGTCAGAACGTGCCCTCAAGTCTGACTGCTCACAGCAGTGAGGAAATGACAGTGGGTGTCAAAAAAGCAAGCTGCAAAAATAAATTGACTCAAAGCGACACTGTGGACTAAACAGCCTTCCTCATGTCTTGGAGGTGGGCTCTGTCATGTACAAAGGCACTTTTGCTCATGAATAATTTGCTCTGCTCCTTCCTGACAATTTAAATGCTGGCACTCCTGACCAATAGGGGAAATTGCAACCTTAATTTCTTTTAAATGTACGTTCTTTGAAATGTCTTACTCCCCAGCACTTGACCACCTTTGTTCTGGACCGAAAAGAGGCAATGATCACAGTGGATGATGGAATAAGGAAGCTGAAATTGTTGGATGCCAAAGGCAAAGTGTGGACTCAAGACATGATTCTTCAAGTGGATGACAAAGCTGTCAGCTTGGTGGACTTGGAATCAAAGGTAAGATCTGTGAGTGACAGACTCATTTTCAGAGAGGGAGGAAAAGGGAGCGAGCAGAAAAACCATCGACGTGAGATTGGGGATTTTAATTAGCTTATTATCACTTTCCCTTTTTAGCTCATGCAGTTTTGCTGAGATCAGGACACTGTATAGTAAGGTGATATTTTGTGTTTTCTTCTTTTTTTTTTTTTCCTTCTTCTGACAGAATGAACTGGAGAATTTCCCTTTAAGCACAATTCAGCATTGCCAAGCTGTGATGAATGCGTGCAACTACAATTCAATTCTTGCATTAATATGTAAGGAACCAACCCAAAACAAGCCTGATTTGCATCTTTTCCAGTGTGATGAAATTAAGGTAAGGTAATAGTGGAGATTGTATGATTGACCAGTACAGTGGATAAAGACAAATGAGCTGATTCATAGAAAATAATTCTGTACTTTTATTCCTGTCAATATGCTGTAAGTTTAATGCCCTTATGGTATCAGCACTACTTATAGCATGTTAGTAAATGTAGTATTTTATGTTTTGCAAAGGAGTAATCTAATATTTAAGGTGAATCCTTAGTGCATCTTCAAATATGACCTTATTGTAAATACTGGTTCTTGGACTCCATAGCTGCTCATTTAGGTTTGCAAATGTATAAATGTCTATTTAGTTTGCCTTCACTCTTCTGAAAAAAAAAGTGGTGTAAAATAATTTGAGTTATCTCAAATTTATTCTGTAATCTGCAAAGAGCTCATCTGAGCCCTGAGTCTTACCTACTCTTCCTCCTCTTTTTGTCACTGAACAATTAAACACCCTCTGCATTCTCACCTCTCTGCATCTCTGCTCTGCTGGAGAGATCTTGAAAGGGAAAATATTCCTTGCAGGAGGGGCAAAACAAAGGAAGAGACTGCTTGTCTCTGATGAAAATATTACCTTCAAGTGTAAATTATTTTTAATGTATTCTGCAATACTTCTTCATTTCTGAGGTTCTGAATTTTAAGTTCTGTTAGCTATTCTCTGTAATTCCAGTTGATCATTTCATGGGGATTTCTTAATTCCTTTGTAGTGGTTTGTATTATTGCTTTGAAACAACAGACTGTTAATCACACTGTGCAACAGTTTTGGAATTAGATGAGAGTGGTGTGAGGATGATTAGTTATTGTGTGATTCGCTGCACAGAATTTGCTGCTTTCAAGGAAAGTTGGATCCTGTCAGAAGTTCAGGGGGTATTGTGTTAAATAATGCAGGGAATCCCTTTTGAGGTGTGTTTGGACCCAGCTTCTCCATGTGTGGAGGAGTTTTGGTCTCTTTTCATTTGTGAAATGTACATATAAAAATGTAGAGTACATAAGCATGACTTGGAAGTCCAGTATCTCCCTTTGTTCTGAAGTATTGTTGGATTCTGTGGCCATACCCTGGGTTGTTTTTTTTTTCCCTTACCCATGAAACTTTTCTGGTTTTGAAAGTTTAGTTCTTTCTCTGTTGGCTTCTCCCTGCTTTTTTTAGAAGTTACAAGCAACTACAGGAGCCTCTGCAATAAAAAACAGTTGAAATCAATACCATTTGGGGCATTCTCACATTTTATAAGCAAGAAAAAAAAATATATAGCAAATACCAAGAGTACTGGATTAATGGAATTCTCTTGGGTTTAAGTTCCTCTGATGCCCTAAAGTTTTTTTTCTATTAATTCTGTAAACTTAAAGTGTCATAACTATTCTGTAATGCAAGCCATCATAGCATGAAAAGTCCCCTAATCCCATTGAATCCTAAATTCAACAATGCCTTCTGGTCCTAGCAGAAGTTACATATCCCTCCCCAAAAGGCACACACCTCTGCATTATGAGGGAAAGACATGGTCCTTGCAGAGTGAGCCAGGCACTGACAGATTTGGGCTTTGACAGCCTTTGCAGGAAATTAATTTGTCAGCTGAAGACATGTAACAGAGCATTCTAAATCCTGCGAGGAGCCATGACCTATTTAATGCAGGAGCTATTAAAATAATGCTTCAGACATGCATCAAAATTTCACTTGTGGGGCCACTGGTGGGGGCAGGCAGCAGTTGTGGAGTGGCAGGAACGTACAAAGTAGGGAATCTCCTGAAAAATTCATCTTCAAATTCATCTCTTTGTTACATCAAAGAGAAATTGGGGGCTGTCATTATTTCTGGAAGGAGATTGTATCATTACAAATTACTTTCTTAATGCTTGTGCTGCTGCCATCCATAGTAGTTTTGCTGCTTCTATATTTGGTAGATTTTTTTCTTTTTATAGTCTGAGGCAAACAAAATACTTGAGACAACCAAAAATTACGTATGCAGAGGGGAAAAGTAGATTATGCAATAGTGGTTGACTTGAGATAATTACAGCTGTTCAGACAAATTTGGTGTCTAGATTACGTGCTTGTGTGATGATAGTGCTTGATGCTGGAGTAGTGACAAAAATACCAATTCCCAGATTTTATTCTGTGGGTTTTGGGGTTTTTTGTTTTGGTTGGATGGGGGTTTTTTGTTTGTTTTGTTGTGTTTGTTTGTTTGTTTTGGTGGGGTTTTTGTTTGTTGTTTTTGGTGGGGTTTGTTTGTTTGTTTGTTTGTTTGTTTGGGGTTTTTTTGTTTTTGTTTTGTTTTGTTGTGGTTTTTTGTTTTGTTTTGGGTTTTTTTTTTTTTTTTTGGTTTTTTTTTTTTTTTTTTTTTTTTTTTTTTTTTTTTTTTTTGGTTTGGGGTTTTTTTGGTTTTTGGGTTTTTTGTTTGTTGGTTGGTTTCGTTTGGTTTTTTTGGTTTTTTGGGTTTTTTGGTCTTTTGTTGGTTGGTTGGTTTGGATTTTGGGGGGGTTAGTTTGTTTTGTTTGGGGTTTTTTTGTGGGTTTTTTGGTGTTTTGGTTTGGGGGTTTTTTTAGGGTTTTTTTTTAGGGTTGGTGGGGGTTTTTGGGTGTAAAATAATTTGTCCCAGTGCTCTTAACTAAATGGGATTTGATAAGGTATTCTCTACCTAAAGGTGAGATATTTATTTCAAGAGATCTGGACAGAGCAGCTGATTCCTGATGTTTTCTGCTCCTGTCTCCTTAGGCCACCCTTATTCATGATGACATTGAAAGTGCAATCAGTGACAGCAAAAGTGGGAAACAAAAGAAGAGGCTGGAGACACTGAGGTAAAAATCCAACTTCCTGGCAGTGTATGGGATCATCAAATAGTGTGACAGCATTCAGGGGCTCTCCAGGTCTGCCTGCTGTATTTTGGGGGGGCTTGAGCTTTTTTTTCTCCTGGCTAATAATACACTTCCAAAGCCATGTGCATTAAAGCCATATCTTGCTTTCATAATTTCCTCATGTTCTGTCAATTTATAGTGTCAGTCTTACCTTTCCCAGTTCCACTTAGTGATGGGAACAACTGAGATCAGTTCCACTTGCCAGAGAATGGCATTGCATGTCTCAGTTCTGCATATGGGTCAAGTAGTTCAGAATTTAAATTAAAAAAAACCCACACAAATTCCCCATAACTCCCAAGTAAATAAGATTATGCTAAATGGTTTCGGGATCTGAAGATGTTAAATAAAACAGCAACTGAAGATTGAATAATCTTCCTGCCTGCCTGTTTAATGATGCTGAAGGCTTCTTGTTTCCCTGGTAGCAAAATCTTCTCTGCCAGTTGGAAAACTGTGGGGGAAAGAATCTCTTGGGTTCAGAGAAGATTAATAGAGAAATGAGATGTTCAAACAGAAGCATAAAAGCAAGGACACAAATATATTAGATACTGAATGGTGATGGTAGTAGCTTGTTAGAAATTCAGTGTGTAACTGCATGCTGATAGCATCTCTCAATAATTGTGCTCAGATAGAAAAGTCTCTGCTGGACAAAAATTAGAATGAGCATGTAATAGTTCTGGATACCTGTTAAATTCTGATTTGCAACTTAGAAAGATTTCCTAGAGCAAGAGGCACCCCTAGAAAAAAACAAAAGAGGACCTGAACTGTGTCTAACTCCATTTGCAGGTTTAAAATTAAATAAATAGACTTCACCATTTGTGGGACTGTTGCAAACCAGGTATAAGCACTACGAGGCAATCCAGAGGGGACTCCCAACACATTGGATGTGCTGGGAAACTAATGAGATTTAATTGGGAGAAGAATGTAGGTCAATACATCTGTTGGGGCAAATCATCTGAGATATCAATCTCCCATGGCTGTGAGGCCCAGAGGTCAAACGTGGGTGGCAGCTGAGTGCTGGTTCCTCCCTGCTGGCACTGGGTCACAGGGACAGACCCTCCTGCCTCACTGAGGGTCTGAGGCGTGGTTGAGGTGCTGCAAGGTTGTTGATGAGTGAAAAGGGGCTGGAGGAAGGAAAGGCAAAGGAAATGTTTTCTTTGTTGCTGTTATTTGGTTTAAAGACCAAACGACATTTGATGTTTTGTGGTCTTGATGTTGAATGCTGTGAATGAGATGGTTTATGAAAGATGAATCTAAGGTGAAGATCTGGTTTTTAAATTGAGCTCTAGGGAAGGAATGGGGGGATGTGCATGACAGGAGCTACTGTGATTTTTTTTGTCTGTTGGTATCAAGCTGCAGAATGAATTCAAGGACCTCTTTCCTTACAGTATTTAAAAGTGCACTAAGAACTGGAAAATTGCAGGTGGGAGCACTGATGTGTTTGTATTGAGACAGGATGGTTACAAAACAAACCAGGCAGTGAAATTGGTTTTGTTGGCAGGGTTTTAAGCAAAAGGTGGCTGACAACTGGCCCAACTTAGGGGACTAGATACTTGATTTGTGATGGGCAGAGAGGTAGCTTCAAATCTTCTAATTTTCTCTCATACAAAAGACAAGTCTCACCCTTACAACTGCATGTGGTGGTAAAAATGCCACCCAATAAGCCCAAGCCACTGAATTTATCTGTGTAAATTGGCAGGTCTCCTCATCTTCTTTGGCACTGCTTGAGGATTTCCCAGGTGACAAAGATTTGCCAAATCCCTCATGGAGTGGGTTTCCTGCTGCATTTAACATATTTCCCCATTGTGGCCTCGAGTGCTGCTTACTTGGCATGCCCCATAGTAACCTTGGTTTCCTCTGACCAGGTTCTAGAGAACTCTGAAGGTCATGAATTCAGTCCTCACACGGGGCAGCATTTGTGATGGTTCTGGCTCCTTTTTCTGCTAAGGTTGGGATTAACACACAGGAGTCACAGTTTTGTGTTTATTATTTATCTATATTACACTCTCACGAGCCATGAGCTCTATCTAGCAAGGTAGAGAACAGAGGTAAAATGAACCACTTCTCTATCTCTAACCAGGTCTTTCCAAGTACAATCTGTCCAATTATGAAATGCCACCTAACTTATTTTGGACTGCTTCCAACACCCTGACCAACAGGGTGTCAGGTTGAATCTCTGACTCTGTCAAAGTTTCTGGGCCTGTTGTTTGCTTTGTTTGCTTGTTTATGTGTTCGTTTCCTTGTTTGTTTTACTACTACATTTGTATTGTTAATATTCCCAGTAAAGAACTGTTATTCCTATTCCCAAATCTTTGCCTGAAAGCCCCTAATTGCAAAATTATAATAATTTGGAGGGAGGGGGTTTACATTCTCCATTCCAAGGGGAGCTTCAATTTTCCCTGGCAGACACCTGTCTTTCCAAACCAAGACATCACTTTAAACCCAATAACTAACTGCTTGCAGTCCACAATGCAGACTCCATCAACCAGTTGCAGAAAACCACCCAAAGCCATGAAGAAGAAGGAAGAAGAAGGAAGAAGGAGAAGGTGGAGAGGGAGGACACAGACAGTGCCCAAAGTCCTCCATCTTGTCCCATACATTACTGTATACTAAAATCTCAAATTCAGGTTTTTCACCCTGTGGGATCACACAATTCCATTCAAACTCCACACCCCAGTGCCATCACTCCATTTTGGAAGCCCGTCCCACGGCCTCAGGTCAAACGCAGTGCCTGCACGAGGGTCGATGCCCCTCAGCACAGAAAGCCTGGAATTCTCAGCCTGCAGAGAAACAGGACGGTTTTTTTTTTCCTTCCAGTCTCACCGGTGGGCTTTCTCCTCTTTCTCCAGGATGATCTCCAAAGCTGACAGTGCCATCCCCCCACCCCCCCGGGCTCCTGCCCCTGTGCCCCCGGGCACCATCACACAGGTGGACGTGCGGAGCCGCGTGGCAGCGTGGTCGGCGTGGGCCTCGGAGCAGGGGGACTGTGAGTATTCCTGGGGGCAACAAAGCAGGGTTTAGGTGGTGGGTGCTGCTATCAGTTTCCCAAGGAGCATCTCCCATGGAAAGGCTGCTCGGGTGGGCGTTCAGGCAGAGCAGCCCAGTCCACACAGCACACACACACACGCCACGGCTGGCTCAGCAAAGAGGGGCAAGAAGGGCCTTTTGTATGGGGAATTCCAGAGAAGGTTTATTCCAGCACACAGAAGGGGATCAGGGACAAAAGACAAGACCATGTGGTGTGTTGCTGTTACCTTCTTTTTGCCAGGGTCAGGATTAAATGTGTGAGAGGGTATTTCTTGTTCGGACTCAGATGCTTATTAATTCTTATCTCTATCACAGTCTCACAAACCATGAGTTCCACAGCACTTCTAGCTAACAAACTAAAAATGGCCCCCATCTCTCTCTCTCTCTCTACAAGGCCTTTTAAGGGTAAATTGTCCAATTAAGAGATGACACCTACATTATTTTTACTTTTAACCCAATATCCAACCACCCATGGCCCGTAATGATGACTTTTCTACCCAGTTACAAAACACCACCCAGACCCATGGAGAAGAAGGTGAAAAAGAGGGACTCAGCCTCTGCCCTAAAACCTCCATCTTGCTCTCTTTCTATATTACTATATTCTAAACCCTTAAACTCTAAGTTTTCCACCCTGTGACATTACACACTTCTATTCCAAATGCACACCCCCACAATCCCAGTGCTGTCATTCAATTTTGGGAGCCCTTTCCACGGCCTTAGGTCAAATGCAGTGTTTGCTTGGGGGTCAGTGCTGTCAGCACAGAAAGCCTGAAATTCTCAATGCCCAGGGTTCCAACACAGGCTTAAGTAGGGGCCAGGGGCCAATGGTCTGAGGGCACAAAATGGACAACCAGTCATGAGGTCTCACATTTTCATCAGTTTTGGTCCATTTGCACATTGGGGTTTAATTGTCCAGTTACAGCTGCAGGTTGTGAGGTCCCATCCTTCTTGTCCCTCCCTCCAGCCACCCTTGTTTGTGCTTTTGGGCTGAAAGTTGTCCTTGGTGTGCAGCAGGAGCAGGATTTGTTTTGTGTCCCTGCTCTGTGCAGAGCTGAGTGACCCTGCATGTGAGCTCAGAGCTGCACCCCTGGGCAGCACAGAACCTGAAATACATGAAAGCTCAAACTTAAGGCATCATTTCTCCCCTTTAGAGGCATCACTTTCAGCTTAGGTGGAGACTCTATGGTATATTCTTCCAGGGCAAGGCCCTGGGGATTCTCTTGAGGGGTTCAAAGGATTCCACACCTGGGGGCCTGCTGCCACACACAGGGGTACCAACTGTGAGAAATGGATTTGCAGAAGATTCTCAAAGCCTGACTGAAAGCTCACAGAGTCTTGTACATCTGTGTGCAAACTCTGAGATAAGGTATGCTGACTTAGAAAGGCCATGGAATAGGGAAAGTGTTGCTGAGAGAGAAATTGGACTGGAAAGAATGATGGCCTTGCAAAGAGAGCAGATATTTTGGAGAATTAGAACTGTGAAAGGTGCATTGCAGCGAGACCACGTGGGGTAAAATAACAGGGAATTGGTGTTAGAAGTATTAGCAGCATTGTGTGGCAAAAGCTGATAGGCTGAAAAGCATTTATAAGGTATTGTAAACACGAAATAGCTTGGTTTCTGATAGAATGGCATTGAGTTTTACATCTCTTGTGTCTCACCCTTCTATGAGATTGATAACAGAATAAAATCTTTTAAAAACACTTTTCAGTTGCCCCATCTTTGTAGAGCTGGGTTTTTCCAACAGCCAAGGAGTGGGCTGAGTGGAATAAAAGGAGCTGCAGGGACTCAGATCCACAAGTGGTCTGACAAGACACTCAACTAATGTAAGTTTTCTGATGTGAGAACTCAAGAAGAAGAACAAGACAGCCTTTACTCAAAACAGATGTAATGCTGTAGGTATATAGATTAAATAATGCTTAACATTTCAGATTTCCCTGAATATTTGTAGTTGTTTTCTTATGATGCTTGGTAGCAACAGAAGTACTTTGGGAGGACCACTTTGCCAACGACAGCAGCTGGATGCAGAAGTGGTTGCACAAGGTTGCTCTGCCCTCGCTGGCAGCAGATCTTCCCAGTCTAGTTTGAAATGCCCCAAGCCACTGCTGCCTGACCTGGGGAGAAAGATCTGTCATGAACTGACTTTTGCTTGCATTTACCCATTTCCTGGGTTCCTGTTCAGAGCTGCTTTCACTTGTGCTTTAGTTGGGTGTGGGTTCCAGATTTTGAGCTGGGCTTTTTTGTGAAGGTGGTATCAGTGACACAGTAATCTAATGATGCTCCTCAGTAGCAGGGCCAGATACTTTGGACAATTAAAAAGTATAATCATGGATTAAAAGGTGACTTGAGATCAGCATTCTTTGTTTATATTATATTTATCTTTATAATGGCCAGTATGGCTAATTAGTTTTTGGGTGGTTTTTTGTTTGTGGGTTTTTTGTTTTGTTTTGTTGTTGGTTTTTTGGGTTTTTTTTCAGGTTTGTTGGTTGGTTGGTTGGTTGGTTTGGGGTTTTTTTTGTTGTTGTTTGTTTTCATTTTGTTTTGTTTTAGAAGCCTTAACTAGGAAATGCTGTAACTTCAACATTCTTAATGGGTTGGGAGATTTCTGATGGTTATTTGTTCTGATTTTTTTTGATGGTTGTTTCTTGGTTTTTGACATCCCTAAGGGATAAAAAAAACCCTACAAAACATTTTGATCTGATTTCTTTAAAAATAAAAGTTTTTTTAGAAAGGATAAAGTTCCTTCTATAAAACAGGCTAAAAAGATAAAGCCTCTTTCAGTTTGTTTACTTGTATTCTTTTAATAATAGATATTAAGACTCTACCATTAAAAAACCTTGGATTCCTTGTAATTTTTGTTTTATTAAATTATGTCCATATCACTTAGCAAAGTACACAACTATGCAAAGAAAACAACTACAAATATTCAGGGAAATCTGAAACGTTAAGAATTATTTAATCTATGGACCTACAGCATTACATCTGTTTTGAGTAAAGGCTGTCTTCTTCTTCTGCTTGAGTTCTCTGATCAGAAAAGTTTCATTAATTAAGTGTCTTGCCAGACCACTTGTGGATCTGAGTCCCTGCAGTTCCTTCTATTCCGCTCAGGTGGATCTTTTCTAAAATGTGTTTTACTGAAATCCCACCTGCTCACAAATGCAGTGCATACTTAGCGTGGGTTAAAAATGCAAAACTTACAATTCCTCAAAAAACTCACCCTTGTTATTTTCAAAAGAGCCACTGACTCTGGGGGTTGTTATTTGGAAATATCAGTTCTATCACATCATCCTCTCTTCTTTCTCTGTTTCCAGACTTAGCATCCCTTTTTGCTAATAACTTTTTACATAAGAATTGTCTTCAAAGCCACTGCACTCTTTCTGGCTTGCTTCTACTGGAGCAGCTTTCAGCATATTTTGCAAAATGAGATGATTCCTAATTATGTTGTATTTATAATCTGCCACTTCGTGTGATATATATATACACATATATTTTTAATTTAAAGCCTGGTACCATACTGCTTCAGCTAACTTCATTTATGCAGTTAAGTAGACTTAAAGCACCTACAGAAGCTTTTTTTGTGAGCCTTGACAGGATCAGGCATTAAAGTGCAAGATTTTCAGCTTGTGTGGAGTCCTTGCAAAGGAATAGTAGAATTTTGTCCATCTTTTACTTACAGTAGTGTACTTTAAAGCATGAGCTGTATAGAAATTGTTATATGCTAATATACTAATTCCACATACATGCATGTCTTATTCTCCTCTTCCCTCTTTGCAGATGAAAAGCACAGACAATACCACGAGCAGGAAGAAACAGCAGAGATGATAGCAGCCAGGATTGACAGAGATGTTGTAAGTGAGAGGCCTCAAATGATGCTGCTTCATGTTCTGTGGAATTTTGCAACTCTCCTTTGGGGGAGGGCTTTTCTCCACAGGGGAAATTCAGTTCTGGAGAAAAGCTTTCCAAGCAGCCTCTGCTTGTTTTGGTAGATCTGAAATGAACAGGTGGCAGTTCCTTTTCTGAGTTTTCTTTTTTTAAAAAGAAAGAAAAACACACTGAATATTAATGACAAGTTTTCTGCTGTGAAGAGCTTATACAAATATAAGTTGTAATTTTTTAAGTAGGCTGATTTCAGCAAACTATGTAAGGATAAAAAATTCCATCAATTGAGCAGGACTTGGACATGTGTAATACCTGGAAAATAAATATGATCTTTTCTGAAGACAGCTGGACCATGTTTATTTATAACTTAAAGCATTCCTGCATATAAGCAAGAGTCCTGGGCATGTTCTATGGTATATACAAGATCAAATATTGCCCCACATGTCTTTTGCAACTTTCTGCTTCTCCACTCTGTTCTTGCCCTCAGAAACATCAGAGGGTCTTGAGAAAAGCATGTTGGGACCTGCTGGATTGGTGTCTCTGTGTTTTCCCCCAGGGTTCACTCATTCTTCTCCAGTTACTCTTTGAAATCAATTCTTCAAAGAGCACAAACAGCATAATTTGTAGAGAGATGCACCAAGCAGCTTAATACTTAGTACTAAAGGAGATTATGAAGTTATACTCTTTAAGAAAATGCTGTCTATTCAAATAAATTGCTAATTTTTTTTTGTGTGCTCTCAGCAAAAATGTAATGTGGAAGTCAATTGTGTAATTGCAATCTGAGCTTAACTATCTTGTTACACATATTTTAAAAACTTCCAGCAGGCCTACATTTTTTTTTTTTAAAGTTAAAACTTAATATACTTTTCAGGCATGTAAATTTAAAAACACAAAGAATCTAATTATGCAATGTTCCAGCATAGAATTTGTTCCAAGGAAGCTATTGGTGTCTGGGAGTCTGGACATTTCAATTTCTGGGGTATTTCTGCTATGGATTCTGTAGAGAAACAGTTCCTTTTCTTTTCTCCCACAGCAAATCCTGAACCATATTTTGGATGACATAGAGTATTTTGTTACCAAACTGCAAAAAGCTGCTGAAGCATTTGCTGAACTTTCAAAGAGGAAGAAAACTAAAAAAAGTAAAAAGAAAGGACCTGGAGGTAAGAGTTTGTACTGCACACAATTCTGTTTCTTTCAGGATTATTGAAGGAGCTAGGAAATGTCTTTTTTGTGTTTTTTTTCTTAATCAGTGTAGCAATTTTTTCTCAATTTGAGCACAAAAATTCCTCTGCAGTATATTCTTAGAGGGAAACCTATGAAAATCATTTGCTTGAAGTCACTGGGGACCACAGAATGTGCTCCTGCCTTGGTTCTGTATTTACAAAATTCTATGAGATGGTAAATTTATTATGTATTTTATGTAAATAATTTTATATTATCCATTTTATTATGTTGTTTACTATATCTGGGATATTTATGGAAGCTATGTACATATAAATGTATAGCTAGAGACATATAAATGGGTGGATGAAAAAAAAAATCCCATTTTCTTCACCAGAGGGTGTTCTTACTCTCCGTGCAAAGCCACCACCTCCAGATGAATTTGTTGACTGCTTCCAAAAATTCAAGCATGGCTTCAATCTGCTGGTAAGTGGTACAGCTGGTGGGTGTGAGATGTGAGGCCAGAGCAGGGCTGGCCACCTCTGGGCTGGCTCAGTCTCTGAGCTTTGGGATGCTGCTCCTCAGGTTCTCCACACAAGGACTGGATGAGCACATTTGGTGTTCAGCATCATTGTGTTTCTTCCTTTCCTGGTTCTTTAATGCCTTTTCCTTGGAAAATTTGATTTTGAAGATCCTAGGAAGAAAGAAGGAATTCCTAGGAAGGTCTGTGGGGCTCACAGCTCTGTTGTGTGTTGGCCAGCATCACCAGTTTAATTTGATTTTATTCTGCCATGCCCATCAGACTCCCTGTGCTTGTTGCCACCATTACCCAGGACCTTCCAGCCTCAGAAGACTTCACCCAACAAATTGCTGTCTCTTTATGTGTTCTCAGTAAGCAGAGATGATAGTTCAGGAGCCTTCTGCTGGCATCTCCCCTTCTGCAAGTGGGAGTCTCCTGCTGGAGGGAGACAGCACGTGGGACACCTCCAAAGCATTTGCTGTCAGACACTGACTGTCCCTTCCAACTGCTGGGGAGGCTGTGCCACTGGGGAAAACCAATCCTGAATTCCCTGAGTCAAATCAGCTTCTTTTTATTTCCTGGGGAATGAATTCTGACTGCAGGGCTGTAGGAAATACTAAGGCATGTTAAAAATATCTTAAAAAAAAAAAAGCTGCATCAAGTGTTGTGGCTCTGACCTTAAGGGATTGCTGTTTTGAGGGAAGATGAATATCTTAGAACATGCTTATCCTTCTCAGTAAAAGATGTAATATCCAGGGTTGTTTTGGGTTTCTTTTTGGTTTTGGGTGTTTTTTTGTTGTTGTTTTTTTGTGTGTGTGTGGTTTTTTGTTTGTTTGTTTGTTTTTGTGGGTTTTTTTTTGTGTTTTTGGGTTTTTTTGTTGGTTTTGGTTTCTTTGTTTGTTTGGTGGGGTTTTTTTGGTGTTTTTTTTGTTGTTGGTTTTTGGTTTTTGGTTTTTTTGGGTTTGTTTTTTTTTTGTGTGTTGCTTTTTTTTTTGTTTTGTTTATTTGTTTGGGGTTTTTTCCATTTTTTTTACTATATTCTGCATTTAAATTAGTTTTTTTTTACCCAAGAACAATCTGTGAGTCTTTGAATCTTTCTGTTCTGTGCAGGAGAAGTCACAGCTCTCGTTTTGATGCTCAGCAGCATCTGGGACCTGGTTCTAGTGCTGCTTTTGAGGAGTTGTGCTGTGACAATGCTCTAACAATGCTTTTCTTCAGCACCTTTGCAGGAGCAACAAAAGCCTGAAATTTGTGCTTTATGTTAGGCCAGGAGAACTGTAAAATGAACTGTATAAAATGAAGAATCTGGTCTGAAAAGAAGAGGCGTAGCTAGAAGAGTAAAATAAATTAGAATGGAAATTGTTTTAAGACCTCATGCTGGAAGCTTCTAGAAATGCCTGCCATCTGTCAAAAAGCTTTAGATAGACTGGGACTGGGTTGTTATGACTGAGGAACAATGTTTAGGAAGTTATTAGAAGCAAAAACACATCCTCCTCCTTTCTTCATTTGGAGGGACAGTTGGATGTAAAAGCAGAACAAGAGTAGCCAAAAGCAGTTTGAGGAACAGATGGCAAAATGCAACAGAAACTGCTCAAACTCTTTAAAGCACATTTAGCCTTCTTATTTCTGGAGCCTGCAAAGCCAATGGGTGATCAGTAGATAAAAGAAATTCTCCAAGAAGCTGTATCAGTGAATTTCAATGGTTTGGGGTTTTTAGAATATTTTTTTATGGTGTTTTTTGGTCATAGTTTGACTTGATGGTCTCAGAGGTTTTTTGTAGCAATATCTCATTGTAACAGATAAAGTGATAAGGTGAAATTCAGTATTGATGGATGTGATAGTCGTGGACTGGTGAGGGAAAATGTCATATACAGAACAAATCAGAACAAAATGTTGATGTAATAGAGATCCCTGGGAGAATGGCATCTGTGTTCAGTGTGATCAACCAAGCAAATGGTAAAAGCCACCAGGAAAAAAAAAAAAAAAAAAAGACCCTCAGAACATTAATCAAGAGCATCAATATGCCATTATGTTACCTGGCCTAAATTTTTTTTGCCAGTGTAGCAAAATTGAAGAAGATGCAGGGTGGACAAGAGTGCTTGAAGGAATTACTTCAGCTTGGAAAAGACCAGATTCAGGAATAATGTACTAAATCTGTAAATGGTTATGAGCATGGCTAGAAAAAGTGAGTTGAGAAGGACAATTTGGTTTTATTTGGAGAGTTTGCAGAATACTGATGAAAATTAAGAAGTATCAGATTTCCAAAGGTGGTGCTTCTTCACCAAGCATGTAATTTGGTTGTGGAAGTTCTTGTTTGGCACCATAGGTGCTGCAATATGCATGTGGTCAAGAGCAATGGGATGGATGAGCACTGGCACCAAGTGGGGGTTGCAGGCCAAGCACTGGGCTTAGGTGGGCCTGAGCAGGGATGGCCATTCTTATGTGAAGCATTTATTGTCTTAATAGTTAAATGTTTCTTAAAATTTGTTTTATTCCTTCAGGCCAAGTTGAAGTTCCATATCCAAAACCCTAGTGCAGCTGATCTGGTTCATTTTCTCTTCACCCCACTACATATGGTAAGGTTTTACAGTTTTTTAAGTGTTTACCTTCAGAACTCTTGTATTTATATGCCCTGTAACCTTTTCAGTGATAACAAGGTTGAAATGTTGTGTCCCTGGACAATAAGTAAGGAGAAATGTTTGTATCTCAGGATGAGGTTTTCTTTAGAAAATAATTTATATCCTTTTCTGCATATTTTCTCTTCTATTAAATGTATTTATTTAAATCATCTTTAGGCTGGTGTTACACTTTGCTGTTATAATTTTTAACTAGCAATAAAAAATTGAGATTCTCTACATAATGCAGGAGGAGAGTTGAAAGCATATTTAATGGAGATATGCGTGGCTTTGATCAGTAGAGCAAAAGTAACATTACCCAGAGTGGGTCTAAATAAAAAATGGTTGGTGACCAGAACAACAGTTCTCCAGAAATAAATAGTCTAATTCATTTGTAGGGCATCAAGACACACTGTTAGATTCTCAGAGGGGTTTTTTTACTTCTGTGGTGTGTTTTTGTGAGCAATGACAGTTTCCTAGATAACATAAATTCACAGTCACTCCCTTACTGACAAGGTGTGTGTTCTTGGCACTGTTTCAATCCTTGGATTCAGGTGGTGCAGACAACAGGAGGCCCAGAGCTTGCTAGCACAGTGCTCAGCCCCCTCCTGACAAAAGACACCATAGACTTCCTGAGATACACGGTCACCAGCGAGGAGGGACAGCTGTGGATGTCCCTGGGTGATTCATGGACCAAAGCCAGGTGAGGAAAAAAAAATCTGCAGGTTTCAGAGGGCGTTCTCTGAAATCGAGTTTATCAACGTGGTCTCGGCCGGGTTATCCAGCCCCCATAAATTCAATATTGCTTTGTTAGGATTTGGACTCTTGAGAACTGGTCTTTGAAGGTTTTGCTCTTTAGCTTCACTGGGATTTGGGACCTCAAAGAGAGACAAAATGCAGAGAGATTATTTTTTCCCCTTCCCCTTCCCCTTCCCCTCCCATCTATCTATGATATCCAGAACCTCTTGACACAATCTTCTGGAGTATCATTTTCTGAACTGTCCCATGCATGTTCCCAGTTGTTTTTCACCATTATTTTTCCAGCCCATCTCTCTGGACTTCATTAAAAAACAAGTTGAAGATGCAATAAAGAGTGACAAAATATTAAATAATAGCTACAAATGTCTGTTTTCGATTTCCAAAAATTAGTAAAAGTTAAAAAAAAGCATCATAATGCTGTAAAAATGTTTATAATTATAAAAAAATGCTTATTGACTGAACTGTGCCACATGTGCATACCTTACAACTTGCATTTAATGGATTCACTGTTGTGATTTAGCTTAGCTGAAAGTTAACTTCTTTATGCACTTGTTGGGTTCAAGGTAATTCTGTAGTTTGAAATTAGCTGAATTGAACATGCAAAAGAAAAATCTTAAATTAGCAGAGTGTATTTTGACTCTGTAATCTGTGGCAGATAAGTACATTCGATGATGATGAAGCATGCAGTCACTTGGGCTGGAAATGCAGCGTGGTTTTTTTGTGTTTGTTCATCCTTGCTCTTAAATTTCAGATTGGAACACAAATGTCTGCCAGATGGGTTTTGTTTTTATTGGTTATTTTGTTAATTATTTGGTTGATTGAAAGCTGTAGAGTGTAAGGAAGGCTGCATGGAAGGAGTGGAAATGGCCTCAGCATTGGAGAAAATGGATCACTGGGCAAAATAATGGGCTCCTTGTCTTGGGAACTTCTCCATTTGTCTAGTCCATCCTAAAAAAGGGTAATGGAAAGGGAAATAGCTCGTGTTTGGTAGGGAAGAATGAAGCACTTAAAATGTAGTTGGCTGATCTGTGCAGATTAGAATTGATGGTGAGATTGATCTCAGTATCTAGAGGTACCCTGGGGTGGGATGAACAGGAGAGGGGAGTGAATAAAATCAGGGATTTCTGACCAAGCCCAGGCCTAACAGGCTGGGAATTGCTCATGTGCCTGGCAGCATTTGTCCCTTGGTTTTGAGCAGTGTCAGCAAGGAGCCTGTTAAAAGACTGCAGTGTAGATTCCTGTTTCTGTTTCTGGTGTGAAAACAGAGTTATTTCTATTGTGGGAAAGAGTGTTACGTGTAGTGCAAAGGCAGAGCAGGAAAGCATCAATTTAGGTGTCTGATATTACAGCAGAGAATGCTAATGGAACTCTGAAAAGTAGTACAGTATTTTATAAAGATCATTTTGGGCTATAAAACAGCAAATATGATGATAATTCTTGTGTCCTGGGGCATGTAGAGTTGGGTGGGGTTTATGTGTGTAAAAGCTATTGTTTGTTTTTGGGTTTTGTTGTAGCTAGGCCCCCTAAGCTTCCATGCTTCACACCTGCTTTCAGGTGCTCTTACAAAGCTGGCTGTTTCTCTGAAGTCTTTTGTTGGTGCTTTCACACAAATAGAGCATTGCAATGTTTTTCCCCACGTCTCAGCATTAGAACAAGTCCTAGAATTGTTTTATTAATTCTTCTATTACCCATCCTTTGCTGAAAGGCAGAAATTTGTGTGTTTTTTGCACTGAGGTGTCCTTCCAGAAGCAGCAAATCCCTTCTGCAGGGAGGATAGTTGGGATAAATAAAAGTGTCCTGCTGGTTCTCTCTGTTCTAGCACGATTCTGCCTGTACTGCAACCCCAGCCTCTCCCCCATACTAACGAAAATTCTAAAGCATTTCAATTTATAGGAACCCTCCTAGACCAGCCTTGGCGTGGGGCCTGACACCGACTTCTAATCTGCTTTTCACACAGAGCTGAATGGCCAAAAGACCATTTTATCCCCCCCTATGTCCCCCGCTTCCGAAATGGTTGGGAGCCTCCTTTGCTCAACTTCATGGGAGCTCCCAAGGAGCAGGAACTCAACCACTTGGCCGAGTCGGTGGCAAACGTGGCAGAGCAGCAGCGGAAGCAGGAGATGAAAAGACTGTCAAGCGAGGTAAGTCACTGCAAAAGTCTGCTGAAACCCTGGAAACTTGGATTTTAAGATTTTAGTATCTTTGGGGGGCAAGATGGAGGATTTAAGGTGTTGTCTAAGACCTTCTTCTTCACCTTCTTCTTCTTGGTTTTGGGTGTTTTTTTCTAATTAGGTGGAAGGGTCTGCATTGCAGGCCTCAGGTGGTCAATTATTGGGTCAAAAGTATAAATAATAGAGGTGTCATCTCGTTATTGGGTAATTAGCTCTTAAAAGACCTTGGAATCAGTTAGAGACACCTCCATTTTCTACCTTGTTAGAGCTCACAGCTCATGAGGCTGTACTTTAGATAAGAATTGATAAACACCGAGCCCAAACACACAACTGAGACTCCCGTGCATTAATCCCAGCTCTAACACGGAGAAGATAAAAAAACAACAGAAGTGTTCTGGTAATTAGCTAATTAACACCAAGCGCTTCCTTCCTAAGGACAATATTCTGGTATTGGCATTAGAGTTGACAGACAGGACCACTGAGAGGTGTTTTAAAGAATGATTTATTGCTCTTATCTCTACAGTCTCGTGAAGAAGTGAGGAGGCCTTCACAGCATAAGGTAGAGGTCAGTAGCCCATGGTCAGTGGGCACAAGACCACAGGTTACAAAGTCTTTTAAGGGTTAATTAGCCAGTGAACTACTGCCACACACATTAACTTCCACACCAATGGCTGATTAAACTGTATCACACATCCTGCCGCAATGCAATTTTTACCCAATCATACAGTGACACACAAACTATTTACTACACCTTAAAATTTCTTACTATTTCTGTAACTACTTCTATACCCACACTTTAAAACCTTAAAATTTTCTACTACCTAGTTTAATGTGTTTCCATCTAAACTACAAACCCACGTTTTTGCCTATAGTCTCTATGTCTGGAAGCCTTTTCCAAGGCCTCAGGTCAAACCCTGAGTTCATTTTGGTATTTGGACCTACATGCACAAGATTTTGAGAATTTTCTGGGCCTGGAATTCCCACATTCTGGGACATTCCTGGAATAACCATGCTCTGCCAGTGGAAGCTCTTTCACTCTTAACGTTGAAGTTACAGGAAACCAAAAACCTGCTCAGAAAAGGCAACTAGGAAAATAGATAAGGGGTTTTTTTGCCTACTGCTCCCCTTGAACTTGTGCACTTCCCTGCCTCAGCTGGGAGGACAATCCAAGCCCCTGAGGTTCAGTTTGTGTTAACCTTCAAAAAACACATACACACATAAAATAAAATAAAATAAAATAAAATAAAATAAAATAAAATAAAATAAAATAAAATAAAATAAAAATATATATATATATATCTCCCAGTTCATTGAAGCAGTTTGTGTGCCTGGTTCCTGGGATGTCAGGCATTGGTTTCATGAGTGTCACTGATTCCCACAAGGTTCTGGGCAAATGATTTAACCTTGCTACCTTGGCTCCCCTGTGCCCCTGCCTCCCTAGCACATCCCTGGGGGAAAAGGCACTGAGCTGCTTAATAGCTGTGAAATGCTGCAGGTGCTCAGCTGGAAAAAGCTGCCTGAGTGCAAAATGCTGTTTTGTCTGCAGCAGAAGCACCACCCTGGAGTGGGTGATACCAGGATAATTATTCTTTCATAAGTCTGCTGTAACAGCTTGTTCAATGAGGAGAAATCGGGGGAAATTGGAAGTGTTGGGGTTAATTGGCCTCGTGTGTCCGTGTGGAATTCATCTCCCCAGAATCAAGGCTGCCTGTGGAGAGCTGTGCTGGGGGAAGAGAGAGGGTGCATGGCCCTGTTCTCCCTCCTGGGCAGGGCTCTGGCATCAGGAGGAGTGTATTGGGCATTCCCAGCCCTAAAAACCTCTTATTTTCTTTCCATTCGTAAATTCCTGAATCTTAAGATCCAGCCACACATGCAGCTCCTAGCAGAGGGGTTTCAAGGTGGAGGCAGTTCAACAGTGAGGACTTCAGATGGTAGTGAAACCACCAGAGAGTGTCCAGTGAGGCTAAAGCAATGCAAATAATTTCTGTGTGAAGTAAAATGAATTCCTGCTTGCTGGGTGTCTTGTGATATAAGGCATAAGCCAGGTGACACTGGAGATTTTTTTCCAAGGATGTCTTGATGGCAGTGTTTAGAAGAATATCCTACTTGTATGAGGAGTTCTGTGGGGTTTAGTTGCTTTTCATAAACCCTCAGTCCCCATAGCGAGTGTCTCTGGTGCCACATCAGACATCTGGAGGTAGAGATTAGGTGAGTAACTTTTCTGTAGCCACATCAACAGAGATAAGAAAAAAATAAGCCAAAAGCAAAAACAACGCAGGAGAAAACTAAAAAAAAACCCACAACCACCTAGGCTTCAAGATTTGGCAAATTCTGGTGAACCTCAGCCAGTCTAACTTGTGCAGCTGGATGGTAAAAGGGAAGGATATGAAGTGAGCTATTTCAATATCATAATACCCACAAATGAACTGTTAAGCTTGGTCTTGTTTTTGGAAATGGTGATTAAAACCATTCTTGCCTAGAAGGGGAGTGTCAATGCTGCATTTAAGATGGTTTTTTTGTTTTAAAAAAAAAAATTCCTAAAGCCTTGAATGTTCTTCCATAAAGTATGAATATTTTCCCTAATTAAAATCCATAATTATACCAACTATCACACTCCTTTTTGCCTTTCTTCATGGACTACAGCCATATTCAGTGAAGGGTGTGTACTGAATGAGTTTTTTCATGTTATGATCTTGCAAGAGTGACAATTTCCCTTCATTTCTTACACAGACTTGCTGTTGGCTGGCTAGAGGTTTGTGGCTTGAAGTGTACATCCAGAACAGAAGCTCAGAGCAGTTTTAGTGTGCAGTTTATTTCAAAGCCGTCGTTTTGTTTTTAAGCCATTGTTTATAAGTCATATTGCTGCAGTGGTATCTGAGAGACAACCCAGCCCTTGCCCCAGAGAACTGCTTTTCTGAAGGATTTATCCAATATTAATGCAGCGGGGCGACTCGGGATGGAAATTCCTTTATTCTCGTCCCTTTGATCTGGGAAAGGCAGAAGTTATTAACTTTTCATGGCAGAACCGTGGGCACCTGAGGATGTTGGGAATGCTGACAGGGCCCCTGGGGGTGCTGGCTGAAGCACAGGGGAGGATGACACTAATCCCTTGGTGGCTTTGTGTCGCTTCTGACATAAAGAACTCACACCCACACCTTGCGATGTCCCAGGCGGAAAAGAGAAAGGTTTATTTACAGAATCAACATTTATCGAACTCCAGCAGTGATCATGGATTGGAGGAAGAAAATCTTCTTCCCCAACCACACTGGACCATGCAACAGTCCATCTACAGTCTCCTCCTTATGAAAAGAATGTAAACATCTCTAGATTTTACAATAACAAGTGGCTTGTTGTCGTGGTTTAGGGCAAATTTGGGGGGAAACTTCCGAAGGGGTTCTTCTGGAAAAGCAAACTCAAACAGCCCCTCCCTTCAGCTGGTCCAGGAAAAGAACTTCTTCAGAGAAAAGTGGAAAAAGCTATTTATTTAACAAACAAAATGCCCACAAGCACAAAGAATGAATAATATGAGACAATAAAACCTCTGGCTGCTCTGAAGAGAGATGGCAAACTGAGGCAGTCCTTGCCCTGGGTGTAGCTCAGCTCACTCAGTCTCTCACCAGCCCCACTCCCTCTGCAGGGCCAGGCCCCGGCGGCTGCAGGTGCCAGCCCTCGCTGCTCCTCTGGGTTTGTCAGTCCAGAGCAGATTTAAACAGTCACAAGAAAAAGGGAAAAAAAAAAAAACAGTCTAGGGAGTCTTCTTTGCTCTAGCTAGCTAAAACTGACTAAAAGCACAGGAGATCTCTGTCCCACCGCTGTCCGTGCCTCAGACAAACTCCAGGCCGTGTGGGAGTCAGGCAGTTTTCTCAAAACAAACTGTGCTGCTTCTTTCTCCCCCTTTGCTCCCAGAACAAGTTTTAAAGGTACAGAACTTTAATATACAACACAAACAGAACAGACGATTGGGGATACAAGCAGCATAAAGTCACTCTACCACACTTGTTTATACAAAAGCGTATCTGACTCCAAAAACGCAGAAGGCTAAAAATAAAGACTTTTACAAACTCCTTAAAGGGAAGAGATGAGAAGGGCAAAACCCCAGACAACATCTTTGTTCCCTTTTGTGTCTTGCAGCCTCCCGGCGTTCCCGACTACCCCCCGGCGGATGGGTATGCATTCAGTAACACGGCCTACAAGAGAGGGCCTCTGCTGGACCAGGGGGCAGCTGTGGCTGCCTTTAAGCAAACTGTTAGCCGGCATGTAGATAGGTAACCCTGACCCTGGTGCTGTGGAAAACTGGCCCCACTTCTTGCTCTGGGGGGGTGGCGGGGTCTGTGATTGCCTCTTGGTGGTGGTGATGCCTTAAGTTGAAGCCCTGGGCCCATCTGGGTGGCCAGAAACTGATGAGTACCTAGAACAGAGACTGGGCAGAGCTGGAGAATAAATATTTATTTATATTTATTATTATTTGTTATATAAATATTTATTTATGTTTGTAGATATTTATTGAAAGACCTTTAGGGTACACCTTGGGCAGGACAAGAGCCTGGCCAGGGCTACACCCAAGGTGGACTTAGAATGGTCACAAAATGGACAACCAGTCACAAAGTCTTACACTTTTATAAGTTTGGGTCCATTTGCATATTCAGGTTTAATTGTCCAGTTACAGCTTCAGATATGAAGTCCCATCCCTCTTGTTTTCTCTCTTCAGTCCACCATTGTTTGTGCCTTTGAGGCTGAATACTTGTAACAGTTGGCCAGCAGGAAAAGGATTTGTTTTGTCTACCTACCATATGAAGAGAGCTGAGTAACACTTAATGTGAGGCTCAGAGCTGCACCCCTGGGCAGCACAGAATCTGAAAAACATGAAAGCTGAAACTTAAGGCATCAGTGTCACTGTCTCTACTGGGGAAGTGATTCTGTTTAGCAGTGGGTATTCTGCTTTTCCTTATCTAAAGTGTATCATTAAGACTCTTTTTGTATAATTTCTATGAAATACTCTGTTTGGCTATGATTTTAAATTGCTGCTTTTGTCAAAAGTGATACGGTGGATTTCCAACCCAGTTGCAAGCACAGAATCCACCCACTTTGATTCAGATTTTACTTCTGATTTGTTTCATGTTTAAATACACTCTTTGCTCTTTTCAGAATTACAAAGAATGACAAGTCTGCTCTGAGATTCACCTGTCCTCGTTTTGATTGATTGTTTGATTTTCTAGCTGCTCAGTGCTCCATCATCTTCTGCTTTTTTGTTTTCTGGGCTGGTGTATAAATACCCACTTTCAGAACAGTGACACCTTGTCTCTTCCATCCTCCTTCAAATGTTAGAGAAAAGGCTCTGAAATGTTTGCACAGCAAACAGTGTCTTTTTGCACATCCCCCTTCATTTTATCCTAAAACTGAATAACTTGACAAGATGATGTGCCAGTGATCCTTGGCCTTGTCTCTGGGGAGAATTTATACCAGCACAAACTGTGGAAGCAGATCAGGAAAGAAGCATTGGAATTGCTCTCCTGTACCAAACCATATTCCATGTTTACTGTATGAAAAGTATTTTGTCTTCCAGGCCATGGAAGATGTTTAAGCTAAGTTTTGGGGATCAACTTGCTGGTTAAAGCATCCTCACTATAACTCCTTTGATGAAAACCCTTCCAGAATCCCTAATTTTGAGCCATGTGCTAAAAGATCCTGCTGGTAATCTGCATGCAAGCCAATTCCCATGTGGTGTGCAGGTTGAAGGCACCATTATTTTCCTGAACTTTGGATTTATTCTTCATCGCAACAGCAGCAGATTAGTCATCTCTTAATTGTTTTCTCAATCTTGATTGCCTGTTGCATTCTTGTCTCAGCACCAGTCACCTTGAAATCTGGATGATCTGCACTCTAAATTCCTTTCCCTTACCTGTACTGTGGTAAGGCCCTGTTCTGTCCTTTCAGAGTAAGAATATTCCATGCCAAGGTTTTTGCCTCCACTTCAGTTTTAGAGAAAGAGTTTTACTGCATTGAGCTGTTGATGGTATCAGGGTGTCTGCCTGGAACTGAAAGAATCATCCAAGCCTGGGTAAAGCCTGGGTGTTTCTAAGAAGTTGATGAAAGGTGAAATTAGTCTTTGGAAAGCTGTGGAATGAGACCTGCTGCAGTGGTGCCTGTTCCTCACCACTGCTGTAAGACATGCTTCCCTTGGGTGATGCAAATAAAGTGTCAGAATCTCAGACTTGCAGTGGATATTAGATATTTCAGGAACTCTGATGCCACAGGAGCACTGAATAATTTTCAGCAAGTTTTGTGCTGTTTCAAAGTAGCTTTTTTTTGCTGTGTAGTTTGGCTTTCACTGTCATTTGAAGAAAAAGCTCTCTGAAAGTCTGTGCAAACCCTCTAGGCTCTCAAGCAGTGGACAGTGAAGAGCTGAGGCCTGAAATTCTGGTATATCTGATAGGCAGTAAGAGGCTGAAAGAGTTTCTTGCTCCACAGTAAGAAACACAGTGGAGGATGGATGGAGGGAAGTGGTCAGAATATTCATGCCCAGAATAAACTGGCTCATTAGGCTGGGCTTGAAGAATCAGGATCTCTTCAGAAGCACGCATCCATTGTCTGGTCCATGCTCTGGGCATGTTGCTGAGTTCATAAAACTAAAATGTAGACATTCAAAAGAATTCTTCCTGAGTTACAGTTTTTGAAGGAATCAGGATAGTTAGGTGTGGACAAAATAGGAAGACACAGTTATTGAAATGATTTTGGAAAGGCTGCCTAAAAGTAAAAGGACTGTCAGAGCTACATTAGTCATATCTCTGAGATAGTAAGAAAGAAAATCAAAATTAGATGAATGTTAAGGGGGAAAATTGGAAAGGAAAAAAAGGAAAAATTGGTATTGCTCACACATTTTTCAGCCTTCTAGCAGCTATCCTGCAGGCTGGGGGTCATCCCCTGCTTTTCACTCTCTCTTTAAATACTGTTAGTGTTTTGTCTTTCTTTCAAAATAATCTTTCAATCTAAATATGATTTCCCTTGGTTCTGCTCTTCAAGTCAAGTGAGACAGTTCTCCACAGCCATGCAATAGCCAGGCAGCTGCTGGATTGCTCAGGCACACCTGGAACCCAGAGCTACACAGCAGCAGCAGCAGCAATCACCCGTGTTCATATCCCCAAGCTGTGACCTTGTGCCCAGCATTTCAAGCCATGGATTGCTTCATGTTTTAATTAGCTGTTTGGATTTATTTATTAATTTATTTGTCTATTTATTTATTAATGTGGGTGGGGTTGGTTTTTGGTTGGTTGGTTGGGGGTTTTTTTGTTTTGTTTGTGGGGAGGGGGTTTTGGTGGTGGTTTGTTGTGGGGGTTTTTTGGGTTTGTTTGGTTGGGGTTTTTTTGGTTTTTTGGGTTTTTTTTTGGTTTGGTTTTTTTGGTTGTTGTTGTTTTGTTTTGTTTGGGTTTTTTTGTGTGGTTTTTTTGGTTTTTTTTGTTTTTTTTTTTTTTAGGTTTTTTTTTTCTTTACTGTCCAGTATGGATTTATGTTGTTGGATGTAAATTACGTTGTTGGGTGCAGCAAGTGTATGAAGTTACCTGGGGTGGGGTTTTGTGCACCTGTTTGGAGTGGGCTGGGGACTTCCCAATTGAAAAAAAAGTGTTATGTCAAAGAAATTAGTAGCTCTGTAAGCAAATGCATTCTGGACAGGTCTTTCCTCCTGGAAACAGAAAGTACAGAGCTTACTGGGATATGTCTTGTTCTACAATGAATCCTGTGTGTAGCTGGCAAGAAGTTATTTCTCACTCTTAATTGAGAAAGTAACTTGAAGTTGTTAAAGCTGATGGCAGCTTATGGTCAATTAAGAAAACTGATCTACAATAGGTGAACATTTTTTAGAGCTTAACTCCATTAGTATTGATGGCAAAAAATTATTCATCTATTATGTATTTGAAACAATCCATGATGAACACTAGAAATACAATTTCAAACAAAGCCCAAGCTATCAATTATATCCCAAGTATAGTCGTTTGTTTATATGGCAAATGACTGTTTAACCTTCTGTAGGAAAACAAACTAAATATAGAGTACATGTTTATTTTGAAACAATAGCACCTGCTAATCGAGGTTGTTATCATTTATCTTGCAAGCAGAGAGCTGATAAAGATTAGCAGTTCTTGAGGTCTGTGTATTTCAGCCACCTCTTTATTTTGTTTTATTTGTACTTTCTTTTTTTTTTTTTTGGCACTTAAACCAGTGTGCTATGAATGGGCAGTTCTACAGCAGCATCATATTATGGTTGAGAGGTTTTTGTTTTAAAAAAATGTTTTGCAGGTTATTTGGAAAAGGCATTTGGGGTTTTTTTTTAGTTGCTTGGCTGTTTCACTGAACAATAGTCTGATCTTTGCTCTGCAGAAACTATGAAGCACACAATAAAGCACAGAGCAAGAAATACGCCAAATGCAAGTACGAGTTCGTGGCAAGAAACAACAGTGAGCTTTCTGTCATGAAAGAGGAGATTGTGGAGGTAATTCTGTTTGCAAAGACAACACACAAATTGCTGCTGCTACTCAAAGCTTGAGGGTACCTTTCCTGTGGACAGTGTGGCTTTCCTTAATGTTTGCTTCCATGTGTTTGACTTGGTGTGGAAAGTTCAGTTAATTTGTTTTGCATCAGTTTTGCTGATTTAGGAAGGGAGCTGTGGAGATCCGTGCTGGAAATACATTTCTGTGTTCCTTCCACCTCCTCTAGTGCTGCTTTTAAACATTAAGTAGTGTTTAAACAACTATCTGTGTACACACAGGGTATAGTGAAGGACTGTTCTTTCCAAGGGGATGTGGCCCCATAAAAGTGAGATACATTTGGAAGGGAGGGAGCAACAAAAAGAGAAAATGCTGAGTATGAGAATGCGGGACAGGCAGTCAGACTTCTGACTGCTCCTGGCCATCCTGTCCCTTTCCCTGTTTACTGAGAAGTGTTGTGCCTCCAAATTTGTGCTCCCCCAGAGCTGCCTTTAATTGGGTTATTAAAATTATTTACTCCTTTTGTCAGCAGCTTGTGGGCTGTAGAGATGGCAGCATCTCCGTGCAATTATTTGGTTTTTGTTCCACTGTCTGGTGCAGCCCATTCCTGAGTTCTACAGAACTTCATTACACACTCACATACTCTTTCTTGAGAAAAAGTGCAGTAGAACCCTGTAGAATTAATGATGGTGAGAATCAGGGAAGATGCAGGAGTTTCTCAGGGACAAATCTATCTTGGTTTGGAAAGACAGGTATCTGCCAGGGAAAGCTGGAGTTTCCCTTGGAATGGAGAATGTAAACCCCTCACCCCCTCCAAATTATAATTTTGCAATTAAGGGCTTTCAGGCAAAGATTGGGGAATAGGAGTAACAGTTCTTTACTAGGAATATTAACAATACAAATGTAGTAGAAAAAAAAACCACCCAACTAAACAAACAAACAACAATCCTGGAAAACCCTGACAGAGTCAGAGCTACAACCTGACACCCTGTTGGTCAGGGTGTTGGAAGCAGTCCAAAAGTGAGTCCTCCTGGAGTGGCAGATGTGGTTCTGTTGGAGCAGAGATGATCCTGTAGAAAAGAGTCCAGTGATGGTGAGAAGGGTCCAGGGATGGTGAGAAGGGTCCAGTGATGGTGAGAAGGGTCCAGGGATGGTGAGAAGGGTCCAGTGATGGTGAGAAGGGTCCAGGGATGGTGAGAAGGGTCCAGTCTTCCTCCAGGAATTTGGTGAAGCCAGATCCCTGGTGTTGTTACATCTTAGTTTTTATCCAGGTAAATTGGCAGAAAAATATCCCCCTGGAGGGAGGATGGGTGGTGAAAGAGATAAGGAACAGTGCCCCACCTGGTTTAACAGCTGGCCCATTATCAGGAGGCATCTGCCCCCCTCCTCCCAGATTTACAAGAGACAAAGAAAAAAAACATCTCCTCAGCTGTTTTCAACAGATGAAACAGAATACACATTTTTGGTTTCCATAACTTACCATAACCTAAGACAACATCTGTGCAAGATCTGCAAAGAACCTGCCAAAGTCGTGGGTTTGTTTTGAAAAGATTCACAGGCCGAGTGCTGGCAGGAGGAAAGTCAGAACAGATACATCATTAATTTACCACATCATTTCAGATCCTGGATGACAGAAAGCAGTGGTGGAAGGTTCAGAACAAAAGTGGCAGCACGGGCTTTGTGCCAAACAACATTTTGGACCCTCTGAGGAACGCAGAAGGCGGCCAGGGGTGGCCGGAGCCTGCCTACACCCGCACCATCCAGGTACTGTCCATCCTGGGAGCAAAACCTCCCCTGGCTGTGTCAGTGTGGGCACAGGCAGCAGGAACAGAGCCACAGCAAGGCTGAAATAGCCACCTGTCCCACTGATGCCTCACAAAAAATGTACATTTCTTTATGGGCTGGAGGTGATGTCTGTGTTTCACAGAGAATGCAGTTGATAGAGAGACAACAAAGTGTGTTAACTCAGTTTGTTTGGTTTTTTTCTCCTGCTTATTTGCTCAGAGATGGTAACTTCAGTCCTAATGCCTGTGTGTGCATTTATTTTAATTGCAAATATCCTTTGTGAATTGATAGCTGTTGATGCCAAAGAAGGAGTTTGAATTATTTAAGGTAGGGTCATCTTGGTTTTTCCTAGAAGAGTGAACTCTAGCTTTTTTTCCTTTTATTTTCTGTCTTTGTGTGTCTCTATCCCAGTCTTGAATTTATTTAATTATTGTCATTTTGGAGTCATAAAAAGGAGGTATATTTGCTTTTGATTTCACAAAGCAGGTATTTTTCAATTACTATGTCTGTGCATCAATAGCACTCTATTATCCTGATCTAATTTTAATTTTCTTTCTTTCATGTAGTGGTGTGGAACTAAAATGTTGGTTGCTGATATTTCTTTTATATGTTGAGCAGAATTAGAGGGTAAATGACTTAAAAAAAAATATTCTTACACAATTATCCACCCAAGTAAGGGTATACAGGATAAAGTTGCAATATGTATTTTCAGACAAAATTTACGGGGCTTAGAGGCTGCTAAAAGAAGTTATATTTTCTAAGACCTCTTCCTTTCCTTTTTTTCCTAGTGATCATGAAAGTTTAGGCAAACAAGTTTGGATTAAGCAGAAATTCCAGGCCTGCCTCTAAATCAGACTTTTAAACCAAACTTCTGTTGAAGCTTGAAGTTTAATAATTTAATCTAATATGATATCCATTCATTGTGTCTGCACCTTCCAGCTGATGACTGAAAACCAAGAAATGCCACAATGTTTTGCCAAATAATGTAGCAGACCTGCCTTGAATCAGACCATTTCTGAGCTTTCCTCTCCCAGCTTGTTTGCCTGTAACATCTTGGCTCATTCTGCACTGATTGTGGGTTTGCCTGTCTGTGAAGTGAAGCATGCATCTGGAGTGATTTTCAAATCCTGATTTGAAGATCTGGCTTGGGTTTTTTTTTCTTCCTTTGTGTGTTATTTTGTGTGTTTGGAATTTGCCACCAAGTCCTGAGCAGGCTGAGTAGTTTTGAGTAGAGGTTCTCACACTGTTCTTCTGTAGTGCACTGCAGGGTTTGAAGTTTTCTGTTTGAAATAATGACAAAAACATGGCATAATAATAAAATAATCATTTCCACAAAGCATTCTCCATGGACCTATGAAAATTAGGGTCAGGGAACACCATTTAAGATAAGTTTGTTGCTTTGCCCTCTGGCAGGTTATTCTACAGCTTGATCATATTCAAATGTGAGCTTGAAATACTGTGAAATTATTTATCACCATAACAAATTGCACAGGATAAATGAAGTCTTTACCAAGACGTGTCAGTAATGCTGTTTTAACTTTGTGGTGATTATTGTAATTTTAGCACTCCTGAGCATTCTCATTTGTCTGTTTTCCTGTGATGATGGACACATAGTCCATTTGGGAAGTGTTTGCATAACTCCAATTATTTTCAGATAAATATTCAGATATTTTCAGAGATACTGCTGCCATTTCAGAGAGAACTGAGGCCTTGAAGGGATGGCTGCCTTGCCCAAAGCCAGACAGGAGAACCTGGGGGTAGAGCAGGAAATTGAAGTGATTTCCATCAGTGTCTTTGCAGACCCTGAGCAGGAGCAGGCTCAGTGCCTGGTGCTCTGCAGCTTTTGCTGCTCTCCCAAGCTTCAGCTTTCAAAAACCTGCTTGCAAAGTGGCCTGGCTGCTGTGGCCACCTGCAGATAAGTGTTCTGTGCAAGGGCAGTGCCTTCCTTTACAGACTAATAACCTTCAATAACCTAGAGCTCACTAAAAGGTGTTTGTAGAACATTAGGAAGAATTAAAAGAGAGGATTTTTTTTCACTTGGTTATGCTACAGACACCCCTCCTCTGAGAGATGGGTACCTCATTATCACAATTATTCTCAGAGCTGCAAAGTTGGGGGTTTTTTGCACTCACACTATCCCCCTGCCTAGTGACCTCTAAGGCCACACATTACTTTAAATCCTGATTTTTCACTCAGTTGCTTTCAGGATCCAGGTCCCAAGTAGTCACTTGAAAGCACTGATGTGATATTGCCAGCAATACCCCAGTTATTCAATGATCTTTGTGAGTCAGAGGCTATAATATTGTTTGTCTTCTGGTCAGTTGAATTAGTTCCAGGAAACAGTATTTTTGCTTGTCTGGTACTCTTGTACTTTTAGGAGAGCATTTTGCTGAATTCTTCCATTTTCTACTATTGTTAATTATTGTTTATCAGAGTTTTCTGGGGTGTTGGTCATTTAATCTGGTGGGCATTATTATTATTATTATTATTATTATTATTATTATTATTATTATTTACTATTATTAGTGAGCCAGCACTGGAATTTCACCATCCTATTATATCTGAACACAAAGAGTTTCCCAAGTACTCTGATTTCTTAGTTTGTGAAAGTATTGCTGGTGAACCTATGAAATAATTCACCATAGTATTTCCTATTTCCTGTGCAATTTATTAGCTTTGTTTTAACACTCTTGAAAATGAAAATTGAAGGACATAATTAGGATAGAATGGTGTCTCTTGGTGGGCATGTTAATTAATCTCCTGACACCCTTTTGGAGGTGAGACAGTTATATTATCAGTGATGGGTACAAAATCCTTAGGCAGAGAGTAAATGTTTAATAAGGTGCAGTTTTTCCATATTTTCTTTTTTTTTTTTTTTAGAAATGGGGACTAATCCTAGCTCATAACAATTTGAATAAGTAAATTCCATCTAAACTTCCTGTAAATTCAGTAAAACCCCAAATGTGGTATCCCCTGCAAAGACCTGCTTAGGTGGTTTCTAGTGGGATTTTAGTAGGCAGCTGTTTGCATAACAGCTGAGCCCACCAAAGTGAACTCTGCCAGAAGACCCTGCTTGAAATTTTCTCTTCCAGTCTTGGGTACCTTGTTGGCCCTTTTGGCTGAAGATGAGAGGTTAGGGTTTCCCAGCCCTAACACTGGTTTTGGTTGTTTCCAATGCCTCTTTGTCTGTTTTTCCCATAGTTTAAATATGTATATTCCCTTTTTATAATGCCAAAATGTATTTGAAAATGTATTGTTCCCACTCTTTTACACTGATCAAAAATTAGGGTTGGTACCATTAGCATTTTTACTCAAACTTCTTATTTTGCTTCCATTAAAAACAGATTGAATCATACTGAATCTTGGGGTTTTTTTCACCACATGCAGCCTGTACTGTGTTGAAAACAGCTTTGAGACTTAATTTTTTTTCCTGTAAAAACAAAGATTTTTCTGGCAAGAAATAAGAAAACAAAATTTAGTCCCAGTAAGTGTTTATGATATATCCAGATTTTTAATGAGAGTGTGTGTGTATCATCACCATTCAAAACAATTTAAAGCATTTGTTCCAATTTACGTGAAATGAGGAGTGCAAGTTAATTCTTAAAAGAAATAAAAAATATGAGGAAGAAGGAAAAATAAACCTTTTGAACAATTGTTCATTGTTCTTTTTGCTGTGAGGACAGAGGGTAATGGCTTTAAGATTAAAGAGAGCAGGTTTAGATTGGATGTTAGGAAGAAATTCTTTCCTGTGAGACTGGTGAGGCACTGACACAGGTTGTCCAGAGAAGCTGTGGGTGTCCCATCCCTGGAAGTGTTCAAGACCAGGTTGGATGGGTGTTTGAGCAATCTGGGATAGTGAAAGGGGCAGGGGGGTTGGAATTAGACGGAACCATCAGGTCCTTCCCACCCCAAACCCTTCTGAGAGTACACGTCTGAGAGCAGCGACTTTTGTCTCATTTGCTGAGCTAGCCAACATTTCTTCAGCTAGAAAAATTAAGCACTTTTTTCATACCTGCTGTTACTTAACTCTTATTTTTCTACAGTGACAAGTGTTCTTTGCATTCACCTGATGATCTTCCATCTATTGGCAGTCTTTTCCTTGGGTTTTGTTTTTTATTAAACCTGTTTTTGTTTGGGTAGGTGCTCTGAAATGAGCTGATTGCTTAAATGGCATCACGTGTTTTGTAGCCAGCACCCTGCTCCCTATTCAAAATGAGGATATTAGAATAAATCACTGTTAGTTTCCTAGTAAGAGGTAATTACTAAGACTGATGTTCCTTTAGTTTAAATTGCTAATGTGTATGAAATTTCAGGAGTGATGTGTGAGACAGTTACTTTTTGCCTTTCTAACAATACTATTTGATGTGATTTACTCCATTTTCCTCACAGCAATTACTGGGAGAGCTTTCAGAGGTAACTGAATTACTCTTCTGATATTGAATCTCAAAAAACTCCTCTTTTGGACTGTGTAGTCACCAAATTCCATAGTGCATGCTTGGTTCTTTTTTTAGCAATGAATAGAAGTGATGGGATGAATGTGTGGATGTCCTCAAAAGATCTGGAGTTAAAAAGAGAAGTGTTAAAAAAAAGTTAAATGGTATTCAAATATATAATTGGGTTTTGGGCACTGTTCAGCAAAATGCAAACAGTATTTTAACGTTGGTTGCATTTGTAAATTTAGAGTTTGAGTGACGTTTCCAGATTAATTTTTGTTTTCACTGCAGCAAGTTGTTTTGATGAGGCTCATGATTGCAGTACAACACGTTTTTGCAGCTCCTCCAGTAACATCCATGGAAAGCTCTGTGTAGTTTTTAAGCTTTCTCTTTTTCTGGATTATGATTGTGGCAATGTGCAGTGGATGGCTTGGTTTGTAAGGAATCCTCTCTTTCATAAAAAAGTTCTGCTTTTTATTTGTTGTGTTTTTTTTTTTTTCAAGAAGGTCAAAACACACATGAAGAAGGTACATTGTGGGGATGACAGTCTTGGACAGTAATTGGTATCTGTGAACAAGATTAAAAGAGAGGACTGTCATTGGAACTTTTTAGTAGCTGTGAAATTTTAAAATTCACTGACAAGATTTTGAGTCTATCACAGTACATATATATATATATAAAATAAATTATTATATATTTGCTATACACCTAGTGGGGCACTCTACAGCAAAGGGCACATTTCATAAATATATTTATTCTGCTTGTTGACTTTTATATCATGCATTTCAGTTTCCTTGTCATTTGACAATTAAAAAAGCAATTATTTTCTTACCATTGAAGCAGTAAAACACAGAAAAGCCAATCATGATTATTTTTTTAATCTCCCACACTGCACAAAGCAGTTAAGATGGGTGCCTTGGAACAACTAAATGTTGAGATAAAAACAAATGAACAAACAAAAATCTTTAATGGGAGACATTTTGCAGGGCAATATGTTTGATTTAGTAACTGACTATTATCCAAGGGAAGTAAGAGTCATTTCTCAGGCTTAACTGATTGCCCAGAGAAGCTGATTTTTCCTGCTGGTTTAAATTCACTACTAAATGCCTTGTCCATCAGCTGGGCTTCACTGAGCTGGGGATTCCTGTACCAAGGCAGCTGCTGACATTTGATGAAAGTTTGATTGTTGTCAGGGCAGTGATCTGCTGCTCAAATCCTAACAAATGGCTCCTGCAAATATTTCCCTACTTGATCCGCTGTAAAACCCCTGCCTCCAAGGAAATAGGGAAAGGTATTTCAGGAAGGAGCAATGAATCTGGAGAATGCATTCATCTCTCTTCATACCAAAGTAAGCAGACTTCTCATAACTACGAGCTGAGGCATCCCTGTTGAGCAAACAAACTTTAATATTGAACATTCAAGCCGTGTTAGTCCCAAATTGTGGAGAGGGAACACTGTTAAACAGTGGGATGTGGAGTTTGAACTGCTGGAAGGAAAGGGGTAGCATAGGTGGCTTATGGATTTGTCTGTCTTTATGATTGCTCTGGGAAAATGCAGGTGTTCTGCTGTAACTGGTGCCATTCTGAAGGCAAAGAAGAAATTACTTCCCAAAGTTATTGAGACACCTGCTAGTTAGTTATTAGCAGCCAGATAACTTACATGTTGTTAAAACATTGCCTTAAGTGGGGGAGAAAGAAATAACAAGCCCTGCTCCAAGAATTGGGAAATCTGGAGCTTGTTTTTAATCAGATTATTGCCTTGAGATGGCTTGTAGTGATCACATTAATAGATGAAAAGGCATAGATAAATGGATAGGAGGAGCATGAACCTTAAATACTTAAATATGATCTGAAAGTTCAAGAAACAATGTGCTATCCTATCCTCAGTGACATTTGTAAGTTAAAATATTAGTTGAGTTTAGGATGTGTTCATTTTGAGGAGTTCTTTTTAATAACATCTCTAAAATACACATTTTTACACTGAGAAAGTTCAACAAGTCAAAAGTTTAAAAACCTGTTAAAAAGCGCCAGTTAATAGGAGTTTGGGATTTAAAAACAATCTCATTTATAGAATTCATCTGCTTGAAAGAAACACGTTTCAGAGGATTTCCTTGCTGTGAGTCTTGTGCCCGGCAGAGAAGGAAATTGACACCAAACGTTAATGCCAGATCCACTTTTGGCAAATTTCGGAACTGTATCTGGCAAGTGAGATGGCTTTGATGCCTTAGGAAGGCTGACCTGAAACAGAGGCTGGACAGAGCCAGAGAATAAAGTAGATATTTATTAAAAGGCTTCCAGGACCCACCCTGGGCATTACAGGAGCCTGACCAAGGCTGCACCCAGGGTGGGTTGGGGATGGCCACACACAATGGCTGCTTGATGATGAGATTTTACATTTTTATCAGTTTTGGTCCATTTGCATATTGGGGTTTAATTGTCCAATTACAGTTTCAGATTGTGAGGTCCCATCCTTCTTGTTCCTCCCTTCAGTCCAATGTTGTTTGTGCTTTTTGGGCTGAAAGTTGTCCTTGGTGTGCAGCAGGATTTGGTTTGTCTACTTGTTCTGTGAAGAGAGCTTGCTGGCACTTAATACGAGGTTCAAAACTCCATCCTTAGGCAGCACAGAACCTGAAACTGTGAAAACTAAAACCTAAGGCATCACCTTTGGGGGATAACCGACGCCGTTTGGCGCAAACTCTGGGTTTGTCCAACTTTGTTTCCTGACCGATCCTCTCTGCACCCCGCAGAAACAACGGGCGGACTACAGCGTCGCCAAGCAGCCCGAGCCGGCCCCCGCCATGCCCTCGCCGCCCCCCACGCCCGCCCCTGTCCCCGTGGCTGTCCCCCTGCCTCCCAGCGCCCCGGCTCCCATCCCGGTCCCCGTGCCCAAGGCGCCGGCTGCCGTCAGCCGCCAGAGCAGCACCTCCAGCGACAGCGGCGGCAGCGTGGCCCGCGACACCCAACGGCAGAAGCAAATCCCTGTGGACCGTAAGTTTGCCCTAAGAAGCCAGATTAAAAAAAAAAAAAGCTTTCCTCCCCATCCCCTGTATGTTTGGCTTAATTCTGAAGTCCCTTGGAAGTTGCGTTTCGGATGAGTCTGCACGGAAAAATGTAGTTGTAACCTGATGTTTAAAATCAGGGGTTTGCTGTTGGGTGTGTGTTCCGACCCTCGTTATAATTGCCATAATGGTAATTGGGGAAAAACACTTTAGACGTGTCCCATCCTAAATCACAGAATCACTGGGTTGGAAGAGACCTTTAAGATCATCGAGTCCAAGCCATGCCCTAGCACCACCTCAATTAAACCATGGCACCAAGTGCCACATCCAGTCTTTTTTTGAACACATCCAGGGATGGTGACTCCACCACCTCCATGGGCAGGCCATTCCAGAACTTTATCACTCTTTCAGTAAAAAACTTTTTTCTAAGCTAAATTTCCCATGGGATCTCTAGTCAGTGGTTTTTAACACTGGAAATGCCCGTGCTGATAATCCAGGTTTTCCACCTGAGCTCACTGCCACATTACAGCCTAAATCACTTTTAAAATCAGTTATGTTGTTTTCACACTTCTATTCGTGATCATCCATATTTCTAGGTCATTTGTGCCGTTCTGAAACTTGTATTCAGAGCTGCAAGAACAACTTGCAGGTCTGGCTGAGGCACAGGAACCATAATAGTTTGTAGAGTTGTAATAGTTTTGTAATAGTTTTGTAATAGTTTTGTAGAGTTACTTTAACAGTCAGGGCCCCCTGGCTTGGTCAAAGCAGCAGCAACTGGCAGGCCATGGATCAGACTTTGTGTCCTTGTCCCAGGAGGAGACAGGAACATATTCCATACCTCTACAGCTGGAAAAATTTGGTAATGTGCATCCAACAGTGTGTGGCTGTCTTGAGAAGTTCTGATTAAGGCCACCTTGTAAATATGCCAGCTGAGGCATGCTGAGGCTGCTACTCTGTATTGACTGAAAAGCAGGCAGGGTTATAAAAGCTTGTTCAGTCAGTAATTTCTGTCCTAAATGCACTTCAGGCAATGTGATTGCTTGGCTTAGAAATAACTGAAACATGTAGGCAAGCATTTGCCACAGCTTTTAAAGTAATAGCTGTGAAAATAATGAGCTTTTTGTAGTTCAAGAGCTGACAGCTCTCTGTCTCACTGCTTTACCAGCAAATCCTGCTTCCACCTAAGGTCAGAAACTGGCACTGAGCATAATCCTTTCTGGAGAAGGGCTCCTTTAACCCCTGTCCCCAAGGGATGGGAAGTGTGTCTGTGTGGATAATCCTGTTGGTGGAGTCTGTGATGGCATTGCCTGGTGGAGGACAAGCTCCTGCCTAAGCTCTGAACTCAGGAGAGCTCTGGGAACTTATCCCTGTGTTCACCTAATGGACTGTCTGGCTGGAAATTATAACTGGAGAACAGCTGCTTGGAGGAACAGGCTTCACTGCTGCTTCCCAAAGAAAGGCTCTGTTACTTCAATAAAAGCAGGCAAATTAGCAGTTACAAAAGGTGTGGAAAGTGAGGGTGAATTTCCTGCACGCGTACAAAAATGACAGCTTTATCTCTGTGGAAGGACTTAGCTGTAGCATGGCTGTGTCCTGGAATCCACGAGGGCCTTCTCTATCCATTCCAGATGGAAAATGAGAGGAGCATCCTGGCTTCAGGGTGTGTGTGAGGTGTGAAGAGTTACCGTAGAGGCTGTGGGTCACACACATCCTGTTCCCTCCTGGAGCTCTCACTCAGGCCCAGTTAATGAGCTTCAGGCACCCCAAAACCCTCACAGAGCAGGTGCCTCTGCAAAGGTGAATACACACCTTGAGTGCTGTGTCCAGTTTGGGGCCCCTCAGTTCAGGAAGGACATTGAGTGCTGTGTCCAGCTCTGGCTCCTCAGTTCAGGAAGGACATTGAGTGCTGTGTCCGTCCAGAGGAGGCAACGAGGCTGGTGAGGGGCTTGGAACACAATTCATGGGAGGAACGACTGAGGGAGCTGGGGTTGTTTAGCCTGGAGAAAAGGAGACTCAGAGGTGACCTTATCACTCTCTACAACTTCCTGGAGGGTGGTTTTAGTCAGCTGGGGGTTGGTCTCTTTCTCCAGGCAACAACTGACAGAACAGAAGGACACAGCCTCAAGCTGTGCCAAGGGAAATACAGGTTGGATATTGGGGAAAAGTTTTTCACAGAAAGAGTGATAAAGTGGCCTGCCCAGGGAGGTGATGGAGTCACCATCCCTGGATGTGTTTAACAAAAGCCTGGATGTGGCACTCGGTGCCATGGTCTAGTTGAGGTGTTAGGGCTGGGTTGGACTTGATGATCTTGAAGGTCTCTTCCAAGCTAGAAATTCTGTGATTCTGTGATGGGAAACCTGCTGGCCAAGTACCTGAACCCTGTAGAGAGCTCTGCAGAACCTGCCCCACGCCCAGGGCATCCTGTTTATTTCTGATCTAACACATCTAACAAGGAGAAGAATCTCTTATCTAACAGCTAAATATTTGTCTCTTGATACAGTCTTGGTCTAGATTAAGAGCAAGTCTTTCAAAATCTGTGTAAACAGAAGGAAGATAGCAATGTTCTGTGTCTCTTCCTGCTTGGGAAAATAAGCTTTGATAACACAGCCTAAAGGCTTTCCTCGTCTAACCCCTGTCAGATTTGCACAAATCACTGAGCTCGTGACATTGAGCTTCTGATTCACACTCAGGGTGGGGGGAGAGGAGAAAGCCCTGCTCAGTAGGGCCTGAATGCCTCAAATATTATACTAGAGATACTTCTTCCTCTTTCAACCTGAGGCTGTTTTGTAAAAGAAAAAAGGAAATGGTTCAACCAGCGGTTTTTCTTCTTTTTGCTGTGGTGATTAAAGAAATAATCCTAGAGGACAATGTAAAGCTTGTTTTTATTTGTTCAACTGGCTAGAGATATTGATCCCTGGAGAGGTTTTGAGAGAACCCCTGGAGAGGTTTTGAGAGAATATAAAAGGAAAGTAGAGAAAGCAGAAATGTTTCTATCTTGAAGGGGTTTTTTTTTTTCATATTGAAGTTGTGTTGATTTCATCTGTCCCTATCTGTAATGGGAGAAAAGGAAGAGGTTTTGCCATCTGAGTGCTTTGAGAGGGTGGTGTAGTTACTGTTTGTGTACCAAAGTGAGAAGGTTGAATAAAGATCACTAAAAATATCTTAGCAAGGAAATCCTGAGAATTTTTGAGATAACTTGAGTTGTTTGTCAGAGGATTTTTATAGTTGTTCCAATGTCATGGCACAGAGAATTTAACTGTGCAAAATCAGTATCTCCTCTGAGCCCAAAAGGTTATTTACACCTTATTGAATTCTACCTATTTTTGTGAAGATACCCACAGAAATTTTTATAGTCCTTTTAAACAATTCTCACTGTCATTATAAATTGATCTTGTTGAAATGACTGAAAAGCATTTCAGTTTGTTGCCTGCTAATGAACAGCAACTGAACTAAATGTTTCAGACAAACGGGTGTGGGGGAAAATGAATTCTTACAGTTTTGTTTAAAATGAATAAATAAATAAACAAATCTTGCCCAATTCTTGAGTCTCTGGTGAGAGCAGCTACCCCCTTCTTTTTTTAAATTCCTTTTTAAATGCAAAGTGTGACAGTGTTTCAGCCTAAGCAGCCACTCCAAGCTTGGAGTGAATTCAAATTTCTCAAAACCCTGTCAAAAATGTGATTGCTACAATAGCTCATTAGATGTAAGTTGCTATGTGTCAGCAGCTGTGAAATTTGTTTTTGCCCATGTTGATTTGCACCAAAAAGTTGGACTTTCAACTAAAAAACTGTTTGTGGAAAGTGCTACCTTCCCACAGTGTGAGCAATCTTACAGCCTTCCTCATTATGTTCTTGTTTTCATTTTTAAACCCTCAACTCTGTTTGGAAAAAAAGGTAAACTATGACAATTGAATAACCCCTCATTCCCATTTTATTCTATAGCTTGGGTGCTGTCACACTGACCTGTGCCTCTCTGTGACACCCAGCTCATCTCTCCTTTCTGGAGTCTTAGCTAAATTCTGTCTGGGGTGGTTTTGGGGTTTTTTGTTTTGGTTTTTTGTGGGTTTTTTGGGGGTTTGTTTGTTTTTGTTTTGTTTTTTTTGTTTGTTTGTTTTGGGGTTTTTTGTTTGTTTTTGTTTTGTTTTTTGTTTGTTTGGTTTGGTTTTTGTTTGTTTTTGTTTTTTGTTTGTTTTTGTTTTGTTTTGTGTTTTGTTTGTTTTTGTTTTGTTTGTTTGGTTGGTTTTTAGGGTTTTTTGGGGGGGGGTTGGTGGTGGTTTTTTTGTGTGTTTTTTTTTTGTTTGTTGGTCTGGGGTTTTTTTGTTTTGGTGGTTTTTTTTGCTTTGTTTTGAAAAGAGAGGATTGAGAATATTGAAATATTCCCTGGGGAGGAAAAAAAAAAAAAAAAAAAAAGGAGAGTAGTAATTTAATCAGATCCAATGAATGAATCTTTAAAGAAAAGTAAGAGTTTACGATTTAAAGTGACATACAAGAAGTGACTTGGCTTTGATCAAGCAACCTTGAGGAGAACTCCTGTGAGAGATTTCTCTCTCTCTCTCTCTCTAGGCAGGAAATCCCAGATGGAGGAGGTGCAGGATGAGCTCGTTCACCGGCTCACCATCGGCCGCAGCGCTGCCCAGAGGAAATTCCACGTGCCACGGCCAAACATCCCGGTGGTGAACATCACTTACGACTCCTCCCCGGAGGATGTGAAAGCCTGGCTGCAGTCCAAAGGATTCAACCCTGTGTAAGTGCCAGGGCCAATGTAGCAGAACTTCTTAAAATTGTTTAAATTGTCTTTAAATTGTTAAATTGTTTATATTATATTAGAGATGTAATATTATATCTATATTATATAGCACCTTTTAAAATCAGGCAGCCTCCTGAAAAATCAAGAGGTGTCAGCTGCACTCTTAGAAAAAAAAAAAAAATTAAATATATATATATGTGTGTGTATATGTATATATGTATTTATATATATATTTACGTGTATAAGTGTACCTAATACATATTTAAAAATCTATTGGCAGATTATAAATAACATAACATAATATAACATAAATTATATTATATTATATTATATTATATTATATTATATTATATTATATTATATTATTTCTGTAGATCTGTAAACTGTAGATCTATTAATATATAATATGTAGAGATTCTGTAGCTCTATAAACACATTGGCATATCTATGTATATGTATATATATGTACATATATATGTATATGTGTATATATACACATATACATATATATTATATTTTAGATATTATTTGTATTTTAGATAGATTCTATATATACTATACACATATAGTGCATACTATATAGTATGCATTATATATAATGTATACTATATATATTGCAATATATATTATATATAATAATATATTTATATATATTATGTGTATAATATAATACTATATCTATATTATATATAATTAATACAATTCATATATACTATATATTATATATATTATATATAATGTATATTTTATAGATATATTATCTATATATTTATATATAGATATATTTTACAGATATATATTTTAGCCTCTACCAAGAAGTGTACTGATATACCCAACTGACTTCAGCAGTCCTGCTCCACAAATTCTGCTCTGAATTTAGCAGCCCTGCCCAAGGCAATGTGGGCTGCAGACAACCAATTGCACTCCCCTGGCCAGGGTGGTTTTGCTCACGTCCTGTTTGCTCCCCTGCTGTGTCCCCAGGACTGTGAACAGCCTCGGTGTGCTGACGGGGGCTCAGCTTTTCTCCCTCAATAAAGAGGAACTGAGGACTGTTTGCCCAGAAGGCTCGAGAGTCTACAGCCAAATCACGGTACAGAAATCTGCCTTGGAGGTAAGGACAGCTCTTCTTGCTCACCTCATCTGGGGCACCACTTCTGAACCTGTAGGATTAGATAACTCCTGTGAGGCAGGCAGTTTTTCCTCAGTTCCTATCACATAGATAAACGGGGTTTTTTGGTTGGTTGGTTTGGTGTTTTTTGATGTTTGTTTGTTTTTGGGGTTTTTTTGTTTGTTGGTTTGGTTTGGTTTTGGGTTTTTGGTGGGGTTTTTTGGGGTTTTTTTTTTGTTGTTGTTTTTTGTTTGTTTGGTTGGTTTTTTTGTTGTTTTTGTTTTGTTTTTTGGGAGGTTTTTTGTTTTTTGGTGGTTTTTTGGTGTTTTTTTTTTGTGGTGTTGGTGGGTTTTGTTTGGGTTTTTTTTGTTTGGCTTTTTTTCTGAGTTATTTGGTATTAGTTCATTGGAACAGCATTCATTCAAAAACACAAGGTAAGATTCTACCAAAAACATTAGAAATAGCACTCAGTTTTAATAATGTTCTGTGCTGTAATCAGAACTGCAAGAAGACCAAAATCAGCCAAAAAGAGCTTTGGGGAAAACAATGGGAGAGTAAAATGCCCCTTTCTTGCTTCTGGCTGTGCTTGGACAAACACATACTCCTGATAATTTTGGTGGTGATTAGTGAGTTTTGCTTTATCTTTATAGAGGAGATTTGATTTATAGGGCATGAGAAATTGGGTGAGCCCACTGCTGTTGGCCTTTCATGTCAAAGGCTGGGGCACCTGCACTGAAGGGAGAACACTCTGGACACTGTGCTAGCAGAGTTTCTGAGCCAAGGATCAAATATTGCATCTCTGTATTTATTGCTCTGCAGCACTTTGCTTTAATTAAAGAAATAATTGTCTCTTAAACACCTTAAGCTTATATCCAGAGCTAAAATTCTTGCCAATTTTAAACCAGTAGAATTGGAGATGCATCTATTTTTTTTTTTTTTATCTTGCTGTGGCAAGTGTAGAAATGATCCAGATGTGAAATAACCCAACTGAGAAGTTGTGTTCTCCACATCCTATTTAGAAGAAAACCTTGAAGAGTTTTAAAATGCTTTTCTACCCTCTCCTTAAGCTGAGACTCTCTCACTTAAAATTATTTAAGTGAGACAGTCTCAGCTTAAGGAAAGGATAGAAAAGTATTTTAAAGTATTTTCAGGCATATTTTTAAAGACAAGCTTATGATGATGCATATTTTACACTTGACATGATCAGTGTGGCTCAGAGAGCATCATTTTCTAACACTGCCAAAACTGCTTTATTCCCTTCTTCAAGCCCTATTTTCCTGTTAAAGGAAGGGAGAAATATTTCACCTTTACTCTTAGGAATATAAGTCACTCCAGTCCACAGCAATTCATCATTTCCTAGTGATGATATATTTGTATTCTTCAGCTTTTTTGCACATCAGCCATCTTATTTCAGTGTGCTGAGATGGAAGTGGCTGTGCAGGGGAATTTGGTCTGAAAAGCAGAGGTGCACTGGATCAGAGGGGCCTTTTCCCCCTGTTACTCTGCTTGCCCCACTTAGGCCTTGCTCTGCAGGAAATTCAAAAGTCCAAACTTATCTAATAAATGCCCTACAAGAGTTAATTAACAGGTACTTAGAGTCTGACAAGGTCATTGGGTTTCTTGGTTGGTGGGGGTTTTTCTGATTTTGTTTTGTTTTTTGGGGTTTTTTTGGGTTTTTGGGGTTTTTTTTTTTGTTTGGTTGGTTTGGTTTGGTCGGGTTTTTTGATTTTTTTTGTTTTTGTGGGTTTTTTGTTTTTTTGTTTGTTTGTTTGTTTTGGGGTTTTTGGGGGTTTTTTTGTGGTTTTTTTGTGTTTTTTTTGTGGGTTTTTTTTGTTTGTTTGTTTGTTTGTTGTGTTGGGTTTTTTTTGGTTTTTTTGTTGGGGAAAGGTAATTGAACTATTTATTTCTGCCTCGGTTATTTGAGGTTGAATTTCAGAATTCATGCAATTCCTGATGGTTTTAACCTGTTGTTTGCTGAATTATGTCATCAAAGGAAGTTGCACCATCCTTTCCCTATCATATAATATAATGCTTATTTCAGGCTCATCAGTCCTATTGTCAATAATGTTATCAGGAAGGCAAATTCTTTCAGCTTGGGCTGCTGTTGTTATCAGGAAAATATTTGTGCATGACCCCTAATAAAGTGCGTTGTTGGGTATCTGCTGATGGTTTTTTATGCATGCCTTCAGTAATGGGTGCTGCACTTGCTCTGTATCTGAAACCAAGAAGGCAAGGACAAGATGAATTCAGACAAATAAAGCTGCTCCCTCACTTTGAGAGAGTCACTTCTAGGCCCTCTGCTTTGCCCTTCCACTCTGGGAGAGGAGAGCAGTGGTATTTGAAGTAGGAGGAGCACTGTAGATAATTTAGAAATTTTCTCACTCTTTGTGGCACCAGGCACTGCATTTTAATGGATAAAATGGAGTAAATCTATATTAAATTTTATGAAATTAATAGGATGCATTTTCAGAGTTCAGGATCAACTGCAGGATTTTCCCCTTAACAGTCCTGGGATTTGTTTTATAAATTTCAAAACCAGTTTCTGCTTCTTTATTCAGAGGCTATTTTGGAAGCTGATTTTGATGTTCTGAAGGGCATGTCATGGCCAGGTAGTACAGTAGCAGATATGGCTCTTGGTTTATAATCCCCTGGCTTTATTCCAAGCCATGCACACTTTGGGAAGCTCTGCTCTAATGAAGAGGTGTCCTGGCCTTGCTAATAATTTCATTTATCTTGAAAAAGCAATGTTTGCAGCTGGTTCAGCAGACCTGGTTTTCACTCTTAAAGGTGAAATAAAGCCTTGTCCTCACAATGCTTCACTGTTGCTAGTATTGCAATATGGCCCAATTTCTGTGACTGTGCTCTAAATTTGAAACCTGTTTCAAAGCTGCAAATGCCTCCTGGTGAATTGTGTGAGAGCCTGAGACTGAATCCTTACTTAGGTCTTGCCTATGCAGTCCCATGTGCTTGTGTGAGCTTTGTTTCCATAAATCCAAACCCAGCAAAGATTTATTTTCAGGTTTTTAATTTCTAAGTATTGTTGCCCGGATTTTTAAGTGTGGAATCCTAACAAACTCATTGAGCTCAAACTCTGCTTTTACTGAAGCCATATTTTATGAACCCCCTAAATATCCAACATTTCCAGGGCCTCCTGTGGGAATTAAAAATGCTCAGCAGTGCTGAAAGGCAAGCTTATGCTTTTAATAGTTTGCAGGTTTATTTTCTGGTCTGTATTTAAGGATAATGCAAATATTTTTCTATTGGAGCTGCCCAGTGAGTTTGTTCAAACAACTGTCTTAACAAAATGCTGGCAGAGGAATTCCAGTACCTGTCAAAGCCACAAAGGTAAACTCTTCTCTTTTGTTTCTAGGCTAACAGTGGTAGTTCAGAACTGCAAGAAATTATGAGAAGACGGCAAGAAAAAATCAGTGCAGCTGCCACAGATTCAGGTGTGGAGTCCTTTGATGAAGGAAGCAGCCACTAAATGTGTTTTCCTCTTTTCTTTAATTCCATTGTCCATAGCATTAAACCATCCAGCTTTTGCTTTAGGAAGCAGTGAAGGGGGAATGCCTTGTTGTATTGTAAACCTAACTAGCCAACCTGAAGAAAATTTACAGTAGTCTCCACAGAAGTACCTGCTGCTGCTGGCTCCTCATCATGAGAAAGGAACAGATGAGAAAAATGCAGTGGAGACTCCTGGCAGGTGAAAATATTGGTACATGATTCATTTACACCCCAGAGATGAGTCTTGGCTTTATGGAATTAACGTGACAGATAAATTGGAGTCTTTGTGGGTGATTCATCTGAGGGAAGCTGAGCCAGCAATAAAAGCACATTTGGACCCTTCAGTAATAATAAGATTCTGAATCCCACCTCTTGCTGTAGTGTGTGCAATTATGTCTTGTTTGGCTCAGTCTTTCTTGTCAGGCATTTTGGCTGCAGGGTGTTTACTTCAGTTCTCCACTCCAGCAAACGTAGAGGAAATGTTTAGGGAATGAACAGCAGCCCAGCATAGACTGAAATCTTCCCTGCATCACTCCCAAGATGTTTTATTACTAATGATGCTGTTTATAGCACAATAATATTCTGTACATTGATTTTATCCCTATTTCACCTGTGATGAACTATATAATATTGCACAAGAAGGAGTAACTAGAAAATAGTAACATCACCAGCTCAAAGAGGTGATGAGATCTGCTGTAGCCATGCAACAACTCACAGTACATTTTTTTTTAACATAATTGCATTTTTTTTTTGTCTGTAACTTAACCCATCAAGAAGAACAGTGTATAATCTAGACTTCTCTGTGTGTTGATCCCAGATATCAGTTTTTCCTCATGCAAAATGCCTCTGTAATTTCCTTTATAAATGTCATCTTCTGGAAAAGTGGATTCCTGAAGGCAAAACAGGGGATGGGGAAAAGAAAAGAGTAAACATCCCTTCCAGAAAATGTTATTTTTGGAGACGCAATGATTTTTGTCACAAAATGTTCTGTTTCACATGGTCTTGTGATTTTATATATAATATATGTATAATATATAATATATAATATCACTTAATTTAGACAAATTTAATCATCTAGTTTGATTAAGTTTCATAGTGCCTTTTTCACATGAATCAGCTTAAAGTCTGCAATAAACAGTATTTCTTGTCTGTTAAAATTGTTGTATCTTTGTGGCTACAAAGACAGTATTGAACTAAGAAAGTAATCTTGATTTTTGCCATTAGTTTGCTTTTCCTCTGCATACAAGGGAAAAAAAACCCCAAATCTATTCCTTTTTCACAAATGAAAAATTAAAATCTTAATAAAGGTGTTAGTGCCATTTATTGTAAATGTCCTCGCAAGCACTACTTCTGTGTGGCTGGTCGTGTGTGTCCATGTATGTTTTTACATTTAATATATATATTTTTATGCCTGTCTGCATAAAGGTGGCCTTATTGAGAAATGGGTTAAGAAGTGATAAATCCCATTACCTGTAAGGAACCTTTCAAAAGGTCTTTGAAACTTCTGTTTAAAACTGAGAGATCCTGTCTTTTCTCTCAGGGGAAGGATGTCTGATTGCATGAAAAGCACTGTGGTGGTAACCTGCACCTCTGCTCCCCTGATAATCACCAAAATAGGAAGCCAATATTCATCCTCTCTGCTGGTTTTTATTTCAGCATTCAGCCTGTGGTTTGCTCTTGCCCAGAAAGAGGCATCAGCCCTGGGACGTGCCAGACCTTGTGAAGTTTGGCACTCTGAGGGAGAACTCATGTTTCACCTTGGAGAGAAAAGAAGTGGCTTCACAACTGTTTGGGTTTTTTCTTTTTCTGAAGCTGGGTTTCTGTGTAGCTGGTGTTTAGAAAGTGCCAGACAAGTGTGAATGTGGTCAGTGTGCTCAGAGGCTTCTTGGGAGATGCTTGGGGGAGAAAAGAGGAAATCCCTTCCACACACTGAAGGGATAAGCAGAATCATCTTGGAGGTTGGTTGCTTGGTTTGTGTCTTTTTTTCAGTTTCTAAACTCCTGATGAGTTAACAACCAAGTGCTCCTTGGGTTGTATTTACCCTTTAAGGTTTGCTGCACTAATCATTATGATTTCTGTGTTACAGTCTGTGAAATCTGAATGGTGTTGAGACAAATATTTCCCTGTTTGCTGGAGTTTCCTCGGTGGTTTAATGCACTGCAGGGAGCTTCACCCTTATGCTGCCGTGCAGTTTTTTGAATTTTCATTTTGTTGGCAGTGGTAAGAAATCAAAAGGAGATCTCATTTGGGGTTCCCCAAACGAAAATAAAACGTTTTCCTCAAAATATTCCATGGTTTAAACGAAAACAAGGGTAAAGTGCAGTGTTTCATTCAAAATGTTTTCTCTAGGATTTGAGTAGCGAGGCTTATTCTTTCAATACTAATATTTTAGAAGGATGTGATATGTCTTTGAGAAGGAACCAAAGCAGTTTTTTTAAATGCCAAAATCAGTGCCTTATTAGACATTTGATAAGAGGGAGTAATTTACTGTTTGCTGCCATCCATCTGCCTTTTTAACTGGGTGCAGGTGCGGGTGTTTTAGCAGCCTGTGTCCATCCAGCAGTTCTGTGCTTTCGAAGAACAAACTTTTTACCATCTGCAAGGCACTTCTTCCCACTTCTCGAGGCTTGGGAACACCATGGGGAGAGCAAACCACTGTGAAACCTCACATTTAATTCAGGAAGAACGTTTCTAACCAATACTGATGGGTGGAGCAGTTTGTTTACCATCTAACAATTCAAATGTGAAACGGGGCATTGCTGAGGGGAGAACCGGGGCAGGGAATGCGCTCCGGCTCCTGCTGCTGGCAGAGCTCGCGCGTTCCGCACGGAGCTGCTAACCGCAGCTGGTTTAAAGCACTGCTCGGGGCTTTCTGGAGGATAAAACTCCCCCGCGCCGAACCCCCGCGGCCACCGCCCGTTCTTATGATCATCGCGGCTTCCCGTGCGGCGGGAGCCGGCCAGGGAGCCGCTCCCTCCCCACCGCGCTGCCCCGGGGCACTGTTTCCCGCCGGAACCATTTTGCGGCGGCGCACGCAAACAGTTCCGACCCCGCGCTGTTTGTTCGGTCCCCGCGCGGTTCGGGCTGGGAGCGGCTGTGACGTTTGTTAATTGTTAATTGTTAATTGTTAATTGTTAATTGTTAATTGTTAATTGTCTTTGCAACGTGATAAACGGCATCAGAAGGTAATCGTGCCATCCTTCATGGGCAGAGGGAACAAACGGACCTGCAGGCACGGGAGACACTGACCGACAGGTCTCTGGAGTTCCCGGGGGGGTGGCGTTGCCGCAGCAGCTGCGCTCCTTCAGCAGATTGTCATTTTTAAAACGAATTTCTAATAAAATACCATGCAGGGAACGGGTTTGTGCTTACCATATCTTCCCCTACGGCCAGTGCCCACAAAAACTGTCCGAACCTTACAATAAAGCAATAAAGTTAGTAATTTTATCCTGTTTGCTCCCCCGTTAGCGCACACAAGTGCCCACAGGTGTTACCGCTTTTCCTCAGCTGAAATTCGCGGTCTGAGGTTTCCCGCACTTCACCCCTTGTTTGAACTCTCTCTGGGCGGTACCCCGCCGCCTATGCGCGTTCTTTCGCGGGTGCTGCGCTCCGCGGCGCGTATTTTCCGCGGCACGAATTTTTTTCAGCGTAGTTTTTGAATTTTCTTTACCTTACCCCGCAGGCCTGCATGACTACTTTTAAAAATTCACGATCTGGATTTTTTCAGCCTCCCGCGGGTGAAATTTCGCTCATATTACGCTCCGCGGCGCGTATCATCTGCTCCGCGGCGCGTATTTTCCGCGGCACATTTTAAAAATTCACAATCTGGATTTTTTTCAACCTCAGGTGTGCGAAATTTCGCTCATATTACGCTCCGCGGCGCGTATTTTCCGCGGCGTATTTTTAAAATTAATAAATCGGCTTTTTTCAACCTCCCGCGGATGAAATTTCGCTCATATTACGCTCCGCGGCGCGTATCTTACGCTCCGCGGCGCGTATTTTCCGCGGCGTATTTTTAAAATTCACAATCTGGATTTTTTTTCAGCCTCCCGCGGGTGAAATTGCGCTCATATTACGCTCCGCGGCGCGTATCATCCGCGGCGCGTATTTTCCGCGGCGTATTTTTAAAATTAATAAATCGGCTTTTTTCAACCTCCCGCGGATGAAATTTCGCTCATATTACGCTCCGCGGCGCATATCTTACGCTCCGCGGCGCGTATTTTCCGCGGCGTATTTTTAAAATTCACAATCTGGATTTTTTCAGCCTCCCGCGGGTAAAATTTCGCTCATATTACGCTCCGCGGCGCGTATTTTCCGCGGCGTATTTTTAAAATTCACAATCTGGATTTTTTTTCAGCCTCCCGCGGGTGAAATTTCGCTCATATTACGCTCCGCGGCGCGTATTTTCCGCGGCGTATTTTAAAAATTCACAATCTGAATTTTTTCAACCTTCCGCGGGTAAAATTTCGCTCATATTACGCTCCGCGGCGCGTATTTTCCGCGGCGTATTTTTAAAATTCACAATCTGGATTTTTTCAGCCTCCCGCGGGTGAATTTTCGCTCATATTACGCTCCGCGGCGCGTATCATCCGCGGCGCGTATTTTCCGCGGCATATTTTAAAAATTCACAATCTGGATTTTTTTTCAATCTCAGGTGTGCGAAATTTCGCTCATATTACGCTCCTCGGCGCGTATTTTCCGCGGCGCATTTTTAAAATTCACAATCTGGATTTTTTTTCAACCTCCCGCGGGTGAAATTTCGCTCATATTACGCTCCGCGGCGCGTATTTTCCGCGGCGTATTTTCAAAATTCACAATCTGAATTTTTTCAACCTTCCGCGGGTGAAATTTCGCCCATATTACGCTCCGCGGCGCGTATTTTCCACGGCGTATTTTTAAAATTCACAATCTGGATTTTTTCAGCCTCCCGCGGGTGAAATTTCGCTCATATTACGCTCCGCGGCGCGTATTTTCCGCGGCGTATTTTCAAAATTCACAATCTGAATTTTTTCAGCCTCCCGCGGGTGAATTTTCGCTCATCTTACGCTCCGCGGCGCGTATTTTCCGCGGCGTATTTTTAAAATTCACAATCTGGATTTTTTCAGCCTCCCGCGGGTGAAATTTCGCTCGTATTACGCTCCGCGGCGCGTATTTTCCGCGGCGCATTTAAAAAATTCACGATCTGGATTTTTTCAGCCTCCCGCGGGTGAAATTTCGCCCATATTACGCTCCGCGGCGCGTATCTTACGCTCCGCGGCGTATTTTTAAAATTCACAATCTGAATTTTTTCAACCTCCCGCGGGTGAAATTTCGCTCATATTACGCTCCGCGGCGCGTATCTTACGCTCCGCGGCGCGTATTTTCCGCGGCGCGTATTTTCCGCGGCATATTTTAAAAATTCACAATCTGGATTTTTTCAGCCTCCCGCGGGTGAAATTTCGCTCATATTACGCTCCGCGGCACGTATCTTACACTCCACGGTGCGTATTTTCCGCGGCATATTTTAAAAATTCACAATCTGGATTTTTTTCAACCTCCCGCGGGTGAAATTTCGCTCATATTACGCTCCGCGGCGCGTATTTTCCGCGGCGCATTTTTAAAATTCACACTCTGTGTTTTTTTAGCTTCCCGCGGGTAAAATTTCGCTCATATTACGCTCCGCGGCGCGTATTTTCCGCGGCGCATATTTTCCGCGGCATATTTTAAAAATTCACAATCTGGATTTATTTCAATCTCAGGTGTGCGAAATTTCGCTCATATTACGCTCCGCGGCGCGTATCATCCGCGGCGTATTTTTAAAATGCTCAATCCGGAATTTCGCTCATATTACGCTCCGCGGCGCGTATCATCCGCGGCGCGTATTTTCCGCGGCGTATTATTCACGTTTTTTTGGCCGCTGTCTCCTCCGGCACCGCATTTCTCGGTCCGTGCTCAGCCCGCCCCGGGCGGCGCCTTCCCGGGAGCTGCGTTCGGTTCTGTGCTCGGCTCTCGGTTTGTGTCTGTGTTTGTTTCTGAGCTTATTTCTGTGTTTGTTTCTGTGTCTGTGCGTGTTTCTCTGCTTGTTTCTGTGCGTGTCTCTGTTTCTGTGCTTATTTCTGTGCTTGTTTCTGTTTCTGTGCTTATTTCTGTGTTTGTTTCTGTGTTTGTGTCTGTGCGTGTTTCTCTGCTTGTTTCTGTGCGTGTGTCTGTTTCTATGTTTGTGTCTCTGTGCTTATTTCTGTGCTTGTTTCTGTGCCTGTACGTGTGTCTGTGCTTGTTTCTGTGTGTCTGTGCCTGTGTTTGTTTCTGTGCTTGTTTCTGTGCTTCTTTCTCTGCTTGTTTCTGTGTTTCTTTCTCTGATTCTCTGTTTGTTTCTATCCCCGCTCGGTTCCCGCTCGGCCGCCCGGTTCTTGTCTTTGTTTTGTGCCGTCCCGGGGCCGGCTGTGGCTGCAGCCGGAGCTTTCCCTGCTCGGTATATTCGCCGCTTGGATTCCGTTTCTGTTCCTTCCCGGCTCTGTGGGTTCCGTCTCTCGGTCCCGGCTCGGCTTCCTCCGCCTCCTTTCCCAGCCTCCTGCCGGCTCCTCGGGCCATCAGATGTGATAAGTGAGCCGAGCCTCCCTTATCTCCGTGCGGGAAAAGCCAATTCTTTATTCACATCACTTCTTTAACACACTTTTCACAGACCTCGTGTGCCACACCCATTAGCTGCTAGTTTTCTTAGCACTTCATTTTTTGATCAGGAGGTGATTTGTGTGTGTGTGTGTGCTAAGATTCAGGCTGTTTACATTTTTCCTTTATGTGTTCTCATGGAACAGATCTCATTGTTTACACAGATGCACTTATTTTTCAACCCCAGGACAGGTTGTTGTGCTAACCAACCTTTCATACCAAGATTGCTTTCACATGAGAACCTGCAAATTGCTTAACTGCACTTAGAAGAGAGGACAAGGACAGCTGCTAATTTAATAGAGCCCTTCCTTTATAATTCTTCTACCTGCCACAACACACAACATTATTCTCTCACAAGAAGTGGCTTGAGTTTTGACAGAAGCCCTTAAAAAGCTAGAAGTGAGAGGCAGGTGCTGTGACTGTGGTTAATGGGGAGAGGGAAGGGGCATTTTAGAGCATAAGATGATGATGTTGATCATTTGAGAGGGGAACTTCATCCAATTTAAGTGTAGGAAAAAAAACCCCAAAACCTTAAACTGAAATAAATCATAAGTAAGGATTCCTGACCTGTTCTTAATCCTTTGGTGAGGTTTGAAGGCAGCAATTCTGAAGACCCAAGGATGACAGGATATGCTGGGAGAGGCCACACTTTCACACACTCCTCTAAAAGCGTCTTACCACTTCTAAGTCATGTTTTTAGGTTATTTTTTGCTTCCATGGCAGCACACAGAGCATGAGACAAGGAGAAAACCTGCCCTGGTTTCAGTTAATATTGTCACTCACTGCACAGAGCTGCTTTTACAGACATCTGGGTCAGCAGATGCTGGAAGAGCAGCAGATCAATACAGAGCATCAATAATGTCAGCAGAGCTATGCACATGAAGCCCATAACTCAAAAAATCTTACCAAACCTGAAGCCTCAGACAGCTTCACAGCTGTGATGACTTGAGAGTTTTATTTTGACAGATGCTGGAAACAACATGAAGCACGAGTCCAAAACTTTGTTCTTTTGGACTTACACTGAAGGTGCATGATGAGGTGAAGACGAAATTCTGATGTGTCAATTCAGGGGAAAAGGCTCTGCACGAGTCTTCTGACCCACAGCATCTTCCAGACTCATTTATTGCTTTACTCAAGTCTTGAATGCTGGGAGAGGTGGTTTCCATTGCCATTCCACACATCCACTTACACATCTTTGCATACTGTGTAAAAAAATCTATTATTCTGATGGAGTTTCATTGTAATTGACTTTGTGTTAAGTAGCTATTAAAGGAAAAACACACACCTGCTACTGTGCACATGGAATAATCTTTGACACGCATTCCAAAACTGTCTAGTAAATTCAGGCTGCTCAGGCAGTGTCCTGTGCAACAATGTGATTTTGGCATCTTTGCAGCAATTTTGTACCCTGTCACATTCAAGCAAGCTTGTGCTACAGCCAGCTCGCACTGTGACATTTTGTGGGCACAGTGAATGGTTTAGAAGTAACCTGCCTACTCTGATCTGTGATCCAGAAGAAGTTTGGACTCAATGGGCAATGGCCAGCAGGAGGGAGGGGACAGGAGATGAGAAAGAACATATGTGGGTTGTTTGTTGTTTTTTTTTTCTTCTCCCAGCCATTTTTCTAGAGGGGTATGAACACATTTTCTGAGTAAACATGTAATGAAATTCTGAAATACATTAAAAAAAAAAAAAAAGCATGAAGGCAAGGTCTAAATGGTCAAGTGCTCATTTATAATTCTGCTGGAATGGCAAGCCCTCCAGCTGAGGCACAGCAGTGAAATGAGGGAGAAATGTGCACTACTGAAGCCTTTCTTGTTACCAATTGGCTCCCTGAAGCAGGGTGCTCTTCCTTTTGCATCCATTGTGTGCTTGGAGAAACAGCATCCCTGCTCTTGGACTGGGATTAGTGGAAACAGATGCCTGGAAAGAGAAGGGAGGGGAAATGCATATCACACCCATTTAGTAATCAGAGGTCCTGTTTGTTTAGTACCCCTCACAAGGACCTGTTTTATCTGGGAATTGGGTCAAGTCTATGCAGTTTTTAAAGGAAGTTTTTAAAGGAAGTTTTCCACTGTAAGCAACACCATGATGAAGTAGTTATCAAATAAGTATGCACCTACTTACCTGCCAGTGGAATAACTTCTGAAGAAAAAAGAAAAAGGAGTATCAGCTGAAGGAGACAGTCAGGCTCCTGAGAGCAGCTGAGCTCCTGCCCAACACCCTGCCAGGTGACAGCAGACCCGGGGTGAAGGAGATAAAAAGCGTGTGCAGGTGTGTTTGCTGTTTGCTGACAGTGACTTCTCACAGGTAAGCAATCCAGTGTGTTTACTTCCAGTTCAAGTCTGCTTTGTTTACATTGAGTACCATTGCTGCTAACTTCCAATGAGGTGACACAAAGCAACAGGTTACAGAAATGCCATCAAACATCCATTCTGACAGCATCCATGTCACAATACACAATGATGTACCGGAATTGTACAAAGACCAAAAGAAAAAAAAAATAATATATATATATATAGCTAATTATTTTGACTAGAACTGAAATGAACAGCAAAAAAAGAAAAGAGCCCCCCCGCCCTGCCCCCAAAAGGCCCTGCAGGAATCCATACTGACACTTTGGCAGCCTTGTAGCAACAAATTGATAACCAGCCCTTCACATGCCAAAACCTTGTATTGTAACACCCTAAATTCCTGGTTCAGGAAAAAAATAGTTATGTCTATTAAAGCACTTTTTGTGTGGTTTTTTTTTTTTTTTCTTTCCACCCCTCCAACCTGAACCAGCTTCACTTTTTTTTACACAAGGTTAATAATTACAAAAAAATAACAAATGAGTGAGGGGTATAGGCACCATAGACTGCTGCAGTACAAATGCTAAGATATCCCAGCTTGAAACTCAGTTGCCCTGTGATTAGATCCTTCTCAAACCAGAGCCTGATCAGTGGCATTACTGAAAAAAGGTCGGCAAAAAAGAGCAATCCCTCTGCTTAATGAGTGGCAGCCCAGCCAAGAACCAAACCCACCCCTGCCTGGTCTCAGCTGCCTGTTGCAGCTTCGGGCTGCACAGCTGAGTTTCTGCTTGTCAGTCCATTCCTTGGGTCTCGTGCTCCTCCCAGGCCCCACGTACATCAGTGCTGTAAGGAACAGTCAAATCCACATCCCAGCAAACCCCTCCCCGCCCTCCCAGCCCTTTTCACAATCTCCAGATTTCTTCATGTATGTTCATGCCTCGCTATTCACTAATGAGGTATTATTAGATACTAAAATGCCTGCTCTCCTAGGGACAGACCAGTGACACATGAAGAAAGCTCTTCAGTCAACCATTAAAAAAATATTGCACTTACTTTAACCTTAAGCCCAACCTGCACAGGAAAAAAAAAAAATGAAAGAAATTATCCAAAAGTACCAAACAAAACCCCAACACTCTGGAGCAACCTATCTTATGCACATACAGTGTCTTTTCCTTCATGTTGTTTAGCTGAATTTGGTCCAGTATTTAAAAAAAATGTCCAGAAATGAAACAGTTCAAAGGACACCGCAGGCTCGTTAAGGCTTTGTCTCCCCAGTGCTTCAGAAAGGTAAAAAGTTTCTTTCCCTCATTGTCCATGCACTGCAAAGCAGTGATCTCCCGTGGCACAACACCTGCCCGTTCGAACCATCAACAGAAAATAAATCAGAAGCAAGGGAAGATGGGTGTGCTTCATGGTCTCACCTGCAACAGAACAAACAGAACGCTTTAGAGAGAAGAAAAGCAAATAAATACTGGGTTTAGAATGTGTTTGACTGACCCTCCACACAGGCTGGGACTCAAATTAGTAACCTCCCTAAACAGGAGGGACAGAGGCAAACTGGGGTTCCTTTACAGACACAGGGGTTAATAAGGGCACATGTGCAGCAGCACAGACACACAGCACACGAATTGTCTGCTGACACAGCATTGGAGGTGCTGCCCTCAGCCCAGCTCTCCAGCAGCTGCTTGAAAAGCAGTTTGTGTCAAAATCTGCAGCTTCCTGCTCCACCCAAAAGGGACTGGTTATGGCTGGGTTATTGCTGCCACCTAATGAACCAAAGCTTAGAAGCTTAAAGAGCAGTGAGACATGTCCCCACAGCTTTGTCCCCACCAGCAAACCCTCATGGTCACAGCCACTTGTTTTTGCTCAGGCATGGGGGTCAGTGGAAATAAGACCAAGCCTTCACTTTGCTGCTGGTGGCACCAGTTTGGGAGCCTGCTGGTTCTCTGGTTCTATGATTTCAGATTGGGGAAAAAACTTCTCACTCTTTCCTGTCAGAGCTTTTTGGTTACCAACTCACCCTCCAGAAGAGCATCTCCAAGCCTCTGCTGGCCTTGGTAACCAGGCAAAATTCTCTTTTGAGAATGCCTGAAGATACTGAAGTTCTCCCTCCCTTTAAGCTTTGCAAGTGATGCCTTAGGTTTTAGCTTTCATAGTTTCAGATTCTGTGCTGCCTAAGGATGGAGTTCTGAGCCTCATATTAAGTGCCAGCAAGCTCTCTTCACAGAGCAGGGACACAAAACAAATCCTGTTCCTGCTGCACACCAAGGACAACTTTCAGCCCAAAAAGCACAAACAACATTGACTGAAGGGAGGAACAAGAAGGATGGGACCTCACAACCTGAAGCTGTAATTGGACAATTAAACCCCAATGTGCAAATGGACCAAAACTGATCAAAGTGTAAAATCTCATGATGGGGCAGCCATTGTGTGTGGCCATCCCAACCCACCCTGGGTGCAGCCTTGTTCAGGCTCCTGTAATGCCCAGGGTGGGTCCTGGAAGCCTTTTAATAAATATCTACTTTATTCTCTGGCTCTGTCCAGCCTCTGTTTCAGGTCAGCCTTCCTAAGGCATCACAAGGCATGTGGGCAAGTGGCAGGGAATGCTTAGATGGCTGATCAGGAGTTCTGGATTCTCTTTAAACATGAGTGAGCCCATATTTCCTTACAGTGCCATGGAAAGGGTCGTGGATTATTTACTGTGAGATTAACTAGGTGGATTTTTCCCTCACCTCCACGTGGACATGGAAGAGGAATAAGAAAAGCCCCAACCTGCCAGCAGAGTTTCTGGAATGGGGTTGTGGGGCTGTGGGCATGGCACAGGGCCAGGCTTGCCTGACTTACCACCTGTGGCTCTGAACTAGGACTTGCTGACGTTCTCATATATGACATCACTGATGCAGAACTGCTGCTTCTTCTTTTGCCACATCAGCTGCACGCACTGGTGAATAAAAATGTACTGTTCCTAGGAAAAAAAGACCAGATAAATGGGTGTTTTTTCCACCTCAGCATGGCAAATACCCAACCAGTAAAACAGTTTGATAGTTCACAGTAACAGCCTGCACAGCTCCAGGTCGCCCACCTCAGCCCCTCAGGGAGTTATCAGCTCCCAAATTAATATTCCACAATTGTTACAGATAGCAGAAGGGGAAGCATGAAATCCACCTGGCACTATAATCACTTATTAATACCCTGAATGATGACAGGAGAGTTGAATCTGAGTTAAAGTTGGTTACTTTACATTAAAAATAAATAAATAAATAAATAAAATATACAAATAAATAAAATAAAATAAAATAAAATAAAATAAAAATTAAAAATAAATAAATTCCAAGAAAGGTATCTGAATGCTTTATATGCAACAAATTGCACCCATGCCACATAGGCACCTGAAATATTTTAATGAGGTTCACGTTCCTTGGTGTTTGACTTCTTTATCAATAAAAAGAAAAGCCCAATTTTGTTCACAGAGTAGTTAATTTGAAAAGACTGGTTTCATTTCAGGACGTTCTCCATTCTAAACCCCTTTTTGGGCCCATGCCATTTGTTTTTTTAAACTGCTCATTGAGACACTGCCAAGTTTCCAGCATACAGGACAATATTAACTCAGGTGAGCTGTGAGTGGTTTCAGATTTTGTAAGGAAAAAACTGTTTGGTGGCCTCTGTGACTGAGTGTCAGTGTCACTTGGCCACTGCCTGTAGCAGCAGGAGCTCAGTAACTGCCCTTAACAACAGCCCCAGGCAGGCAATGAGGTTCTCATGAAAAAAATGAAATAGTAAAAAAAATCCCAACCCTACAAAAACCCACATCAGCTCTGGAGTGGTAACAGTTGCAGCTGAAATCAATCAACCATCAGGATTTTTTTCCCTCTGGTGTTTACATAAGGATCTGCCTTTGGATTAGTACAGTGAATTGTGATGAAAAGTGTCAGCTTGAGAGGAATGACCCAGAACGGACTGAAAAACTACTTTTTTTTTTTCATTTCCAGATGCTAGTTGTTTTCACTGCAGGTTTTCTTCCTCTCTCCTCTCCTGCTACAAGGCTTTTTTGCTTTGCTCTTGATCCAGCAAACTTTGGCAACAACCAACTAGCCTGAAAACAGTGATGGTGACACTTCCAACTGCATGGAGGCTGCCTGCTCATTCTGTGTGTCTAACCAAGGAAGAGTACAACAGGCATGAAAT